>VDFB02000020.1:39988806-40484520 GCA_007258455.2 Sequoia sempervirens
AACTAGTGAAGATAGAATGTTGAAGAAGACCCTAGGAGAAGTTTCTAAAATATGAAAAATTAAAATAGATGGTAGCACTTGGGAGTTCTAGTCATGACCCAAAATACTAAAATAATGACCTCTAAATTATATAGGAAACATCAAAACCTACTCGCACAATCATGCGAAGATAGGTGAGAGAAGTATAAAATGTCATGGAATCAACTCATGAACTATAATTTTAACCTTCAAGTTTTGTTGTTGACCCATAATAAATGACCTAACATATTTTACTCAAACAACTCTATTTTCAAGATTTAATTTAGACTTGGATGTCATGGTCCTCAATGTGCATATAGAATTGGAAATTACCTTTCTAATGTGAATATATTTGTTTCTAATTTTGTAAAATAAGGGGGAAATGGGGTTATTATTTAAGGTAGACTAACTAAGCCAATTCATTGGGTGGAAATTTTCATCCTCAACCATATATGGTAAGAGATTGGCATGCGTGGTTATCAAAAATATAGAAATGAAGGTGGTGGGTGATCTAGAAATTGTAGTAAAAAAAATTCTATGAGGTTTTTACTAGATAGCGTGGTTTGTGATTTGAGAAGCAATATTTTGGGTAATTGATTCAACAAAGCACCATGAGGTTATGGGAAAGGATACTTAGGTGGGATTTTAGACTATGGAGGAAGGATAAAATAGTTTTAAGAATGGATATGAAAGGTGAGGATCCATAGTAGAATGTAGGAAATAACAATCAAGAGGAAAACAAAAGTAAAATGCAAGAAAATGGTTCTTATAAAGTTTAGGGTTCAAATTATTTATTAGAAATTACATAAAATCTTAAGCAATTATTTAATTCTAATATAAATTTGATTTAATGGAAGGCCACTACTACGATCATACCAGTATATGAAAAAGTTCAATGAATGCAATTAAAAGAAAGGATTCATATATGAGAAATAAAAATTAAGTAAACATGACACTCCATCAAAGGGTTATAGGCACATAAATTGACTAAGTCCATCATAAAACATGTCTAGAGGAATGGACACTAGAATGAATTTGGAACATAGAGTGAGAATCAGGAAGTTTGATATTATTTACTATACAATAATAGAATGGAGCCTTGGTGTAATTTATGAGTAGTTGAGTTAAAAAAAAAACATGTTTTCTAAGGAAACATGCAAAAAAAGTCTTCAAAAATGATAAGGACACTTAATAATGCTACATGGACCTTTGTGATCAAAGGCCAACATTCAATACTTAATGGTTTATTTTTTATGGTACATAGATATGAAAGTTGGTAATTTTAATTTATGTTCACCTAGGACGAGTGTTGAAAATATCTACACATGGATTATAAGGTTTTTTGGAATTATAATTTTTACCTAAAATACTTCAAGCACATTGGGATAAATGAAAGGACATTCTAACAAGTCAAATACAATTCTCATAAATGACTTAACAGAAAATTATTTGTAATGACAAGGAAACTATATGATTGAAAACACATTTATAACCATAGTTCACATGATAAAAAATATATTTTAGGAAATTTGTGTTCAATGACAATAATGATTTCAATGTGTAAAATATTTGTAATTACCTAGGATAAAATTTAAATAACAACAAAGAGAAAGAAAATTAAGCTCTGTAAAGAAGTCAAACACCAAAACAGTACCAACAACATCAAATTAGAAAAGGGCAATAGACACACAAGAAGTGAATACCGCACTAGTTCTATTTTTTGATATGCAAGATGAGCATATTATTATTAATATTAACAAAAACTACTAATGTCTACTAAGCAGGGATTTTAGATTTGCACCTCCAAAATACAGCCTGACCACCAAACCAACAAAATTCATCCACGGAAGAAAAACTCCCTACCCTACCAGTCCCACAGGTACTCCCGACCAAATATAAAGAAGAGCAAAATTGGCCATTTTAGTGGCAATTACGTGAATAGGGCACCACCCATGCTACATCAAAAACTAAAAACTAACCCTACACAAATCAGAATAAAAACCCCGAACCGAAGCCAGACTTATAGAAAACTATTAGCCTTTGCAAAGGCCTCAAAATCCTTTTCCCATTCAATGCCACTGACCGTCATCAACCTGGAAAATTTCTCCAGATACTCCATTGCCACCGCCACTATCATTCGATGTTGCATGAGGGCCGAACCACACAAATCTAGGAGAAAAGGATAAATCTTCACAGTCGCATCTGGGCTCCGAAGTAGCTCCAAATCGCAAGGCCTTGGGCAACTCTTACCTTCAATTACTGCTCTAAGAATCTCATCCACCGCCTCCACCAAATCTTTCCTAAACATCTTTACTAACAACACCTTCGCCTCTGCCTTGGAAATTTGGTTATCTAGGAGAGAAGCTAGAAAATGCGAAGAAACGTGCAAGTTATCCCTCCCATACTCCTTGCTTTCCAAATGACTGGATCCCAAAATCATCTTGACGGCCACGACGATCAAGGGATCATTGTTGAGCAGAATGCGCTTCAACCTTTGATCTCAGAATTTCCCTCAAGGAATTCTCGCCGGTCTCCCTTCCAATTGCAAAAGAACTGACGGTTCCAGCCCCAAACTCCTCATAAGACATCCACCTAGATCACTATGAATTTTGAGCACTTTTCCATCGATGCCCTTGCACTACCCACACCTTAAGAAAGGAAGCTACCGTACCACCACATGTAAGCAACAAAGAAAAACTGAACAAACCTTTGAGGCACACCATCATAAATACACCCATTTCACAAGGCTACTACCACCCAATGCAAATGGTACTCTAAACGCATAAATGTCTAAGGAGACTAAATCCCTAGGGAAATGGCATGCACTCAACTCTAAACACAGGTATATGAGTGCCAATGTTACCCAACTAGCCTCTCGTATTAACTCACAAGCATTCACCTAGAACCATCACTTCCTGCCAAGATGAAAGCCAACTCAAATCGCTCTTTTTAACACCATCAACCCTTCCACTATGGAAATGAAATGCCACCACCCCTCTCGCCATCCCTGAGGGGCTTCCACCCTACCTCCCCACCGGACAGCCCCAACATTCAATACTTAATACCTAATGTTGGATTAAGTATTGAATGTTGGCCTTATGTCATCCACTGCCCAGGTCTTATTTCCCTTAGTAGATTACAAGTCCTTGTGTTAGGTCTAGCCAATTCAATTGAGGCTTGCGGCCTAAGGCCTTCCTAGAGAATCTTTATACTTGTGACACTATTCTATATTTTCTTTCTACTAATATCAACCACATTTTGCAAATTGGTTTTTCTATCTTTCATTTCTTTCTCCAAGAGACTCAACTTTTCATCATTCTTAGCTTTCTCCTCCTTTAGCTTACAAATTTCATCCAAAACCTACTAGTTCTCGCGAGTTAGCTTGTTTTCCTATTGTAGGTTAAATGGTTCTCTTAATATTAGTCACATTAATTTTTAAGAAAAACTAATTCAATGTATTATGGTGAACTAAAATTTCTTTCTCCATCCCACAAGTTTTTTCTCCTAAGAGCTCAACAATAGAAGAGGAAAGGGTACATTATAAGTTTGTTGGGCTAGAAGAGAGCTAGGGCATACGATATTAACCCTAGGAATATTAAAACCAATAGAGTTCTCTAAATCCACAAATGCCTTATTATTGTCTTTTCTTCTAGTCATGGTCTCCACAACTTTTTTCTTAGCATACACCACCACAAAATGTTCATTCACAAGGTTAACTAAGGAAATATGAGTATGTGTAGAAGTAGGGAGTTATTTTTCTTCTTGGGACATTGGGAAATAAAGGGGATGGCCAAATCCTATTGCCTAGCAGGCTAGGGAAGAAGTAGAGGCTTCAACAAAACTATACATTAAATATTGAATAAATTGGTGTGCTTAGTTATCTTGATAGATAAGTAAAAGTTTACATGGACCAATTTCAGAATCCAATATATGTATTGTTACAATTCAAATAAAAAATTATTACAACAATATTAAAAATCAATATACATGAGCCTACACGAGTAGTGGAGTTGGCTTGGGTCATGGGTTTGCTCCCCATTGGTTCTGGGTTCGACTCCAAGGCCCAAGCTTACTCAATGCATGTGGTTTGTGGGCTATTGTGTGCATCCCTAGGGACTAGTCTCTCAACTCACCTCGTAAAGGAACACTGATGAGTCACGGGGACACCCCTGGGTTACCAAAAAAAAAAGAAAAAATACATAGTGTTAAAATTCAAAAGGTTTGATTATGAAATTATCCAATAATTCTAGTGAACAATAATTAATAATGAATTTCAATAATAGCATTGATGCAATCCATAAAACTAGAAATGTAATTAAAAAATGAACATTAAAAAAAGTAAAATTTGGTAGCAAACATTTCACAAGGGGCCTTCGATTGAAATAAGCTAGATTTAATGAAATGGTGATTTTTTATTGGAAAACTAAGTCATAAACTAATGAATATGTTTTAGATTAAAGTGTAAGCATTGTCTAAATTTCACATCACGAAACTACACTTTCATGAGCCTTAAAAATACAAAACAAAAAACATAGAAATAATAATAAAATATCTTATAGGAATTTTCATAATTCTCAATGTTCTTTAAACCATTTTCCATACAGTATTTTAGAATGTTACAAAGATCATTACCCTCAATATAGAATGGTTTAAGTTTAATCTTTAAAAAAAATTAATGTTAGCTTATCCTACTACTCTGATAACAAAGGATGTTTCTCTAAGTTGATTACTTTAATAGGTTAGTTCTTTGTCATGTATATCTAGATAATATACATTATGATATTATAATGGTTGTGGAAGTCACATAGCCATGTCATCTATATAAGACACAAAGAGGTTAGGGATTAATCTCATTGTGCTACTAGAAAATTACATGACACATCCACTAGATGTTAGTATCCTTTCTTCTTTCGAAACACACTTCAAATATGAAAGGTCATATTGGGTGCCTAATACTACAAAGAAAGATGTCTAATGTGTAAATTCACATATTTTCCTTCAAAACGCTAGTTAAGCCATTTTCACCTACAAATATTTAGGTTGGTTTTAGATGGACTAGTATTTCACCCCTTAATCTTGATATGCTATAAAATGACATTAAATGCAACAAAATACATCATGGAATTATATGATGATGTTTATGATTGTAAGAACATGCATATTTTATCAATGATGTGGCTATAATAGTTTTTAATGGTTCAAAATATTATAGTATTGATTTGACATGGAGGTTTAAGAACCTAGGTTATATGTTGGTAGTGGCAATGGAAATCATATAGAACAATTAAAAATTATAAAAATGAGAACATAAAGAACTTGTTTATTCTATACAAGTTATAGAATTATGGACATGCAAGTTTAGAGGAAAATCATATTTAATTTGCATGTTAACCACAAGACTCTATTGAACTACAATAATATATGATGGATTTGGAGCATGATTAGATTTGAAGTATTGAAGAGGAAACACCATCCTTACCATCTATAACAATAAACAAACCTCTAGTCAACAAGTTGCACTCATTATTATGTTGACATAGATAACATTGAAGCCATAAAGGGGGTTATAGTTGAGGAACTTAGACCCTTGACGTAATGTTCAAAGTATTACTATAATATTCTCTTGAGGTGTAGGTATCAATCTTGTTGAATTTTATTTTTAAGTTCCCTATAGAAATTGTGAAAGAGTCATCCAAGATTGAGGAAGATGCTCCAACTTTGAAAGAAGAAAAAATATTAAGATCTAATAAATGTGCCTTGTGATGTTCTAGTACTACCATGAAATTCATCCCTAACGTCTTTGTCTCTTCTATAGATCAATGCCACATGACTTCAATAACCATTAAAAATAGAAAATATATATTATCTATAAACACATGATAAAGAACTAAACCTACTAAAATGATAATCAGATCCAAGGGTAAGAAATATTCTACAATTTGAAAGACTTGTAATCTACAACTACTCACATATGATGACAGCATATAACTGTAAAAACAAAATCAGGAAAGCAAACAATATATGTTTCAGAAGAACCAACACAACCATCTCCTTAACTGAAAAGGAAAGAAAGGTCGGTAGCCATGGAGAAAGGTTGTAGTTAAAGAGAAATAGGAAAAGGATTTTAAAAAGTTGAAAGAAAGACAACATGGTGAGTAACAAAAGGTGGTGCTTTACAATAGAATTTGGTATCCAAATCAGATCTGGCATTTTCATAGGGATTCTATTTCATCTTTGGAGACACAATTCTGGGCTTTGTACTTTATCTTGCATTTGTCATTTTCCATTAACACCAGGATTCCCCTCATCATGAACCATGGATTGGTTTGGTTAGCAAGTGGAATGTTTGGCTGCACCTTGTCTGACATTGTACAGACTTTATTAGTAGGTCAAACTCCTAGTTTCTGTAGTGGGTATCTACCCACTGTGGAAGGAAGTCAGGTCCTGCACATTGCACAGATATTTGGTGGACTGAGAAGCATAACGTCAAAGGAATCACTGCAACTGCACTTTGTTTGGCAGCTGTACAGTTGTTGAAAGACTGCTTGTTTCTTGGCTTTGCAAAAATGTTCTCTGCAGCAAAATACAAAGAAGTATGGCAGAAGATGTTTCATTCTCGTATCTCTGAATACACCTAGCTTTGATATCGTGGGGGGAAGTGAGATTTGTGGAGGAGATGGTGGAAGCATTTTTGTTGTATCTCTTCACCTACTGCGGCTTTGTCTTTTTTCAATATTTTTTTTGGTGGGTAATTGGAATACTATCTCCTTGTTCTTCAAGGATCATCTTGATTGTCGTGGTTTTTTATTAACTTTTTATGAAATCTTTTGTTTTTTTCTTGCAAACAGGTCATTATTAGAGCGTACAAAACATGCTGCTACAGCATCAATAAAAACAACAGTTTCAAGCCATCATTACATGCAAAACAACGTTCTTTGATGTCTCCTCACTCAACTTTTTGTGAAATCTTCTTATTATTAACATTATAAATGTTAAAGAGATATTAATAAATAGTTCACATTCTTAAAGAATTATTAATATAATTTTTGGTTTCAAAAAAAATCTTGTATTCTTTTTCCTTTTCCTTAAAATTTTATGAATGTAATTTAAATAGATGTAAATAATAATTTATTTTACATTTATAATAACATAATTTAATTACATGTGAACAATAATAAATAAATTTTAAAAAAAAAAAAATTATATTTTTTTGTATTGTCACACAATTCAAATTTTACTAATTTATTGGTTTTTTGTTGAGGCTTGCACTTTTTTTAATGATCAAAATCTACCACTTCATTGGCTCCTTTTTTAAAGTTTAAGTGTAAGGACTTGACATTCGACTAGGAACACCTTGATTATCAATGAAAAATATAATTTATATTATTTACAAGTGCAATTTCTAAAGCAAAGTGAAAATAATATAAGTTGTCAATATAATTTAGAATTTATTTGTTAGTGGTGCAGAAATTTCATGGTTTCATTTGTGGGTGACTGTAAAATTTTAAAAAGTATTGAAGTACATTTTTATTGACAGAGATTGCATTTTATTTTCTTATTTATATGATAGGTGTGTGCTTTATATGTATGTATGTACATTATGTATATATGTATGTATAAATAATTTAAATATCATTGCATGAAAAAGAATTGAGGGGTGAAAAAGTTGGCTATGCAAGTTGGGTCTATCCATGTGTGAGGGTTTGGTGGTGGGGCTATCCACAGCCTGTGGAGGAGACTTGGCCCTCCTCCAAGATTTCTCATTATTTCTCTGGTGTACGACGGATTCATTTTGTGTTGTTTATCCTTGCTCGACTCTCTTCCGTTTTGTGTGGGTGTGATCGAGGCCCCATGTTGGCTGTGGTGTCTCGGCCCATTCACATGTGTGCTTTCTAAAGGGTGATCTCTTGCTAATGGCAGGGGATACATATCCTTTGGATGGATCCTCTAATATTCCGTCCAAATCCAATGGCAGTGTTGAGGTGCCTAAATCGTTCTGGGATGTCATCGCTAGAGAGCGAAGCTATATGTCGCAGGGTGCTAAGTTGAACATTGGTGAAGTCATTGGTGAGCAATGCAATGGAGAGCAACGACAAGGTAAGCATACCCTGACTTCTCTATTGAAGGCTATTCTTATTCCAAATAAAACCCTAGATGAGGCTATTGAACATGAAGATGCTAGATTGGTTAAAACGACAATTTTTTTTGTAGCCATCGACCCTAGTAGGGTTCCGGCAAGGAAATACATGGAAGAATGGTTTAATAATGTTTGGGAAAATAAATTAGGGTTGCAGTTTTACTATTGTTGTATGATTCAAAAAGGGTTGTATGCTATATTTTTTAACAATCAAAAATCCCAAATGGAAGTGATAGCAAAGCAATTTTGGAATGTAGGCATTGTGGTCTTCCGTGCCCTGGCATGGAACCCGGAGGCTATGGAGGATCAAGTTTTGACCCTCTCTATCCCTCGGTGGATAATAATCAAGCGCATTCTACCCCGCCTCTGGAAATTTGTCCCACTTTTGCTTGAGTCGTATGGAAGTGTTTTGAAAGTGGATGTGTAACACCCCTCCATTTTGTTCTTTTGATTAAACAGTGTTCGTTATGTACATTTTGCTTTGTTAGCATGTTGGTTATAAGCTTGGTTACTTTTGACCGTTAATTGTTAATCGATGTAAACATTATGTTTTGATGTGATGGTACTTTAATCAGATGATATTATTGTTTCATGTTATGGATTAAATTAGCAAGTATGTGAATTATTGATGCTTTATGCTTTGATTATACAATTGATGTGTATAGGCGTCAGTTAGCGATATTGTATTGGTGAAGGGGACGGGATCACATCACTCGCATGCGAGTGCCCTGTGATTCTGCGATTTCCTCTTCACGGTGTGTTTTAATATTTATATATATGCATGTTCGACACTCGTGTTGTGTGCAGGATGCAGGTACATGACATTGACTCCACCTGATTCCACAGGTCTGAGCATGTCCCTTGTTCAACGGAAAACGATTGAGAGATAGTAGCTTGGTTTTCTGTGTCGGGACATCACCCTAGCCATAGTGTGTCATCGGGTTGTCAGTTGGGATAAGTTATCTTCCTTGTCGTCTCGTCTCTCCTTGCTTGCGTGATTAAATTTCCTAGTGAAATGGTGTTTGCTTTATTTAAATTTATTACCAAAATGCATAAAGGAGTGCTTGTTATTTAATTAGTTAATTTAATTCAATCAATAAATTAATCTAATCATGCATTAGATTTATTTATTGATTAAGTAAATTAAATTAATTATGTTAGTATTATTAAATTTGAGGCAAATCAAAAAAATAAATAGATGAAAAATTGCCTTGCATTCCTCTTGTAAGAAAATAAATTAAAAATGTTTTTTTTTTAAATGTAAATTGTTAGATTCAATTTTGTGAAGGAAAGGGAATTTAATTGTCATTTGGGGTGCAAATAGAAATTTGTTTTAAATAAATATTATGCATTTGAAAGGGGAAATAGAATTGTTTAATAAATTGTTAAAAATGAAAATATCCAAAAATAGCAATAACTATGGTGGGTGAACTCAAAATTAGGGGTTTTGACAATTTGGAGGAGAAAAAAATTGCATAAGGTAATTCATTTTGTTTGGAATTTTTAATTTTGGATTTTGGAGAGCAAAAACTTGGGGCTGAATGTTTTTGAAGAAAAATTGGTGAAAGAAGGATTGGAATTGGGAAGAAGCTGAATTGAAATCAAGGGCAAAATCTTCATTGTCAAAACTTCAAACTTTTGGAGAAAATAACAGGTTTTCTTCTTCTTGTTTTGGTTTTCTTTTGGTAAAGATTTAGAATATGTTCATGTTTTTTTTAAACATTCAATCTTTTGTTTGCAATGAAAATACCCATGAAAAAAAAACTAGTTGCAAAGTTGAAACAAATGAGTTGTGAAATTATGGGCAAAACAATGAAATTTCTGTAGGAATTGAAGAAAACGCCATTAGAAAAAAAGGCTCAGTCCATGGAAAATTTCAATGAAACAAGAAAATTCTGGAAACAATGCTTGCAAATTGGAAAACCTTTGTAAAATTTAGTTTGTGAAAGCTCTGCTATAAAAATGTTATTCTGTGTTCATTTAAAAAAAAAAATTCTTCAATAAATCTGTGAGAAAACAGGGGAAATATTACATATATATCTAATATATGCATATATATGTATAATATTGAGTATATACATATATATATATGCACATATTACATATATAATGTTATATATTTTATTTTTATCAAATTTGAACCTGGTAAAATAATCTCATGTTTCTGGGTCTGTGTTTTCTGTGTTTTTTTTAGGGCATTATTTTTTTGTTGGGGACGAAACCCCGTACGTGGCCAGCATTGTTTTCCTGGCTGCCACTCCCATGAAGGGAGGCGCTGCCTTCCCTGGTAGCATCCCCCCCACATAACAGCAAGGAGGCCGGAGCAGCAGGGAGACCCTGCGTCTCCTCTGCCTCTGTCGTGTCTTCCCAGTGGCGGCCCTTTTTCTTTTTAAAACGCTGGTTTTTGTTTTTTTTTTTTTTATTTATATATTAAATATTATATATGTATTCTATAATATATATATTATATTTATATATTAAATATAATATATATAACTTATAGTATATATTATATATATTTAATATATATAAATATGTTATATTATTTTTTTATTATTATTTATTTTCTTTATTATTTAAAAAGTCAACATTTTATATTTTAAATAATTTGGGAAAATAAGTTAATATTTTGTAATTGGATTTAAATATTAATTATATATTTAAAATATATATGTAATTATATATATATATATATATATATATATTGAGTATAAAAATATAATTATATAGTTATTTTATATATATATATAATGATACTTAAATATGATCATTAAAGAGTCATAGCAAAGAATATATGGGAAATCGTCTTATAAGTGAATGATTTAATTGTTAAAGGATTTATTTTAATCATTATGGGAAATTGTGCAATATGCTTAAATGAGTAGTTTAAATGTCACAATGGTTCTCAACGTGTTTTGATTTCTCTTTTGAGTTGTGCAAAGAATATGTTTTATTTACATTGATTAGAGCACTACGTCATTGAGTGAATTGGATTTAAGAAATCCTAACATAGATGATTTTAAATTGCCTGTAATGCTTCCTTTTGACATGGGGCGTTTGTTCTTGGTGTGGGGCAATCTAGTCAGTGTTATGTAAGTCTTCCAAATAGGACTTTCTTTTATGTGTTTTGGGTTGTTGTTATGTCGGTCAACCTTGGTTTACCTTGGGTAGTGCATTAAATGTTTCCAGTTATACCCGGTTATCTTGGACGGGATACGTTGACTTTATGTCGTGTTTAGGGATTCATTATCCCTAGGTTGCACTTGAGTACCCTTTGGTGGTGGCATAGTTCCACGTGTTGTCTTAGAGAAGTGGCTTGCATTGAGGGTTGGCACACAAAGTGGTGCCAGGAGATCTCAATGTAAGTTGGTTAATTCAGTGAAAACTTAAACCAATTAATTAGTATAGGTGGTATCAACATTTAAAAAGATTAATTTTTCCTCGCTCATGGACGCAAGTGCTCGTATAGACTTGGGATGAGACGAGAAGGCTTGCAATAGCAAGATCGTTATCTTGTCCCTTTGAAAGATAATTGATTCCGCATTGGTTTGCATGTGGGGCCGGGAGTCGTTAGAGGTTACCAGGATATCCCGAGATGGGGGTCGGGACCTAGGAAGACTTGCCAGGATATCCCATGCAACATTGTGATGACACTTCTCCTAAGTTAGCATTATGTTTGTATTCGTGATGTGTTCATTTACTTAAAATCTGGAAGCATTGTAACCCTTATGTTATGTGATGTCATGTTCGTATCCTTTTTTAGTTGAGTCATGTTGCCTATGTTTAGAGGTTGTGGTCTTGACCTGAAACCCTTGTTACTATCTCCTAGCACAGGGGGTGAGCCTTCGGGTATCACTTGGTTGGGTGGAACATGCACCTTACTCTGTTGTTTTGGCGTTGGCTTATGTGGACGATACTTTCGTGTTGGAGAGCTCGTGGGATCCAATTGCTACCTTAGTTTCATTTATGTTAGTTGCTCTTGTATTTTATTACCCCTCATGTTATCGAGGTGGAAATTGTAATAAGCAATTATGTTATTGATTTACCTCATTCTGGGAATGAGTGATGTAATTGTAATTATATAACTTCTGTTTTGGTAACCATGAAGGAATCTCATGGTCTTAAATAAGAATCTTATGTATGGAGTGTATGTGCTTTAATTATTTAAGTGAATGTTGCTATGTTTCATTTCATGCATGTTGTTTTAATTTGTGATTTAAATAATCTTTCCCTCGTAACCTTAGGGGATTGTTGGCCTTGTGTTGTAATCTTACATGTATTTGTAATTAAACAAAAAAAAAATTGTGCACTTGTTTAGTAGTTTACAACTTCCCCTAGGGTTGCATGGTGTGGGGCATTACACATGGTATCAGAGCCTAGGTTTAAACACTGGGTACTCTAGGATTATGATGAGCCCATTAAGCTTTTAGTTGTGTGGGTTTTATTTGTGTGTTGTGCTTAATGCCTTTTTGTGTCTGTATAGGATAATGCCTCCCAGACGTGGAAGAGGTGGGGGTCGTAGATAGGGCCATTTAGGCGATCGCATTGGGGAATAGCAAGACCCACCTCCACATGGTCCACTTGTTTCTGACCATGAGGAGCAATGGGCTTCTCAGAATATTTAGAGAGATGGCAATCAGAATCCGGATCCACCCAGGATCGAAGATGCTCAGTTGCGTCAGTTGTTAGAGGAGACCCTTGCCCGCCTTGGGCCTAGGCAGGAGGTAGAGCCAGTGGTGGATAGAGAGAGAGAGGTACCAATTCACTCTGATTCAGAGGTAGCAGCCCATATGAGGGATTTTCTTAGAGCACGACCACCTATTTTTGATGGATCAGGCAGTGGTTTAGAGGCAGAGACATGGCTCATTGTCTTGACTAGGTGTTTTGTTATGCACCCATATGGTAGCAACACTCGAGCTAGGTGTGCTATCATGCGCTTGAGGGGATTTTCCTCCACTTGGTGGAGATTAGAGGAGCAGAAGCTCCATCTGGACATTGGTACAGTTTCTTGGGAGTTGTTCCTAAAGCGGTTTCGGGCTAGATTTCTTTCCGAGCATTGGAGGCAGCGTCGAGGGGATGAGTTCCACACCCTTCGACAATTGACTATGTCAGTAGAGATGTATGAGCATCATTTCTACGAGCTCAAATAGTATGCGGGCATAGGTGATGACGAGGGCATGTTGGTACAACATTTTCTCAGGGGCTTAAACGCCCGTATCAGTGGTGGAGTGCGGGTTTTCAAACCCAGGACCATGGCGGTGGCGGTCGACAAGGCCAGGCTCATTGAGGAGAACCTGGTGATGGCCTTAGGTGGTCATGTAGGAGTGCAGGTGGGCAGTGGTTCAGCAACTGGAACTAGTGCTCAAGGAGGTCAGCCTCAGGGAGGTGCACCTTCTAGAGCTCAGCAGGGTCTGTCTCAGAGTGGTCAGCATTAGTAGCAGGGTTCCTAGGGGAAATGGAAGGGGTTCCAGCAGAGGTAGGGGGACAGGAGTTGGAGGTGCATGAGTCGCTTCAACTCTGAGCAGCCAGCACAGAGTTCTCATTCATCTTTCAGGGGTAGTGCACTACAGTCTAGCACACCACCTATAGGTAGGGGCTTCGGTAGAGGCACTGGATGTTTTGCGTGTGGCCAACAGGGTCACATAGCGAGGATGTGTCCCAATAAGGGCGCATCGGGTTATTCTCAGGGACCAGCGACGTCAGAGCCGACTGTAGGAGATGCAGGCCATGGGCATCGAGTATTCGCAGCGGTTGACAACCGCCAGGCAGAGCACCAGGGTACAGTCGTTGAGGCCTATGGTATGTTGGGGGGTAACCCAGTTTCTATTCTATTTGATTCTGGAGCATCTGATTCCTTTGTTTCTTCATATGTCGTGACGCGATGTAGACTGGATGCGGTAAAGCAGGTCGATAGGTGGCAGGTAGAGTTAGCTTCGGGTGCAAAAGTTGCATCCCTTTCCCTTGTGCTAGAGTGTAGGTTAGAGGTTGGACCTCTCCAGACTACCTTGGACCTTCATGTTATTCCATTGGGTTCTTATGATGTTGTCATAGGAATGGATTGGCTAGAGGCTCATAGTGTAGTCATTGATTGTCGACGTAAGTCGATTAGATGCATTGGGGCATCTGGTAGAGAGGTAGAGGTAGTGGGGGTTCAGAGGCCAATCTCTTTGAGGATCATCTCAGCTATGCAGTTGAGAAGGTGTGTGCGGCAGGGTTGCCAATTGTTTGATATTACAGTGGATGATTTGGATCTAGGAGGTGGAGAAGAGAAGGTTTCTCTTGATAGTCACCCCATCCTTCAGGAGTTTTCCGATGTCTTTCCAGACGAGATTCCAGGGATGCCTCCTCAGAGGGACATTGACTTCAAGATAGACTTGGTACCTGGCTCAAAGCCCATTTCACGAGCTCCCTATCGTATGACTACTTAGGAGTTGAAAGAACTTAGGTTGCAGCTTGAGGAATTGCTAGAGAAGGGTTTTATTCGCCCTAGTGTTTCTCCATGGGGAGCACCTGCCATCTTCATGAAGAAGGATGGTTCACTTCAGTTATGCATTGATTACTGACAGTTGAACAACGTGACCATCAGAAATCGGTATCCTCTTCCTAGGATTGATGATCTATTCGATCAGATCAAGGGTGCTACCATCTTTTTGAAGATTGATCTCAAGTCAGGATATCATCAGCTTTGAATCTTCAAGTCAGATATTCATAAGACCGCGTTCTGAACGCAGTATGGTCACTATGAGTTCACAGTTGTGCCATTTGGTTTGACGAATGCACCCTCAGTGTTCATGAGTCTTATGAATGGGGTATTTCGTACATACCTTGACAGGTTTGTTCTTGTGTTCCTAGATGATATTTTGGTATACTCTAGAACAATGGAGGAACATGAGGAGCATTTACGACAGGTATTACAGTGTTTGCGAGATAATCAGCTATATGCTAACTTGTCGAAGTGTGAATTCTTTAGGACTGAGGTTCAATACCTTGGTCATGTGATCTCTGGGGAGGGTATTTCAGTGGATCCTGCAAAGATCCAAGCGATCTTAGATTTTCCTGTGCCCACGAATGTGGCAGAGATACGTAGCTTCATGGGGCTAGCGGGTTATTACAGGTGATTTATGCAGGACTTTTCGAGGCTAGGGCATCCTATCACCTCCCTTCAGAGGAAAGGAAGGAGGTTTGAGTGGTCTGAGAACTGTGAGACAGCCTTTCAGTGTCTTAAGCGGAAGTTGATCAGTGCACCTATACTTGCGATACCGGATCCTATTGGGGACTTTGTAGTTTGTACAGATGCGTCCTTGGAGGGATTAGGTGCAGTATTGATGCAGGAGGGTCGTGTCATTGCATATGAGTCACAAAAGCTCAAGGATCATGAACTAAACTATCCTACCCACGATCTTGAGTTGGCGGCAGTGGTTTATGCATTAACGAGATGGAGGCACTTTCTTCTTGGGCATAGGTTTGAGCTACATAGTGATCATAGGAGCCTTCAGTATATCTTCACGCAGCCCAACCTTAGTGCTAGGCAAAGGCGTTGGATGGAGTTTCTCTGTGAATACGACTTTGAGGTGAAGTATATCCAAGGGAAGGAGAATGTGGCTGCAGATGCCCTTAGTAGGCGAAGGCATGAGATATTTGAGTTGACTCTTATTGTTGATTTGCGGAGTCGGATTCTTTCTGCCCTCCTAGCTGACAGTTGGTATCAGGATGTTAGATCGGTGATAGAGGCAGGAAGACCCCTTGAGGGTAGATATTCAGGATACTCTCTTGACGTTGATGAGATATTGAGACACACGGGACACATCTACGTTCCCCCATCATGTGAGCTTCGTGCTTTGGTCATGACTGAAGCACATCGTGCACCTTATTCAGCCCATCCAGGGGTGAAGAAGATGTATGCAGATTTGTGTCAGTTATATTTTTGGCTAGGGATGAAGCGAGATATTTTAGATTTTGTGTCGAGATGTCTTGAGTGTCAGTGGGTGAAGGCCGAACACCAGCATCCAACAGGGCTTTTGCAGTCACATTTAGTACCAGAGTGGAAGTGGGATATAATCTCATTGGATTTCATTGTTGGTTTACCCAACTCTTCGAGACGACATGATGCAATTATGGTAATAGTGGATAGGTTGATGAAGGTAGCACACTTCTCACCTATGCGCTCTTCCTATACTGCATCATCCGTAGCTAGAGTG
Organism: Sequoia sempervirens; assembly: GCA_007258455.2. NCBI lineage: Eukaryota > Viridiplantae > Streptophyta > Pinopsida > Cupressales > Cupressaceae > Sequoia > Sequoia sempervirens. The sequence goes on from VDFB02000020.1 coordinate 40,005,160, forward strand.
TTCATGGAGGATATAGTGAGGTTACATGGGATTCTGCATCGGATTATCTCTGACAGGGATCCAGTGTTCACCTCAGCTCTATGGACATCATTACAGCATGCGATGGGAACACAGTTGAACTTCAGTTCAGCTTACCACCCAGAGACAGATGGACAGACTGAGAGGGTTAATCAGATCCTCGAAGACATGTTGCATATGTATGTGATGGACCAGCAGACACGATGGGAGGACTATCTCTATTTGGTAGAGTTTGCCTATAATAATGGCTTTCAGAGTTCTATCGGTATGGCTCCATTCCAGGAATTGTATGGGCGACCATGTCGTACTCCCTTGATTTGGGATTGGCTAGAGGACAGAGTAACATTGGGTCCTAAGATGTTGCATGATATGGAGCAGCAGGTGGATAGGATTAGAGAGCACTTGGTGGCAACGCAGGATAGGCAGAAGAAGTATGCGGATGCGCATAGAGTGGATCATCATTTTTTTGTAGGCGATAGAGTCTTCTTGCGTGTGTGTCCACGAAAGATTCCAATCCGTTATGGAAAAGGCTCTAAGTTGGCACCTCACTTTGTTGGACCCTTCGAGATTCTCTAGAAGATTGGTCCTGTTGCTTACCGTCTTGCTTTACCGCCCAGTCTCTCGCATGTGCACGACGTGTTTCATGTATCAGTTCTTCGGTCGTACCATCTAGACATATCTCATGTCCTTGATTGGAATGCTTTGCAGGTAGAGGACGGGAAGCTGGATTTGGAGCCCGTGGCCATGGTGGAGCGCAGAACGCTCACTCTTCGACAGCGAGATATTGATTAGGTTAGGATCCAGTGGGATCCTAGGGATGACTCATCATCCACTTGGGAAGATGCAGTTAGGATGAGGGAACTTTATCCCTATTTTTTTGCAGGCTTCCAGGAGTAAGCCTGACCCTAGGGGGGAGGATGTAACACCCCTCCATTTTGTTCTTTTGATCGAACAGTGTTCGTTATGTACATTTTGCTTTGTTAGCACGTTGGTTATAAACTTGGTTACTTTTGACCGCTAATTGTTAATTGATGTAAACATTATGTTTTGATGTGATGGTACTTTAATCAGATGATATTATTGTTTCATGTTATGGATTAAATTAGCAAGTATGTGAATTATTGATGCTTTATGCTTTGATTATACCATTGATGTGTATAGGCGTCAGTCAGCGATATTGTATTGGTGAAGGGGACGGGATCACATCACTCGCATGCGAGTGCCCTGTGATTCCGTGATTTCCTCTTCACGGTGTGTTTTAATATTTATATATATATGCATGTTCGACACTCGTGTTGTGTGCAGGATGCAGGTACAAGACATTGACTCCACCTGATTCCACAAGTCTGAGCATGTCCCTTGTTCAACGGAAAATGATTGGGAGATAGTAACTTGGTTTTTTGTTTCGAGACATCACCCTAGCCATAGTGTGTCGTCGGGTTGTCAGTTGGGATAAGTTATCTTCCTTGTCGTCTCGTCTCTCCTTGCTTGCGTGATTAAATTTCCTAGTGAAATGGTGTTTTCTTTATTTAAATTTATTGCCAAAATGCATAAAGGAGTGCTTGTTATTTAATTAGTTAATTTAATTCAGTCAATAAATTAATCTAATCCTGCATTAGATTTATTTATTGATTAAGTAAATTAAATTAATTATGTTAGTATTATTAAATTTGAGGAAAATCAAAAAAATAAATAGATGAAAAATTGCCTTGCATTCCTCTTGTAAGAAAATAAATTAAAAATGTTTTTTTTTTAAATGTAAATTGTTAGATTCAATTTTGTGAAGGAAAGGGAATTTAATTGTCATTTGGGGTGCAAATAGAAATTTGTTTTAAATAAATATTATGCATTTGAAAGGGGAAATAGAATTGTTTTATAAATTGTCAAAAATGAAAATATCCAAAAATAGCAATAACTATGGTGGGTGAACTCAAAATTAGGGGTTTTGACAATTTGGAGGAGAAAAAAATTGCATAAGGTAATTCATTTTGTTTGGAATTTTTAATTTTGGATTTTGGAGAGCAAAAACTTGGGGCTGAATGTTTTTGAAGAAAAATTGGTGAAAGAAGGATTGGAATTGGGAAGAAGCTGAATTGAAATCAAGGGCAAAATCTCCATTGTCAAAACTTCAAACTTTTGGAGAAAATAACAGGTTTTCTTCTTCTTGTTTTGGTTTCTTTTGGTAAAGATTTAGAATATGTTCATGTTTTTTTTAAACATTCAATCTTTTGTTTGCAATGAAAATACCCATGAAAACAAAACTAGTTGCAAAGTTGAAACAAATGAGTTGTGAAATTCTGGGCAAAACAATGAAATTTCTGTAGGAATTGAAGAAAAAGCCATTAGAAAAAAAGGCTCAGTCCATGGAAAATTTCAATGAAACAAGAAAATTCTGGAAACAATGCTTGCAAATTGGAAAACCTTTGTAAAATTTAGTTTGTGAAAGCTCTGCTATAAAAATGTTATTATGTTTTCATTTTAAAAAAAAAATTCTTCAATAAATCTGTGAGAAAACAGGGGAAATATTACATATATATATAATATATGCATATATATGTATAATATTGAGTATATACATATATATATATATATGCACATATTACATATATAATGTTATATATTTTATTTTTATCAAATTTGAACCTGGTAAAATAATCTCATGTTTTTGGGTCTGTGTTTTCCGTGTTTTTTTTAGGGCATTATTTTTTTGTTGGGGACGAAACCCCGTACGCGGCCAGCGCTGTTTTCCTGGCCGCCGCTCCCATGAAGGGAGGCGCTGCCAGTGAAGGCAGCGCTGGGCACTGCCTTCCCTAGCAATGTCCCCCCCATAACAGCAGGGAGGCCGGGGCAGCAGGGAAACCCTGCGTCTCCTCTGCCTCTGCCGTGTCTTCCCAGCAGCGGCCCTTTTTTCTTTTTAAAACCCTGCTTTTTGTTTTTTTTTTTTTATTTATATATATTAAATATTATATATGTATTCTATAATATATATATTATATTTATATATTAAATATAATATATATAACTTATAGTATATATTATATATATTTAATATATATAAATATGTTATATTATTTTTTTATTATTATTTATTTTCTTTATTATTTAAAAAGTCAACATTTTATATTTTAAATAATTTGGGAAAATAAGTTAATATTTTGTAATTGGATTTAAATATTAATTATATATTTAAAATATATATGTAATTATATATATATTGAGTATATATATATATATAGTTATTTTATATATATATAATGATACTTAAATATGATCATTAAAGAGTCATAGCAAAGAATATATGGGAAATTGTCTTATAAGTGAATGATTTAATTGTTAAAGGATTTATTTTAATCATTATGGGAAATTGTGCAATATGCTTAAATGAGTAGTTTAAATGTCGTAATGGTTCTCAACGTGTTTTGATTTCTCTTTTGAGTTGTGCAAAGAATATGTTTTATTTACATTGATTAGTGCACTATGTCATTGAGTGAATTGGATTTAAGAAATCCTAACATAGATGATTTTAAATTTCCTGTAATGCTTCCTTTTGACATGGGGCATTTTTTCTTGGTGTGGGGCAGTCTAGTCAGTGTTATGTAAGTCTTCCAAATAGGACTTTCTTTTATGTGTTTTGGGTTGTTGTTATGTCGGTCAACCCTGGTTTACCTTGGGTAGTGCGTTAAATGTGTCCAGTTATACCTGGTTATCTTGGACGGGATACGTTGACTTTATGTCGTGTTTAGGGATTCATTATCCCTAGGTTGCACTTGAGCACCCTTTGGTGGTGGCATAGTTCCACGTGTTGTCTTAGAGAAGTGGCTTGCATTGAGGGCCGACACACAAAGTGGTGCCAGGAGATCTCAATGTAAGTTGGTTAATTCAGTGAAAACTTAAACCAATTAATTAGTATAGGTGGTACCAACATTTAAAAAGATTAATTTTGCCTCGCTCATGGACGCAAGTGCTCGTATAGACTTGGGATGAGACGAGAAGGCCTGGAATAGCAAGATCGTTATCTTGTCCCTTTGAAAGATAACTGATTCCGCATTGGTTTGCATGTGGGGCCGAGAGTTGTTAGAGGTTACCAGGATATCCCGAGATGGGGGTCAGGACCTAGGAAGACTTGCCAGGATATCCCATGCAACATTGTGATGACACTTCTCCTAAGTCAGCATTATGTTTGTATTCGTGATGTGTTCATTTACTTAAAATTTGGAAGCATTGTAACTCTTATGTTATGTGATGTCATGTTCGTATCCTTTTTTAGTTGAGTCATGTTGCCTATGTTTAGAGGTTGTGGTCTTGACCTGAAACCCTTGTTACTATCTCCTAGCACAGGGGGTGAGCCTTCGGGTATCACTTGGTTGGGTGGAACGTGCACCTTACTCCGTTGTTTTGGCGTTGGCTTATGTGGACGGGACTTTCGTGTTGGAGAGCTCGTGGGATCCAGTTGCTACCTTAGTTTCATTTATGTTAGTTGCTCTTGTATTTTATTACCCCTCATGTTATCAAGGTGGAAATTGTAATAAGCAATTATGTTATTGATTTACCTCATTCTGGGAATGAGTGATGTAATTGTAATTATATAACTTCTATTTTGGTAACCATGAAGGAATCTCATGGTCTTAAATAAGAATCTCATGTATGGAATGTATGTGCTTTAATTATTTAAGTGAATGTTGCTATGTTTCATTTCATGCATGTTGTTTTAATTTGTGATTTAAATAATCTTTTCCTCATAACCTTAGGGGATTGTTGGCCTTGTGTTGTAATCTTACATGTATTTGTAATTAAACAAAAAAAAAATTGTGCGCTTGTTTAGTAGTTTGCAACTTCACCTAGGGTTGCGTGGTGTGGAGCATTACAGGATGATACCAAATCCCTGCTCCCACATTCTGATGCTCAAGTTTTTGTTTCATTACTACTAGGTATGGATTTTCTGGAGGTGTTGGAAATTAAATTAAAATTTGGGAATGTTAGTTGTGAAATTGAAATATTAGGAGGGTTGAACTCCTGCTATCTTTGTAGGCGCAAAGGCCATATCCGAAGGAATTTCCCTCTAATAAGAAATAGAACTAGTGCCAAAACCACTTTGGGTGGAGGCAGTAAAAATAAATTACAGCCCTCTGGTTTTGATGGGTAGACGGATAAAGACATAAATATTGGGGTTGGTACTGAGGAATGCGGCCCTACCCTACAACAGCTTGATGAAAGATATACTCTCGCTAACTCTAAATCCAACATTAACAAAAGAAATAACTCTCTGTGAATGGAGAATGCAGAGACAATTAAAAGTAATAAAGAGGCTTTGAGAGTGGAAGATAGTTTATCTTCTCTCTTAAATGAAATGGATAGCAATATAATAAAAGAAAATGATGAAAATCATTAGGCTGGAATAGAAGACAATAATAATGAACCCATAACAAGTTTAGATCAATTGAGAAATTCTCCCAAGCTAAATGCTCAACAGTTAGCACTTCTGAAATTAAGGCAATCTAAAGAAAATCAAGTCACTAACACAAATCTGGGTAAGGAACTTTACACTTTCAATTCTAAATATTTTAAAGAAAGCCAAGTGGTGGAACCCCAAACTGAGTCTGGTCTCCTAGATGCAAGAGGTGATTTTCCTCTCCAAGCCTTGGAAGATGGAGATAAAACTTTTGACATTGGGGGTTTCCCTCCTAATCAATTCCTCAACCAAAATGAAATGCCCATTGTTTGCTTGGATTCTGGTCTAGGGGTTACCCAGCTGGATGGTGGAGTGAGCAAAGTGGATAAGCCCATCTCTTTTAATATTTTATCCTTTGTAATAGGAAATGATCTAAGGTGCATGAAATTGTGGTCCCCAATCTAGTAGTGGATCATGTTAATCCCCTGAGTGGAGTGGTTAGTTTTGATGGGTTTGCATCATAATCTGGAATAGACTCTGCATATGAGCTTGGTTTGCTCTCTACTAAGGATACCTCTGAGGGAGAAGATAATCCCATGGAAGTCACTGTAAAACAAACCCAGAGATATAGAAAGAAAAAAGGATTGGAGGTTGGAAAGCCCCTCCCAAATAAAGACCCAAACCAACATCAAAAAGAGAAGAGAAAGAAATTGAGTGGAATCTTGCCTCTAAATTCCAAAAGAGTGGAATCTCAAAATAGATTACCTAAATGTTTTGATAACTTCAAGAGTGATAAAGGACTTTCACCTAGTGATTAGACCTAATGGAGCTCAATTGCATTTCTTGGAATGTAAGGGGGCTAGAATCCCCTGACAGAAAACATATTGCAAGGAGATTCTTGACACAAAAAAAAGATACTGACTTTGTTTGGTTACAAGAGGTTAAGGCCAGTGGCTTTACTTTGGATACCAGTCTAAGGGTCATCTGGAAAGAGGCATCCCAGTTTGTGACCAAACATGAGAAGGGGAAAGGGGGTGTGGTGATTATGTTGGCTAACAAGTGGGCTCAGTTTGTAGATAGCTATGGGACTTCCCCATGTAACCGGGTTGTTTGGTTAACAATCAAGAAAAAAGATATTTTTTTTGGGGTTTGTGAAATTTATGCCCCCAATGACTATAAAGAGAGGATCCTCCTCTGGAACTGGATGAGCACCTTGCAAGACATTTCGTGGATCATTGGTGGAGACTTCAACTTTGTTGAAAGGGAGGAGGACAAATGGGGGGGTTCTGGATTTGAATGGAAAGGAAATGAAAGGTTTTATTGGCAAAGAATGAAATCCAAGTTGAAGATAGAAGATCCCATTGAAGGGAAAAAGAATGATACACAGGCCATCTAGTATACTTGGTGCAACTCTCAGCAGGGTGGTTGAAGAATCTATTGCAGTCTTGATAGATTCTACATTAGTAGGTCCTTCTTTTTGGCTTCCCTGGTGAGTGTTGGTTGTAAGGTTGAAGTTTCCCCTTACTCCCTCTCAGATCACCATCCAAAAAGAGCCAAGTTTTTCCTCAAACAAGGTTCCCCTAAACAGACAAGAGGTAATATTGATTTTTGTCTCAATACCATCCTTCTCAAAGGCAGTGATTGTAAAAGTGTTATCTTGTGTCTCAAACAGATCAACAAATGGATGCATCGAAGTCTCTCACATATTGAAAGGTGGAATTTAAACACAAAGGGTTGTAAAACCTTATTTCAAACTATTGGTAAAAAGAGAGCCAAGGATTGCCGAAGGAAATAGACTGTCACGTCTCAGACTTTGATGTTGTTTTGACCATGACTTTGTGGGATTTAATATATGAATTATGATACATGTTAGAGCAATATAATATAATACAATGCTTTGGTGTATGGAAATGTAGGAAAATAATCGTTTTCTTTCAGAATTATGAGTGCATTTTATTCTAAAATGATACAAAATAGGAGTGTTGATTTAATTATTGCTTAAATTTATACTTCTATATTGGTTACTAATACACTTTCATTTTTGCACGCCTGAGTGCATTTGAGTTGCAGGTGATCGAAGGCCAAGAGTGTGATTGAGGAAAAGAAGGTTAGTTTCCCGACAGGGTAAAAGAGGAGAAGCTCTCGATCACGCACACACCACTTAAAATTCATGTAGTTGCATTAGGCCATGTTTGTTTTCAATGTGATTGTTTAAATGGATTGCATGGTTTGAATAAGTAATTGATATAAAAGAAAAATAAAATAAAAATATATGTACCTATAATAACATAGCAAAAATTAAAAATATAGTTTAATTATTCATAAAGGTTGTGAAAAGAGTATGGTTTATTCTATTTAGCTTATCCCATTTATTTTGTGTAATAAAAAGGAAAAATCTGATTTAAAATAGGAAATTAAAAAAAATGAAGTGAAAATATTATATTTGCATATAATATGGATGAAATAATTTGTTTGCATAATATAAAGTGGGGATATCTTTTGTTTGAAAATGGTTATTTTTATTCCAAAAATTGAGAGGAATGAACATCCCCGAGAAAACTTTGGGCTCTGGAATTTTTTCCTTAAAACCAACAATGTTGTTGGCATGTGGCAATCTCTGGAATTTGCATGTAGAATTTATCTGTCATTTGGAAATACTCTGCATGATCCTCGGAAGGGGCAATAAAGCTTTAAGGAGAAAAGAAAACATTCATTCAGGGGGAATCAGAGTTCGGGAAGTGGGGACAGGAAGGTAATACGAGGCATCTGCACTGGAGAAATTGCCAGGTTATTTTCCATACTTTGCTTTCAATCAGTTTGAAATTGCAATAAGAAATTGAATAAATGAAGTGCATCATTCTATGAAATGATTATAGATTTCTGAGAAAACTTTTCCAATTTTATTTTTGAATCTAGGTAATAGCTTACTTCTCATTGTTGCATTATAGAAAGAATACCCAATCTTTTCTTCCATATTAGGGTTACATTCTGTTGCAAAAGCTGCAAATTATTAAACTGCTCTCAATTATAATAGGAAACATACATAAACATATATATATATAGATATATATATGCATAGGAATCTGTATTCCTGTGCATATATACATATATATATATATGCATATGAATTGCAAGAAACACTTTCACCAGAAATAAATTTGAATTTCCTTTGAGATAAATTTGAATGTAGTATAATACTGGGAAAAATGTCTCTTTTTGAGTTATGAAATTGTTTATACATAGGAATAGGGAAGGGATTTTAATCCCTTGTCCTCCCCATGGGAAGGATGCGGCTCTGTGGGGAGGCTCGCGCCCTCCACAGGTCGCGGCCTGTGGAGGGGGCGCGAGCCCCTCACAGCCCGCCCCCTCCCCATGGGAGGGGCAAGGGCTTCCAGCGCCTTATGATGATCAACGCCAGTGTGAAACCCTATACAATGTTTATAATCTGTGTGCACAGCCAGAGAACTTATCAACAGTTATAAGAAGAAAAAAAATCAGTATTTCTTTCTTTAAAATTTACACTCAGCTGTATATGAATAAATATATATATATATACACTCAGTTATATATATGTATACATATATATATATATATATATATCCATACATATATACCAAATTGCAAGTTCGAACAGGAAAACCATTTCCAGAAAGTGATATGATCTCTGTCAAAAATACACAAATATCTCAGAAATTTTAAACCTGGAACAAGAACAAAAGTATCTCTGAGAAACCATGTAAACTGAAAATCTTCTTGATTACTTTGTCATATACTTACATACAGAAGTACATTCCTGAGTAAAGGAATACAATATAAAATTGAATGCAAGTTTTTCTTTCAAACCTCTGTTATTCTGAACGAATTGCACTGTTTCTGTATATTACTAATATTCAGAAACCTGTATTAAAATTGGGAATTACACTATCAGTCAGCTTGAATTTGGAAAGAATAGAAGTATATACTGAAATCAGTAAACACTGTTTCATACAAAAGAATTAATTAAATTTCTCTAATAGTACACTGATAGTATTATGACATACATGTTCTTCTCTAAAAACAGAGTCTTTTACCAAATCAGAAAAGAATTACTTACAAATGAGTAAATGAAATCTTACTACTGAACTTACAATTTTTCTTTCAAAGGATGTTATGAAATTCTCATTTGAAATTCTTTTAGAATCAATTGAATGCATGAAACATGTAAGAAAATGCACAACTTTCTGCTTTTGTATTTATTCATACTTTACTTTTGGTAACTTCCGGGACAGGATGCCGAAGGTGGACCCATAGAGACGGTAGTATTACCTTTTCTAAACTACCATTTGCTTGTATTATTTATGCTTGGCCAAGCACTTGCACCATTGAAATAGATGGATTTGTTTTCAAAGCCTAGAAACGTATATGTATTTGAGTCTATGCCACCTCCTGTTGCAAGAAATGTGTTTTTCTCATGTTAGAAATGCATATAGGCACCAGGCATGCATCGAGAGTTCCCTCCTGTTTTACTGTATCAGGTTGCTAGGCTCCTTTATGCAGGGCCAGGGATTCCTTCGAGTTAGGAAGGAACCCGGGGAAGTCATGCACTTCGTGGTTGGGCGGAAAAGGCGCCTGAATCACACTCTTGGCCCCAGCTCGCAAGAAGACCGACGGTGTCACGACGGTTGGAGGTTCAGAGTTTTATTTGCTATTGATGAACTTGTGTAACATTCCGTAAATGGCTTGTATAGCGCCATTGTATGTATATTTATATTTGACATTCATTGTTGAAACTTTGAAATAGAAGTATGGCATGAAAGAATCTAATGTAACATTGATATGTAGAATTAAAGTTTTACGACGTAGCATTGAAAAAAATGTTTCATTGGAATTATTGATCTCTTCAGAGTATAGATGAATAAGTATATATGAAAATTCATTAATGTACTTTTGCCATGTGCATAATCTTGATAAATTACAATGTTGTTATTTGTATACATGAAATGCAATTTAAATTCTCTTTTATTGAGCTCATTTTGGAAGTTTTTATGAATGATATTAATTACTTGAAAACCCTTTTGAAACGGAATTGAACAATTGAAAATGCTCTTAATTTTCTGAGCGTTACATAGACTCTCCTCCAAGACAAGATCCTACAGGAAAAATCTGATCTACAACTGAACCCTAGGGATGAAGCACTCACAAATAGGGTGATTTTGGCTAAAAACTCTTTAAGGAACCTTCAAAATACTAGGATTTAGGGTCTAAGAGTAAGAGAAAAAATGAACTAGCTTGAGAATGGAGATAAAGGTACCAAGTAATTCTTTAGATACATTAAAGAAAAACAAACCAGAGAACAGATTAACCTGATCACTGTAAATGATTCCACTGTGAGTAATCCTGATGAAATAAGGGACCAATTTTTCCTATTCTATAAGAATCTCTTGTCCTCTAATGGAGAGATGGAAGCTAATCATAAGGAAATACAATATATATTGAAGGGATTATAACTAAAAAAGTTAATGATGAAATGGCAGGAGAACTTGGGAAGGAAATTACTTTGAAGGAGATCAAGAAGGCTATCATCTCGCTTAAGAATGATAAATCCCCAAGAGCTGATGGCCTTCCTGTAGAGTTTTATAAGACCTTTTTGGACTGGGTGTGTGATGATCTTCTCCTTGTTTACAAGGAATCATTTGAGAAAATTCCCCTTGGCAACAAGATTAACAAAGGGTTGATCAAATTAATTCCTAAGGAGGGAGATAGAACCTTAGTCAAGAACTAGAGACCCATAACATTGATCAATGTTTCATACAAGATCTTAGCTAAGATTCTAGTGGATAGGGTGGCCCTTATTCTCCCCTCCATCATTATTCCACTCAGATTGGCTTTATAAAAGAGAGATACATCCTTGAAAACTTGATCACTTGTTGGGAGGCTCTGAACTGGGCAAAGCTGACAGGACATAATGTTGCAATGTTTCTATTAGATTTGTAAAAAACCTATGATAGAATTGAATGGGGTTTTGTGCTCCTAATGCTAAAGGCTTTTGGATTTCTTGACTCATTTTTTCACATGGTCATGACTCTCTTTTAGGATGTTGTTGCTCGGGTAGAGATTAATGGAATTCCCTCTCAAGAAATTTCTCTTGAAAGTTATATAAGGCAAGGGTGTCCACTTGCTCCAGAACTGTTTGTAATTGCTTCAGATGCCATGCATTATGTTCTAAGGGATAATTCTTCAATTCCTAGAATCAGAGGTATTAGGTTGTCAAATGATAATGATCTCCTTAATCTTCATTTTGTAGATGATACATCTATCTTGTTAGCCCTAGAAGAATCCAATTTTTCAAACCTATTGGGTAAGCTAGATACTTTATGTCTTGCTTCAGGAGCTAAAATTTCCCCCTCTAAATCTTGTCTCACGGGTTGGAATGAGAAGCCCCCAAATTGTATTAGTAGATATAAGCTCCAATGGGGTGGACCACACAAGCTAGTAAGGTACCTTGGCATCCCCTTTGTTGTGGATCCCAACATCAAGGAAATGTGGCATTGGATTAGAGACAAGATTGAGAGGAAGCTCTCCAAGTGGAATAGACAGTTCTTGTCCTTGGATGGGAAAATTCATATTTTCTAGAAGATATTGTCTTCTTACAGCATATACTTTGCTTCGGTGTGATTCTTTAACTCTTATTAGATTAATGAGATTCAGAAGAGGATAATGGATTTTCTTTGGTCTAATGGTAAAGTAAAAAAAAAGAAACACTCAGTGAAATGGGATTGGTGCATAGTTGAAAAAACCAAAGGAGGCTTGGGGTTAAAGGATCTTAGGCTACAGGGTATTGCTCTAGCTGCAAAGTGGGTGCTTGGGGCCTTGGAAGATGGTGAACCCTGGAAAGTTTTGATTAGACATAACATTCTTAATGTCGTCCCCAGACATGCAAAATCTTGAAAATCTTTGTCATTTAGTGATATCCTTAGTAGTGAGGAAGTCATATTACCTGTAGGTTGTAATGTATTTAGAACTATTTGGAAGGCCTGGGAAGTGATGAAGACCTGCCTCACCAACTTCCACTTCACCTCAGGGGACAAGGGGACCATCCAAGTTAATAGATCTATTTGGTGGAATCTGAAACATAATAGGAAACCCTTGGCTCTTCTTCAAGGGTGTTCTACAAAAGGGTGGGCTAACAAAGGAATCAGATGCTTCAAGGACATTCTAAAAGATGACCAACTCAAAGACTGGAATGACCTGAATTCTAAATATAATATCCCTCTCACTAATTAGAGAACTTATTCAATCCTCAGAGATGATTGCAATAGGTTGAAATTCCCTGTGAAATATAAGGTTGATCGTATTCAATACAAGGACTTCCAATGGAAAAATGGTACTAACATAATGAACTCAAAAGTCAAGGAAATGTACTCTATGCTCACAGATCATATTGACTTGATATATTACTTAAATCAAATATGGAAGTTTAATTGGAACAAGAATCAATGGAAAATAGCTTTTCAAACTAATTGGTCCAAACAACTAGAAGCTAAATTGGCATGCTTTAGATGGTTGCTTATTTTATAGAAACTGCCATTCAAAACCAATGTTGATGATATTGATATATGCAATATCTGTAGAACTCCATAGACTATTAACCATATCTTTTTTATTGTATTTTTGCTAAAGAGACATGGAAATTATTCTATGATAAGCAAGATATCTAGGGGGTTAATGAACAAGCACTTCTTGAGAAGATTATTTTTAATCAAAACACAAAAATGAAGAAGATTGCTGCCTTATTTTGGTTATGCTTTTCTTCTAATATGTTGTGGTCCATCTGGAAAGCAAGAAATGAGGACATGTTTCAAGGGAGAAGGAGGATGCTTACTGAGTCTTATAGAAGACTTATGTTTCACAATGTTGCTATGTAGGTCTACATTACAGTGGAGCTTTCAAAAGACAAATTTTGGCACTATCTTGAGAACAGATAGGTCACAATTGATATCATGGAGGAAAGATATGGGCATATGTGGCCAGAGGACTACCCAGGGGTAGAAGTTTTTATAAGGGCTCTCCATGCTTTCAAGAAGGACATTGTAATTTTTCAGACTAAGGAGGAGAACAAAAGGCATCAGGTTGTGCAGACGTCTGTTGAGGAGGTGGATGTTGCTAAATCTTTGCTGGCATTGAGGAATGGCAGAAAATCTCAAAGGAATCATTAGTTAACAACTTTCAGAATCTTCATATCCTTTTGTTTTGCAAAATTTATATTTATGCACTATAGTGATAATATTTGTACATTTTGTTATAATCTAATGTGCATATTGACACTCTGATACAGGTTTCTACTGGGCTTTTTGACCTCTCACTATTGAGATCCCTATGTGTATTTTGTAATTTCTTAGTCTAGGTGGGGTTGTAATGTTGTAATTCACTATTTTGGATATTTTGTAAAGGGGGTTACCTGATATGATACTGTAAAGGGGGGCCTGATGGTGGTGATGCTTGACTGAACTGTTATACTCTTTGATCTGTATCTTTTGTTCATACTATACTTAATATAAATATCATTGCATTAAATATGGAATAACTTAACAAATAATGACAATAAAATAAAATTAATTCTACTTAATTATAATTTTATTTTAAATTTGTTAAAGATAAAAAGGAATACATACATGTGTTCCACACATTGTAAATGTGGTAAATGCATACTAATTATAGCTAGAGTAGAGAGAAAAATTTGTAAAATGTTAAATTAATCACACCATCAAAAGTTAAGATGAATAAGTCTTGAAATATTAAGACTAATTGCATCATCAAAAGCTAAGAGAGCAAGGAAGGAGGCATGGATCTAGACAAAAAAATAATTCATTAAGTTATAATATCCCTTAATTAAATACAATGATTGATAAGGGTCTCATAGCCTTAAAATTATCAAGATGTCAAGGAGAAAGGATATCGATGAGGATTAGGAAGATATGATGCTCAAGGAGGATGAAATGGGAAAAAAGGGTAAGCATGAATAGGCATTTTGAAGATGAATAAGGGTAAAGTTTTGTGATGGATTTTCTAAAAATGTCATGTAATAAAATTGGTCCTAATGATTCATATTATTGAAAATATCTTAGATAGGGGCTCATAAAACCTCATAATTGGGTCTTAATAGGAGAGGTAAGTGAGTAGTTGGATAACACCCAAAAGTTTACATAGTGCATAATTGTAACTAGGCTATAAAAATATATTTACAATGTAATTAGTTGTTGCTCAAATTCAATTTGTAATGTGTGTACAAAGTATATGAACTTATGACATATTATAAAAAAACCTATAACATACTTCTATTAAGCATTTTATAATCCTTTTTGGTTTTGAGTACAAGAACTATGATATCAATTAAAACTATAACTAGGTAATTATGAAAATATGAAAGTAAATTAACAAATAAGAAGTCCCTACAACATGAAATATTGATCATAAATATTTCACACTCAAATCTATTATGCTCAATTATCCTTATTCTAAAAATTTGTGTAAGAATCAAATTTTGACAGCAATACCATACAATCTTATCAAATAGTAGATCTATCAAATTTAAAATTCAACTATAAGTGAACAAGAAAAATAATTAAAACCATAGATATAATTAACAAAAAAATATCGTGTAATCTTCATGAGGTTCAAATCTCTCATTCTCAAAAAATGTTTTTAGATTTGGACAATCTACTATTAAAAAAATATCATGTAATAGATTTCCTAAGAAGAGCGAGAAGTCTATTGTAATAGTTTTTGTTGCAAATTAATACATTGGTTCAATGCTTTGGAGTGTGGGGTTTTCTACCCGAAATGGTTATCCCCATGTATATTGGTATTTCTTCTCTTTTTTCTTTAACTCTTTTATTATTCTTATTTCATGTTCTTAAATTGTTAATAAACATGTTGTTATGCTACGAAAATTTACTTAGATCTGCAAACTACATTATATTTCCTCTAAGGGTTAATACGATGGGAATTCAACTATGTTTATGCTTTAGTGGCATATTAGCATGTGCTTGTATCAAGTATTTAAAATCCAATTTAAAAGAAACAAAACATATTGAAGGTGCATACTGCTTATCAAAGGTCTTTCTAGGTTCATCCTTCCCTTTCAATAAGCTCCATAGAAATAGAAAAGGAAAGGCTCTAAACCTCAACAAGGCCTTCCTTCCATAAATTCATAAATTTTGCAAAAAGGTTGGGGTCATGACCCTTCATGGCTTCAATGTATGAGGAGAGCTTCCCTTTTAGAAGGATTGGCTATATCTCAAGGTCATTTCTCAGATATTTTTAGCTATTGGGCTCTTCTTGAACTAGTTCCCCTCCCATTGTGTTCAATAGGGGGGCAATGGAATAGTAGTTTAAAACCAAACACTCATGACTTAGAATCTTTTATCAACCACAAATGAGTAAATATTAATAAATGGAGCCAAAAGCAAGAAGCAACAATTATTCTTCATCCAATTGAGAGGATACATTTTATCATTGCAATTTTGAGAGAGAGAGATATCAATATGTGGCATGGTGTGTGATTTGATAGGAAGCTTCATTTATGATGGATTTTCTCATGTGTTCAAGGATGAAATGAACATCATCCCAAACTTTGATATTTTTATAAAGGCCCCTAAATTATCCATCACATTCATAACAAAGTTCCCTTCTTGGTAAATGTGCATTAACGTGCATTTGTCCTAAACCTGTCAAGTTTAAGCGAGAAAAATCAATAAGGTCATGGAGTGACAAACTTGAGGAGGCATCACCATTTAACATCATTATTATATTCTTGAAGTCCCCCTTTATTGCCAAGTTTATTATGCCTCTTTGGTTAGCTATTTGAATACCATGATAAGTCACTACCACCTTTGTAAACTAGAAGAACAGGTGCCAATATTTATTGCATAAGAAAAAATCATTCTTCCCCTAATCATGGTGTATGTTAGTTGACTATTATATTTATATTTTTCTACCCATCACCTATCCATTACCACCTAACCTATGTAAATAATTTTGTACCTTGGTTAATCATTATTAAACATATGCATGTCATTAATGCAATTGTGTCAACTGATTATCATTCTTTATATCTTTGTCATTACATCCCATAGTTTTTCTATTACATAAAAGATGCATACATTTAATTGATATACATTTAATCATTCATAAACATATACATCATAATCATACATAAATATCATCTATGTACACATACATAATCAATACAATTTAAATATCCCCATCCATAATCATAATCATCATTACTTTATCATTTATAAAAAAAATTATTCTAAGCATCTATATCCATTACATTTACCATAATTATGCATATTACCATAACATAGCAATAAATCAAATAAACCATACATCCATTATATTTATCACATAGCAATAAAACATAGTACAACCATCATATCTATCACATTTAAATAAATTAAATAAATCATCAATCACATCATAATCACATAAAACATGATACACTTGTCTCATAATCTATAATCACAAATTGGTCATGTACATCACATCTCCATAGAGCATGAAAAAATGCATAAGGGTGTATCAAAATCTATCAAAAAAGGGTGAGGTAATACATGCCTAGCTATGGATTGACCCCTCTCTTGTTGATCCTATGTAAAACCCTTAAATTATACTTTAAATTTTCACTCATTTAAAAGAAAATTTTATTAAGTTATTAGGTGTTCATTCAACTATATTCTTAGATAATCATGTATCCATCCAAGAGGATATGTATAATGATCTAGCTAGAGGCTTAGACTCAGGTATAGTCCATTTCCCTAAGTCTCTCCTAAATGACTACACGTCTCTAATGGAAGTGCACCAAGGTCACTATCATTTAAGGAAATATAAATAAAGGCTTGAGTTATACCTTGGTATTTGGACGAAAACCTTAATGAGTCAAGAAAATCCATATTGGGTTCATTTGAGTATATTCACTATATATTTTATCTTTAGATTCAATTTAAGATTTACTTAATTATTTTCAATATGTGTCTTTCCTTTAGAAATTAGATTATTTACTAAAATTATTTTTTTAATCACTTGAGGTATATTAAGTATTCAATGGATGTTGGTATATCTAACTTTTGGAATAACCCCCTAACCTCACCCCAAACACTTGAGTTACAATAACATTATTTGTTACCCATACTTCCTACATAATCACTTCCAAGCAAGATCAAGGTGTAATATAACATAATTCTATTTTCTATTCTATGTTTTATTTTAACTATTGAATGTGGGTACATGACCCTTCTCAGGGCTCCTTTCCCCAAACAATTCCTCTACAACTAATAGACCCATGAAGAGAAGCATTAATTAAGTACTTTAGTTTCATTGACTGATACTTATTTACTATAAAATTATTATCCTATTCCTAATAAATTACTTAATCATTTTGAGTAAGATTTAATATCAACTTATTCCTAGAATCCTTTCAAATTTTATATGGAAACTGAAAGGAAAAATAATTTAAACAATGAAAAGAACTAATTAATGAGCATTGTTTGAAAGAGAGATATTACCAAAAAAGGTAGAAGTCAATCCAAGCACAAACACCATATGAAGAAGGAGACACAAGAATTTTATAAGGGGAAAAACAAGAAAAAATCCCAATATTATGAATGAGGCAAAATTCCTAAGAATGATACAAAGAGAGATAGAGGGAGGGCGGGGCACTTCAGCCTTAAGCTTACTTCATGAAGAATGAGAGGAGAAGCAACTCAATAAATAAAGGTGAGAAGAGGAGTTACAAAGTAACTCCCAACTCTATGGATGCCACCATTCATCCTATGTGTGTGTAAGGTGTCAAGATCCTCATAAGGAGAAGGCTACACCTAAGCCACTAATATTATTTAACAAAGAAATTAAATAAAATGAGTCATCCTCACACATGTGTGAGGAGACAAAAATTAATAAAGACTTGTAGGGATTCCTTTGGAGTATCCTACAAGAAAATAAATAAATACAATTAATAAATGGCCTTTACCAAGTAAAGATTAAACTTTTAACATCCCCTCTTAAGCTTTACTTGGGGAGTTTACATCAAACCCATCAATGGGTTATAATCCTATATTTTTACAATGAAAGAGAAATTTATCTTTACAAAGATCCTTGGTGAGAATATGTACAACTTGATCTTCACCTTTACAATACAAAAGATAAAAAAAAATGTCTTAAATTTTCTCTCTAATAAAGTGATGTTGAAGATAATTGTTCTTCATCCTTGCATGAAAAAATAGATTTTTTTCCCAAATAAATAGCACTTTGATTATCACAATATAAAGGGGTGGGATCCTTTTGAGATAGACCCAAGTCTTCAAGTAATCTTCTTAACCATAGTGCTTCTTTGGATGCATTATTACAACCTTTATATTTAGCTTCTATAGAACAAAGAGAAGTAGATTGTTGTTTCTTACTATTTTATGAGATTGCACTTGATCCAACAAAGAAACAATAACCACTAGTGGATCTCCCATCATTGGGATCACCTCCTAAATTTGAATCAGTGTAGCCTTTTAAAGTGAAATCACAATTTGCATCATAAAAGAGACCACGATTAAGAGTACCTTTAATAACATATCTTAAAACTCTTTTTGCAACTTTGAAAAATTAGTTTGTTGAGGTTTAGACACAAATCTAGAAACTAAATCAAAACTATAAGAAATTTCAAGTCTAGTAAGAGTTAGATAATTTAAACTTCCTACTAATTGTCTATATAAAGTAGAATCAACAAAAGGAGTTTACATATCAACCATTAATTTAGTTCCTAATTCACAAGGAGTAGAAACACAATTTGCATCATTCATTTTAAATTTATCTAAGATAACTTGAGCATATTTATGTTGAGAAATAAAAATACCTTTATGTGTTTTCCAAATTTGCATACCCAAAAAATAATGTAATAAGCCTAAATTAGTCATTTGAAATTGTTGATTGAGTTGAGACTTAATATCACTAATCAAATTGTTAGAACTAGAAGTGATAATCAAATCATCAACATATAAAATAATAATCACAATATCATTTTCACTATGTTTAATATATAAATTGAGATCATTTTTACTTCTAGTGAAACCTTGAGATATAAATAAAGCATTAATTTTAGAATAACATTCTCTAGGAGATTATTGTAAACCATTAATTGATTTCTTTAATTTGAAAACAAGATGTTCATTACCTTCCTTAATAAATCCCAAAGGTAGAGACA
Source organism: Sequoia sempervirens (assembly GCA_007258455.2). Lineage (NCBI taxonomy): Eukaryota > Viridiplantae > Streptophyta > Pinopsida > Cupressales > Cupressaceae > Sequoia > Sequoia sempervirens. The sequence continues at coordinate 40,024,797 of VDFB02000020.1, forward strand.
TAAAAATTTATTCATGTAAATCACCATTTAAAAATGCACTTTTAATATCCATTTGATGAATAGGCCAATGCATATGAGAAGCTAAAGAAAGAATTGATTTAATAGTTGACATCTTAGCTACTAGAGTAAATGTTTCATTATAATCTCAGTTTTCCACTTGAGAGAAGCCTCTAGCAACTAATATAGCTTTAAACTTGCTAACCTAATTATTTGCATTAACCTTAATCCAAATATTTACATGAAACAAGATTCTTTCCATGAGGTAAAGAAACTAGATTCCAAGTTTTATTAGCAAGTAAAGTATCATATTCTTCTTGCATAGCCTTTTTACAATGATGTGTTCTTTAGCTTGTTCGTAAGTTTGAGGATCATTCATATGCATAATTTGAGACATCAAAGCATAATTACAATAGTTTACCTTTCTAGTCTTAGATTGATTTGTTCTAGCTAAAATGCCATCTTTCTTGCATAAAATTTTTAAACCATTTATGCTTTATTTTAGAAGTAGCAGTATCATCACTTCAAGAAGAATCATAAGGAGAATATTCAACATGTTCATCTTCACTATCACTATGAGTAAGAGATGCATTAGGAGGGTTAAGAAAAGATTCATATTTTGGATTATCCTCAACAAGTACAATTTTATTTTGAGAAGATTCATTTTTATTCATTTTAGAACAATTATGAACAACATTTTCAATAATACATACATCTCTAGCAACTTTAACTTTGTTAGTAATAGGATTATAAAACTATAAGCTTTAGAATGTTCATCATAACCAACAAAAATATGACTACTTTTGGAGGACTTTGTGGAAGAATCTCAACACTAAATTAAAGTTTTTCTCAGCATACCACCCTCAAACAGATGGTCAAATGGAGGTGGTGAATAGGATTTTGCGAAATTTGTTGAGATGCTTGGTTGGAGACAAACCAAAAGGGTGGGATTTGGTCCTACCACAAGCTGAGTTTACCTACAACTCAGTCAACAGAAGCATAGGTAAGTCACCATTTCAGATTGTTTATGGAAGCAATCCAAGAGTTGTTTCAGACCTAAATAAGATTGATAAATATGTGAAAAAGAGTGCAGATGCAGAGGATCTTGTAGAGCATATGAAAGGCCTACATGATGAGGTGAGAAAACATATTATAAAAATGAATTTTTCTTATAAAACTAATGTTGATTTGAAGAGGAGACAAAAAGAGTTATAGGTTGGAGATGAAGTTATGGTGCATTTAAGAAAGGAGAGATTTCTAGTGGGCACATACAACAAGCTCAAGATGAAAAATTTTGGCCCATGCAAGATTGTGAAAAGGCATAATTTTGGTAATGCATATGAAGTAGAGTTACCTAATGAGCTTAATATTTCTCCAATTTTTAATATTTTAGACCTGACCATATTTCATGAAGGTGAAAATTATGAAGTTGCAGCAATTAAGCAGCCACAAGAACTCACACCTACTTCAGAGGATGAAAAGATTGAAGCAGTTCTTGATAGCAGGGTGAAAAGAAGCGCAAGGAGAAGGAAATACATGGAGTATTTGGTGAAATGGTTTGGGAGACCTGTGGAGGATTCTTCATTGTTATCTAAGGCTAAGATTACTCATCTTGGATATCCTCTTGGAAAGTGATGAGATCACTTGTCTTCTATCATGGGTTTCTAATGTAAGAGCATCCATGGCATAGTGGCTATCTTGTGTCAACAAAAGATGTTTGATTCTAATTGCAATTTTTGGTGTGAGTTGAATTTCATATTTTGTCTTGTGAAATTCATATTTTTATGTGCATTTAGATGTTATTCCATGTTTAAAAATTGAATTTGAAATTTGGAGTAAATTTGAACAAGACAAAATAAGAGGAGATAGTGGAGAATATGCTTTGAAAGCAAGAAAAGCCAGAAAAAGCAATGGAGGAGTGGGTTTTTGGGAGACCTCAAATTTGACTTGTAACTCCAAATTTTAAATTCCACAACTCCTAAAAAAATAGGGATCTTGAAGGTGGATGCCAGGATTGGAAAAAAAAAAAAATCTTTCGCTTATGAAAGCAAGAAAGCCATAAAAGCACTGTCTCCCATATTTGACAGGTTTGGAGGTTTGAAAAGATTATTTTATTCATTTTAATTGATGAATTTTAATTTCATTGGATATTCCTTGAGTTGTGTGTTGATTTTCCTAAGAGTGGGTTGGAATGAAAGGAAAATAAAACTAAATGAATTCACATTTCATTTCATTTAGACGACATCTTGTGTAAAAGAAAATCAATTTCATTTTTTAAAGAAGTTTTCCAGATTACAAAGGAAAACATAGAGAGGGAATAGCATACCTCCAGGAAGGGGTTTGATGATGTTTTTGCAAATTAGGGATTATTTGTAGTGGCACAAACATCATTGGTAGTTGCAAATTGGAGAGTTGTGATTGTTGAGAGTGGTTTGTTGTTACAGGTACTAGAGAGAAGTTTTGTTGCAAAGCTTTGATTTGCTGATTGCAAATCATTTTTATTGTGATTACCAAGAGTCTTGTAAGGGCTTGTTGCAGCCCATTGTCCTTTTGAACTAATTGTAATTCCATTTGCAAAGATTAATTGAAATTGAAGTTGTTGGTTGCAAGTTGCAAACTAGAGTTGCATATTTTCTACCAGAAATTATTTTCTTGTGTAGTGTGTTAACTAATGGTTTGTGTGAGCTATTTAAAATTAGTTTCAATTGGATATTCTATTTTATTTAGCTCCATACATTAGAGAATAATGACATTTTTTATTTTAGATCCATTTGGTGGAATTTGGTTCATAATAATAAACCTATAGCTTTAATGCAAGGATGTCCTACCAAAAAATGAAATAATAATAGAATTTTCAGATTTCAAGATATTCTCTCTAATAATAATCATAAAACATGGTTGCAAATAAAAATGGAATACAAATTTCCCAATTCCGATAAGAGATCCTTCTTAATTGTTAAAAGGGCTTTGAATATAATGTAGTTTCATGTTAAAAGCAAATTCAATCTTGACTTTTATGGTAATTTTAAGTGGAAAGATGGTACTCCCCTCCTAAAAATAAGGCCATGTAGTCTATATAACTTGTTATTTGACTCCCAAGATGTTCTTCAGCATGTTAAATAAGTATGGGGTCTTCATATTCATAAGAAAGATTAGTCTACCACTATCAAAGTGTGTTGGTCCAAGAAATTTGATCCTAAAAAATGTTGTTTTAGATGGATTTTACTATTAAACATTTTTTTGTTCACCTCCCTCAATCTATTTGTTTTATCTCTAGTTTTCTAGAAGATATTGCTCTTTCTTTAAGTGTAAATATATTGTGGCTATCTAGTCTATCTTTATGTGTAATGTCTTGGATTGGGATTGTAGGGATAATGTTACTTGGTATGAGATTTTATGTGGTTATTTTAAAGGCTTGAATGTTGATCTCAATATTTTTGGAATGTTCTTTTTACTAAATTCTTGTGGTTTATTTGGAAAAGGAGAAATGAGGACTTGTACTAGAGAAAAAGAAGATACCTTACTAAGTCTACTCGTAGAATCACTTTTCTTGTGATTGTGGAATAAGTAACATTAACATTGAAGATGTTTGTAGACATATTCATAAAAAAAATTGACTAAGGCTTTACTTATGTGTTCAAAAATGATATTCAAGAAGTTGAGTACTAGCCTTGGGACCTAAAGAAGATTGATGATAAATTTTGAAATGAGTCAATAATAATTTCTAGAATAAATACTACAAGTTGCATCAATATGAGCTAAAGAGAGACGATGTCTTTAAGGACCTTGAGATCACCTACTAGAACTTTGATAAAAATGGACGGGAAAGAGTCTCTCCTCCTCTTGGAACTCTTTCCAAAGTAGACTATTTTGAAGCTAGTAAGAATCATACTAGTAACAAGGATCAGAATAATGTTGATAAAGATGTTAATTAAAAGACTAATGAATAGAAGCTCTATTTATAATATTTAATAATAGTTGGGAACACTCAATGATATTTCCCTTGCTTATTTTTTATTTGTAGCCCAATGGGGCTCTTGACTGTGGTTGCTTGCAATCATGTATTTGTTGTATCCAAACTTCTATCTTTTGGTAAGTGGATATCAATTTAAAAAATAGTGCATTTAATCATGAACTTATGCAAGCACAACCACCTCAAGACAACAAAAATAAAAGATAGGTATGGAAACCCATAAATTCAAATTCAAACAACTCTGAAACTGACTCATACTCATGGCAAACCTCTTGTTGAAAAAAATATTTTGAACCATCAAACCAATACCTTTCAATTGAAAACTTGGAAAAATAAAGCCCCCACATTCATCTACAAGAAAATAAATAGTTCATAATTTTTCTACCAACAATACCCCTCTGATTGCATAGCTAAAAACTTAGAAAACTCCTAAATCCCCACTTTCAACAACTGGCTCCTGGCAACATAAGATAGTTGCAACAACACCCAAATCACTCAACCCAATAATTATGAATTGAAACAATAAAGAGCACATTCCAAAGGAATTACCATCAAATAAAATTACATAAATTCAAGGGTAAATCTAATTCTTATTATTATTACTTGGATAGTTTGCAACAAGCTACAAAGAGAAAGTAACAACCAAAACATTGTCACCAGCAAGATCTTGCATTCAACATTAGGATATTAGACCCAAGAGTCTCCTAATTAGCTACAATCAAGAACACATGTAGCTACCAATCTCTATTACATCACCCCTACGCCTTCCAACCAAGCCTCACAAGTATTTTCCTTTCATTTCTTTGTTTTTTCTTCTCTTTTATCATCCCAGAGCTTCTAAAACTCATCACTTTCCGCCTATCACTACTCCCTCATTCGTACAAATATTCTAAAATAGTTTATGGGTTTGATGCATCTCCTTCTCATATTTTTGAAACATTTTGAAATTCTTGATTTCAATATGAAATGAGAAAGTTATGACCATTTTATTGAGACTAGGTCTCACAATTACGACCCAGACAATCTTCATCTTCCCCAAAATGCCATTCAAACCTCTATCTCCTCCATTTTGGCATGGTAATTCATGCAATTGGCCTCCTTAATGTTTTTGCTAGGAAAATTCTAGAAATTTACCCAAGATGACCTCCATTATCTTATTCTAGCACCTCCACTCCCAAGTGCCAAGCACTACCTACAATGATTAATTTCTCCACTCTTCTTTATTCCTAGGAGTTACAAATAGATAAATAAAAATTAATTTACATAGTCTTGGGCATAGGACTTTGTCTCCCAAGCATAATTCTTAATTTGCAACAACATTACAATTTAACTTTAAGACATATTATTGATTTATGAAAAGGGGTCCCATATGAAAGAGCTAAAGATGAGTTGCATGCCTACAAAACCAACAACATATCAAAAATCAAGAAAACAAAATAAATTTGTTTTTGGGTGTGCAGGATTGCTTGGTACACCTGGATGCTCCTGCATCATGAACCCCCAAATTATGAGAAAGGAAACAATGAAATGATAGCCAAATTTTCACCAAGCTTGCATTTCACAAAATACTTGAACGGGCTACATGACCTATTCATATTAGAAATGCCTTAGTAAAACACATGTATAAAAAAGTTAAATTTCTAATATCTTTCTTTTTTTGGATATAATAGTGGGGGATCTATTAGGTCCTTCTGTTGGAAATATTGTCATCAATGTCAAGATTGTTGCAAAGATTGTCATTGATGTCAAAACAGATATACAAGATTGATTATCATTAATGTCATCATTGGTCCAAGAAGCTTTCATTGATGTCAAAATAGTCAAGATCAAATGTCAAGACTATCATTGATGTCAAATGGAAATTAATATCACAATAAATTAATGACAATGATAAGCCAGATGTTACATACAATAACATTAATAGATTGAATGGCAGCCATTGTATATGTTGGCTAATGACCCTTGTTGTCAAAGAAAGATATATCAATTAATATTGAAATACATGAAGTGATCATTATATAAGTACAATAATTATATCCATGTATAATGACAAAAATTAAAATTAGAAAGGAAAAAGATTAAAAGGAAGCTATTAAAAACTATTAAAAGTTGCATAATGACAATAAGTAAAAATAAGACAAATTAAGAAAAACACAAATTAAGAAAAAGACAAATTAAAGAGATACTAAAATGTAACGATTCAAGGAAGAGGTGTGATTCATTATGTAGTAATTAACATTTATAAATTAAAGGCTAGTATTAATGGGCAATGCAACGATGAATATATTTTGAAAAGAGCAGCAATTAACAAGCATCGATTAAGAACATAAATTAACTATAATCCAAAAGGCAACGATCATATAAGATAATAAATTGATCTTTAATAAGCAGTGATATATATACATTTAAAAAGCGAAAATTTTATGTTTCAAAAAGGTGGTGATTAATTTATGAATTATAGATAGCAATAAAAGGTTTGAATTGAGATTTAAAAGGGGTAGCAATTTGAATAAATGTTAAGGATTCCTTTGTTAACAAAGGACATACCTATTCAAATGGTTGTGTATTTACTAAGAGATGCCTCTCTTTATCTATATATATATATATATATATATATATATATATATATTTGTGGAGAAGATAAAGGTGTGGAGTGAAAGATTAAAAAGGACATATCATATATTCACCAATATTTGTGTGAAGAGAAGATTGAAGAAATAATAATTGTAGATATAGAAGAGTAAGATATGCGAATAGAAAGAATGGAGTGTGGAGAATTTATTTGTATTTTATACAACCACAAGAAATATTTATGACGAGAAGAATATAGTTGAACAAAAAACATTGTAAAGAGGAATTTATGCATATGTTACATGAATACTCAGTAATGCAAGAAGCAGATTTATAACAGCAGACATATGAATATAGTATATACATATTTGAAGGAAGAAGAGTATAAAATACATAGAAGTATATAGCATAAAGACCAAGCAAGAGAAATAAAGTGTAAGAATGGAGGAGTGAATAGAACATATATGAAGATAATTCAATGTGAAAAGATAAGAAGAGTATAAGATGAGAATGTAATTAATAAGAAGAGGAGAATCATAAAGAAAATAAATGAATATTATTGCATATCTAGAAGAAGAATATATGAAGATTGGTGAAGATTTTATGAGCAAGTCTCTGAAGATTTTATGAGCAGGTCTATGAAGATTTCATGAGAAAATTTATTAGGAAATTGTGAGTAAGTAAATGAAAGTTGATGAATATACTTTAGGAGGATTTGTGAAACATGTTTTGTGAAAGAAAGTATAACAATTGAAGAGATGTAGTTTCCCATAATATGTTGAATAAGCAACATTGAAGGTGGAACTTTGATTTGTAAGTTGGTGTCTCTAGTGGGTTGGTGCCTCTAGTGGGTTGGTTCTCAAAAATTGAATGAGGGGTTTGTGCCTCTAGTGGGTTGGTGCTTACAAATTGAATGAGGGGGTGGTGCCTCTAGTGGTTTGGTGCTCAAAAATTGAATGAGGGGTTGGTGCCTCTAGAATTTGTAAAAAGAAGTTTAATAAAAGCAATATTTTTCTCATGGTTTTCTCTCGCAAGGGCTTCCATGTAAATATCATGTGTTATTGTGTTTTTCTCATGTGTATAACTATCAATGTTGAGTAAATGATGTTATTATGATTGATAAAGTTTTAAATTGGTAAAATTTGTATTATGTTGATTCACCCCCTCCCCCCTCTCAGTATAATCATGTGCTCATCAATTGGTATCAGAGCGGGTTCCTTCAAATTAGCCTAACCACTAGAAGGTAGTTTTTGGAAGCACACATGGAAAGAAGAAAAGGGAAAAAGGGAAAAGGAAATACTAAGCAGATCATTAATGAACAAGCATCAAATACAAGTGATAAGGTGATAAATGGAACACAAAAGGAAATAGAAACAAAAGATGATATCTTCAAAAGGGAAAATCATCTTGTGATTAAGAGATGAACTTAGAAGAGTAGTCATAAGAATGTGATGAGAATTTTGATATGAAAGTGAAGATGATGATGAAATTTTTGAGGAAGAACTCTATCGGACTATAGATGAGATTGAGAGATTTAGGAAGAAGAATTAAAAGTAAAATCTACTATTTCAAGAAGAGTGTAAATAAAATGCCAAAATATAAGAAGAAACTGAAAAGGTGATCATTGATTTGAAAGGTCAAATAAAGGAAGCAGAGAAAACAATCATCAATTTGAGTATTCAAATTTAAGAAGAGAGAAGAATTCAAGAAGAGGTAAAAAACCAATTGAAAGAAAAGAAAGAAATTTTTGAAAGGCTAGAGTGTGAAATTATTTCTGTGAGGATAGAATTGGAGAAGACAACCACCAAATTGAACACAAGCCTCAAGTTTGAAGAGAGCACCAAAATCCTAGATGACATAATTAATGGGCAAAGGTCACCATCAAATAAAATAGGACTTGGATATAAAGAAAAACAAACACTCAAGGAAGATTCCAAAGAGACTCCTAAGAATACAAATGAGGGAAAGACAAAAACCCTTCAAGATACTTTCAGAAGCCCTATCAGAAATCAAGGTAGCAAGAAGATAAAGACTCCTCCTAAAGTTAACAAGGAAAATTTCAAGAAGTCCTTTCCTTCGAGGCAAGTAAATACATATAGGTTTAAGAGTACCTTTTATGGCTATTGCTACTCATGCAATCATTTTGGGCATAAAGCAAGAGAGTGTAGAATGCAAGTGAGATATAATGATGCATGGAACAAAAATAGAAATCTTTATGGGTGGACAAGTAGAAACTACAATACATATGTTCCTTTAGTGAATTATAAAGTTATATGCTATAAATGCAACAATTGTGGACATATAGCATGCCATTGCAAAAGTCATTTTATAGAACCTTCAAGACAAAACAAGAAGGTAAATATACTTGAAAAGCATAATAAAGAACCTATGAAAGTTTGGAAGAGGAAACTAAAGCAAGATAAGGAGAAACTTATGCAAGTGAAAACTTCATTACAAGCAGAAGAGATATCTCCCAGTTCATAAGGAGAAGCACAATTTTAGGGGGGAGCTAAGTATGGAATTATCCCTCAAACCCATAGAGAATATAACTTGAAAGACGAAGTATCACAAAAAGTTGAAGGGAAGAATCCACTTGTGCAATAGATTGGCATCAAGGGAAAGTAATAAATTGGTATCTACATAATTGTTGGATATGTTCAAGATCCTAGATTATGAAAGATTGTATACCTTTAACTCATGCACATTAAGTTGGCATTTACAAGTGTCTTCATGGGGACTGAAGATTTGGGAAAATAGAGAGATGATGTTAAAGCTTAAAGAAGTGAAAATTATCTTATATCGATTCACATTAGAGAAAGAGAAGATATTGTTAAAGAGCTAGAATAGGGGTCACAAATATTTAACCTTTCATCATAGCATGAAGATACGAAGAAGAAAGTGGTGAAGATTTTTGTAAGACTAAATTTGCTAAGAAAATTCTCCAAAATCCTAACAGGAGGATGAGAATGATCCAAAGGAGTCTTTTCTTGAATAATATGTTCATATATTTTCATTTGACATTTACGCTAGAACACACAATCATGTATTGGAAAAAATAAAAAGAAATTGATGGTGAAAATTCAGATGGTTGTGAATATGTTCTTCACATTAAAGGTGTCCCTATTGATGTAATGATGTCATAGAATATGTATGGATGGAAGTATTATGAGCATTCGTTCACCATTAATGTCAAAGAAGGAGAGTTATAACAAGGGAGAGTTATAGGAATAGGAAGAATGATGTCATTGATGTCAAGAGGAAGAATTACGAAAGGAATCTTCAAAATAAGCTTAAGAATGAAAAGGAGAAAATTGCATCAAAGATCAAGAGAGTTAAGGTGTCATATGCGCAATCCAAATATATTGTGAATAATAATAATAGAGAGGATTTTGTTGCCTTGGAAGGAAATAAAAGAGTAAATTTTTAGTGTGAGAAGCCCTTGGAAAGAGAAAGGTCATTTATAGTTTATATAAGGTCTTCAAGAAAGTGAAGAGAAGAAGAAGTTCCCATGCAAGAGGATAGCACAAACATGAAAAGACAATTATTCAGTTGTAGCAATCAAAAACTAGAGGAAGAGAAGGAAGGCAAGAAGACTCTCAAAAGAGATAAAAAAAAAATGATATTCTTCATTCAATAGCCAATGATGGAGAATATTTGAACATGCATAAGAAAGTAATGGGATAGCTAAATAAGTTCTTGACTTGTGAAATTCAAGGAGATGATCCATTTTTTTTTTGGACAGCCATAGAGGAAGCATGTCACAGGTAAGAAAATTAGAATAAAAAGGATCAAGAAATAGAGAAAGAGGAGTATTAAAGCAAGGGGGAGCATTAGAGAATCTCCAACAGGGGAAGAAGTATATTTATAACAACAAAGATATGAATATAGTATATGTATATTTGTAAAAAAGGCACGTGCAGATTTGAAGGAAGAAGAGTATAAAATACATAGAAGTATATAACATAAAGACCAAGAAAGAGAAATAAATTTCAAGAATGGAGGAGTGAATAGAACATATATGAAGATCATTTAATGTGAAAAGATAAGAAGAGTATAAGATGAGAATTTAATTAATAAGAAGAGGGGAATCATAAAGAAAATAAATGAAGATTATTACATATCTAGAAGAAGAATAAATGCAAATTGGTGAAGATTTTGTGAACAGGTCTATGAAGATTTTATGAGTAGGTCTATGAAGATTTCATGAGAAAATTTATGAGGGAATTGTAAGTTTATGAAATTTTATGAATAGAATTTAGGAGGATTTTTTAGACTTTTGTGAAGGAAAGTATAACAATTGAAGAGATATAATTTCCCATCATCTATTGAATAAGTAACATTGAAGGTGGAACTTTGATTTGTAAGTTGGTGTCTCTAGTGGGTTGGTACTCATGAATTGAATGAGGGGTTGGTGCCTCTAGTGGGTTGGTGCTCACAAATTGCATGATGGTTTGGTGTCTCTAGCAGGTTGGTACTCACAAATTAATGAGGGCTTGGTGCCTCTAGAATTTGTAAAAAGAAGTTTAATAAAAGCAATATTTTTTTGCAGTTTTCTCCCATAAGGTTTTCCACATAAATAACGTGTGTTATTGTGTTCTTCTCATGCAAATAATTATTAATGTTGAGTAAATAATGTTATTATGATTGATAAGATTTTAAATTGGTAGAAGTAGCATTATACTAATTCGCCCTCTCTCCCTCAGTATAATCATGTGCTCATCACCCTCACCCTTGATAATAAAAAATATTACTAATAAACTCTCAAATAAAAAATAAAGAAATTACAAAAAAGGAGGCAATCAATCATTAACTACACCTATACAAACTACTATTATCATTTGAACTAGAACAACAACAAAGACTTAGCACTATATTGAGAGATAAAGACAACCAAACACTTTACTCATAAAAAAATTAAACTACTCCCCATTATTCTCAAAATAGGTGATGCATGATCCATATGAACCACCTCTTCTACACATTACTCATTTAATTGCATTGGTCTTCCTCTACAAAACCCTATTTGGGCTAGGGAATAAATCCCATAACAAATTTCCCTATGACAAAAAGATTAGTGCACATAATGGAAAAAGAACATTGGTACAATAAATTCACTCCCAACTTCAATCCTATCACAATGGTGATGAACATGAAATATGGACAATACTTTCCCTACATCACCATAGATCAATCAAAAGACATCCACTTCATGTTGCATATTCACATTTTTTTATACATTGCCACCACTCAAGTCTAAAGTGAAAGAAAATCCTTTGCTCTCCATCCTTAAATACACTTGCTTCCTTTTTCCCCAGCTTCATCTTCACATTGACCAAATTCATGCCAAAGAACCAGTCTAGTGAGAAAATCCATAAAAACTCTAACCTACAAAATAGTGTGCTAGATGTGTGCTAAAATCACTAGGATTTTTTCCTTGGAGCATCTACAAATCATAAGAGCAAGCTCGCCCATTATGATGTTAACAAACCCTAAGGTATCTAGTTCAAAGAAAAATAAATGCATTAAATCCACCTATCTAATAGCCTCTCCCATATCAAGTGTGCTCCATTATGCTCCTCATTTTTCTTGTTTGCAATAGTTTTCTAAAGACTAGCCAAACACCCTACCAAAACAAGCACCAAAAAATAATTGATAGACCTCCACCATCATACCATAGCAATGAGAAGAAACACTAGCTCATATTTAATAAATATAATGCCACTCCTTGCAATAAATTCCACCATACTACAACCAATCAAATGACCACCTACATAACTACCTCTTGATTGTAATTCTTACCATAAACAATTTTCCATCCCATGCATCTAGCCAACTCCTCTTTATTATGTTAGGTGAGAGGGCTCAATGGTTATGCAAGCTCCTATTATGGGGATAGGATTTGATTCATGGGCCCCACTTCTAAACAAACTATTCATTAAAGCTAAACAATGCAAACCCTTTTTTTCAAATATTATATATAAGATGAAAATAAAATTACCTATTTACTTCCATAAAGGTCCAATCAATGTTTGGCTATTAACTGTCTATTTTCTTAAATATAGGTGGTTGTCACTAAATATTTATATTTCAAATATACACCCAATTTTATAAAAAATAGTAATATGACATAAACAAATAGAGTTTACAATTTCATCTATGTTTGACATGACATTTTTCCAACTTACAAATACATATTGACAATTTTATAAATATTAATGTTCCACATATCAACCCTGCTAGATCAACTTTCAATTCCACCTAGAATAGCTTTCAATTCCACCATGCCCAAGTACTCCCTCATTTACTCCACATAAACCCTACAATCACTAAAAAATACTTCTTAAGAAATATAAACAACACCTTTGAACTCATAATGATATGTGCTATTTATTTCATAATTCAAATAACCCAACCATTAAATTCAAATCCAATCAAATTTAAGCATTCTTACAACCCCCCTCAAATCAAATTATACATTGTATTAAGTTTAAATTTCAAATCACTTATACCATTAATTTCAAATCCATCCCCATTTAAAAATTCTCACAACACCCCTTAAATCATAATGATATGTGGTATTGAATTTATATTTTATATAATTTGTTCCATTAATCTAAGATGCATAATATGAATTCCCTCCATGAATTTAAACTCATCCACTTGCTCCACATATTACCCAATCAAATGCATTTAATTTGAATATCAACCAATTAGATGCAACCACGCATATCACAACTAAAAAATATAACCATGTGAATCAATAATAAAATACTCAAATTGTTATCATGCCTATAACTACAAGTTCTATTATACATTGCAGATTTCACACTTTCAAACACTTGTTGTAACTTCACACCTATTGTAGCTTCAAACACACAAGTGAGCTACAAACATATGTATCTTTGTAATCATTTCATACATACAACTAGATGACCACGTTTTATAGATCGATATATGTTTATGCTTCATTTATTAAATATTTTTATACAAAAATATACATATATTTTCTATGAAATACAACAAAACAAACAATGTATACGTACAAAAGATGAGTATGTTTTATTGTTGGATATATGTTTATGATTTATATGTCATGTTTTTATAGAGATATACATATAAATACATTTCATACTAGGTATCATTCTTATTTGAGAGTTGTTATAAGAATATTTAAATTGGAATAGATTTGAAAATAATGGTAGAAGTGATTTGAAATCTTATTATATACCACATCATTATTGTTAAAAAATTATACATACAACTAAATGAGCATGTTTTATTGTTGGATATAAATGATTTGAAATGTGAAATAAATAGCACATATCATTATGATTTCATTGGTGTTTTTTATGATTCATATATAGCATGTCTCTATATAGGAATATACATACATTTATACAGTAGCATTAGAGGTATTTTGTGGCATGGACCGATGGTGGAGGCATGTTTGGGACTTATTTGTTCACCACCACACAAATATATAGCAATGAATGTCCATTTACTATGCATTTAGTTCACCATTGTCATTTTCTTGTGAATTCATTGCAATTAGATTGGATTCACATTACAATTAGTTTGGGATGCTTTTAGTCCCTTACATCACCATTCTCAGAGGACCTCAATTCAATGGTGTTGTTTATGATCCATATATTTTATGTTTCTATTTAGAAATATTATTAAAAAGTCACTAAAATAGTTGGCAGTTTTATATATTTTATTGTGTTTGTTATGGGTTTTGAATGTCTCTATTCCACTGACTATTTAATTATTATATATCAACATTTACAATAGGAAACATAGCCTACACCACCATCAAGCCCTCTCTCCTAGTTGTATTATATATGTGCAATTTCACATGTTTCCAACTGACTTGTAAACCATAAAACATGCTCATCATACTATATGCATAAAATCATTATAGTTGTTTGTAACTCAAAAGTTCACTCACACATAAAAATATATGAATAATAAACATGAAATGTATGTATATTTCTATCAAAAGTGTGAAATGTATGAATCATAAACATATACAGAATTGTTACTAACTACAATATGGTCATATGCTTCTTACAGATTGTGCAATGCCTCATTGTAGATGAAGAAAAAGGCCCAAATGAGAACTAGGCAAGGTGGAAAGAGATTATGGATAACACTCCCTTCACACAAGAGAGGTGTGAAATTACTAGTATTTGAAGATGACGAAGTTATTCCCATTGCAAAACTAGTAAAATGAGTAATCCAAGTGAATGAATTTGTTGTGTTAAAAAATATTTCAGTGCAACGAGAGTGGTCAACAAATGTTATGGAAGATTCCATGAGATATGTTGAATAAAAGGACGACAAAGAAATGGGGACTTCCATCTACCACATTGATAAATTGGTTGATTGGTGTAACTACCACTAAAAGGAAAGGTCTCCCCATGGTTTTGAATGAAGAAGAAGAGGAAAAGGTTGTTGAATGGTGCAAGGAGATGGTTCTAGTTGGCCATGACCTTGAAATAGTCAATTTAAAGGTTGGAGTTGTTGAACACCTAGAATTATAAGAGGGGGTGAATCAATATTCTTTGAAACTGCTTAAAAATTTAAACATTCATTCCACATAGCATATTTAATTTGTAGTAAGAAAGGAAAGCATGAAATCAACCATCAATATCACATAACACATGAACACCAGATTTTTACATGGAAAACCCAAAAAGGGAAAAACCACAATGAGGATTAGCTCACAATATATTATAACCAGTTATAATATATCACAGAATTTCTCACTATAGATGGACTCACTATCCTAGTGGACTCACTACCCATAGAAAGAAGAAAAGATAGAAGAGAGGGGTGGTTCACTACCAAAATGAACTGTTACAAATGCATCTACAACACGTTGGAATACAGTTCCACTGAAGCTCAATACACAGAGTCAACACAATTCATTAATCTGCTCTAACACTCCAATCTACTCTGCACTTGCATCACTATCACTCAATTCACATCCACTACACTTGCATATTTTCTAACGCACACACTATATCCAACACCGAAATGAACTCATACTTATATTGATTTCATCCCAACATCAATTAGGCCGACCTAGTTAGATGTATTATGCAAAATATAACTTGGCAGCCCCAAATCATACTTCACGCCACAAACAAAACTTATAACGAACTTGTTGTGCCTATAGCGCACACACCCCATTCAAATCGGGGACCCCTCCTTTTTTTCGCCTTCGTTGGGTCATTTTCACCTTTGCATCATTTTGTGTGCCCCTATTGTTGAGCTTAATTTGGTCACATGCAGTAAATTCATTAAAATCCCTTTGACCAAAATCACCCACCCTAAAATTTGCTAAGTCTTTTTCCTATGCGGATTTGGAACTATGGGTTTCCCTTAGCCTCTTGCCGCTGTGTCTACCAAGCCTCACATGCCCGCATTTGTGGGTATCCCTTTACAGAAGGTTGTCATTACCTCACCGCTAAGTTGTGTCCAAACCCAACTGTCCACTCGCATTGTGGGCTCCACATCCTTCTTTCTCACCTGTTGCCATACTGGGAATTAAATGTGCATCATAAATGTTGTTTTTCCTATAAATAGGGGTCTCCTCTCATTTTCAAAGAGAGAGATGAGTTGTTTTGTAAAGGAATGCTATAGAAAATTAATGAGAATAGCATTGTTTGATGGATTCTTGTGTTTTCTTCTCATGTGTGCATGATACATTCTCCCAATCTTAGATTTTAGCTTTATTGTTTTAGTTTCAAGTTGCTTTTAGTTGTTAGTTCATGTTGTACTTTAATGGTGAAGAATGCTATAATGTTGATGTCTTCCTTGCTCATACTTTTTGATGTTTATTGATGATAAATTGTAATGTAAAGTTATTCTGAGCATTATTTCCATTGTTGCAATTAAGTTCAGCTATTGTTCATGCTTTAATGGTGAGTGGATAGTTTGAAAATATGTAGACCTTAGAAGATTGCACTTGTTTCATGAGACTATAGGCTACCCTTGGTTAAGTGGAACTTAGTTTTAGGAAGGTTGCCCACTGTAGCATACTCCATTGTTACTGTTCAACATTAGTTGCAAGTTTAGGAAACTCCTTATCCCTTTTCCCTTTTGGCCTTTCTTTAAAAACTGAAGTCAAAACAAAGTTTCAACATCATTGTAAAGCCAAATCTAATGGAAAAGATGGAGTTTTAGATTATTGTCTTGAACTTGCTACAGTTGTTCTTCATTTCTAGAATTTACAAAACTCATTTTGTAGACCCAATTCCTTCCTTACCTAGTGACCATAAATGCCCTTTGTGATTACCAGCAAATCACATCAACCAATTGAACTATTCCAAACTTAGTCATGACCTAACACCCAAGAGACCTTAGGGTGATTTCTAAAACTTAGTTGTAGGAATTACCTTTCAAGAGAGGTAGCATACTTGTGTGTTTTTTGTGTTGAGAAAGTGCTAAAAACACCCATCAACAAAATTGGCACTAGAGGGAGGGGAAGCCAAGCTAAGTTAGATCGAATTGGGCCCTTCTCCCCTCAAAAGTTTCATAGAGTGCTCAGATCCACACCAAACAAGGGAGAATTTCAAGAGCTAAAGACCCCCACAAAGGCTAAGAGAGTTAAGAAAGGGGAAGCATCAGCTTCAGCCCCATTCACTCGACCTCCATCCCTTCCATCTCCTTCCATCCATCTCTCTCATTTCTCCCCTTTTCTCCAAACTGCCTTCTCATCCTTCACTTCCCACAGCCAAGGTGTTTTCCTAGCCCCTTAACTTCACTTCTAGGGTGTTTCTCCAATCGTTGCCCCATTTCAGCCTCAAGTTATTGTAGCACAACAAGCGCACCTCCACTTCCCACAATGGCTTGGTTGGGTAACAACCCATCCCCATTGTCCTTCAACCACTACCACGACATTCCAAAGAATTCAGAAGGCTTTTGCAGCAAGTTACACCCACATGATCCACAAAAGACAATAGAAGAGCACATCAAGATCTTCCAAAAATCCTTGAAAGACATGCAAATTGAACATGAAGATGTGGCTTGTAGGCTCTTCCCTTACTCACTAGGGATGAGGCCTTCTACTGGTACATTCACCTACCAACCGGATCCATCACTACTTGGGATCAAATGAACACTTTCTTGCAAAAGTTCAAGCTTCTTTTCAGCCCCTCAAAATTATATCAATAGTTCATGTCTGTTAGGAGGGAAGTCAACGAAGGCATTCCCACACCTCTCGATCAACTGGGTGGTACTGAAAAGTGAACAAGAGGAGTTTACCTGGCTAAGGTTTCCTTATCTAGATGGTGTCGAATCCACAAGACGAATAGGCATTCTGAGTTGGACTGCTTGGAGTTCCAAATTGCAACAGAAATTTTTCAAGTAAAAGTCCAAAATACAGTTGATGGCTCAGGTTGTAAAGACTTGGTTCCTTCAAAGCCATATAATTCCTCGGTGTTAGTGGTCAACCAAGCTCCTTTCCTAAAAGTTGAAAGAAACTCGCCTGAGAAGGAGACCACACCCAAAGGTGAAGGGGCAAAAGAGGTAAGTAACGAGAGCCCTTTATCTCAGCTCTTTGATTTAGTAGATAATGGTCCAATAGACGAAGAAGAGCCACGTGAGGATGAAGTTCAAATGTTCCATCAAAGAGCAACCCCATACAACTTAAGGAGTAGACAAGTTGGTGGCCCCTTTACGACTTTTACTCTTCCCAATAACTTTAATACTCTGCTTGATTCTAATGCCAGTAACAATCCAACCTACCCCTATGTGCCTACCTAGTACTTCAATAAGAATAGGAAACCTAATCAAACTCAAGATCAACCCACTAGCTCCTCCCAAAGCAATATTTTTTGAGGCAGAAGTTGAACAAATGGGGGAATATGTGGCAAAGGAATTGAAGAAGGTCAAAGTGAGTTTTTCGTAATTTGAGTTACTGAGGGTACCTATTGTCCGAAATTCCCTCTTTAGGTCATTAAATGGGACTACCCCATCAAGACCCACCCAAGAGGTACCTCTCAAGAAAGTCATGTTTGATGCCTTCAATCTTGAGCCTGTGATCTGGGAAATCTTAGGAAAGAAACCTGATCAGCCTTCAAACCAACACATTAGTAAAAATTAGTTAGTAGATAAAACTCTCACTAAGGAGTCAAATTAGACCCAAATAAAAGGAAAAATCTAATGAAAAGGACAAGGATCAAGTGGCCTAGGATGATGTCTCTATAGGATTGTTCCAAGGGAAGTAGGAGACTCCTCCCTTCTTGATGACAATTCGAATATTTGACAAGAACTTACACAACTACCTACTCGATTCCAGAGCTTTTGCCAATGTCATGCCCTTTGCAATATGCAAGACGTTAGGGATAACTCCTACCCCTTTCCAATGAAAAGTGACTAAGTTGGAAAAGACCGAAGTAAGTATAGTTGGAGAAATGAACATGATACCCATGCAAATTGTTGTTGACCCAAGGGTGCAGCAAGTGATTGATATCCAGGTGGCGGAAATTACCAAAACATATGGCATTATATTGGGAAGGGACTTCACTCGAGCTTTGAACAGATATGCTGCAACAAAAATTTTGCATCTATGGCTTCCATGGAAGGGACTGCCAAACCAATTATGCATTGAATGAGAGCCTCAAATGAAGTTTATGATCACGGAGTAAAATAAAACAAACGAGGTTTTGTTTATAGAAACGAAGTTGGGAAATCATTTTCCCATGGCTTATCAAGGAGATGAAGAGTTCCAAGAAGTAGTTGAAGAGGTCCTAGTGTTGTGTAGCACCCCCACTAATTTGACCCATGTTCCCAGTAGCACAGAAGTGTTGATTGAATCAAAGGATGAAGATTTCTGTGAACATGGTAACCTTGGATTGCTTGATGGATTCCAAAAGTTTATGTGGAAGTGCGTGCAAGATCAGCTTAGTTTGGGAGCATGAATGGATTTCAGGGAGCTATTATTGCCAAGCTAGTGCAGGGTGTATAACACAGCTCATTCTAAATTTGAATGCTACTTATTTCAAACGACAGTAGAACATATCAAAGGACAAATTGCTAGCAAGGAGGAAGAAATGCAAGGGCTTCGAGATCACAGCTAGCCTATATATACCCAGTCACCCAAGGATATAGAAGCAGATGCACAACCAAGAAAGAAATCACACTCAACTAGCTCCAAAGCCAAAGGTTCCCCTAAGTTTTGGACATTGCGGTTTGACGGATCTAAGTCCAAGCAAGGAGCAAGAGCAAGCTTCGAGCTCATCAGTCCCACGAGTAATACATATTTTTCTGTAAGACTCCAATTTTATTGCACAAATAATGTAGCAACATATGAAGCATTAGTTCATGGACTCCTAATGGCATTAAGAAAGAGAGTTAAAATGCTACAAGTCTTTGGAAATATTGAGCTAGTAGTAAAACAAGTTAGAAAACTATACTCCTGTCATGATAGAAGGTTAGCAAATTATAGGCACAGGGTATGGGATCTTATAGAGGGCTTAGATGCATTCAATATTCAACCAGTCTGACGTAGTACGAATCACATTGTTGATGCATTAACCCAAGCAACTAGTACCCTCCAACCTTTATCCTTGACCAGCTTAAATAAATTCTCTGTAGAGCTTACCTCTACCCCCTCTATGCCCAACAATGTCACTCACTTCCAAGTTTTTAATGATGACAAGCATATTCTCGACTTCATCACAAGTTTCGATGTATTTGTAACTCAAATCATAGATGAAGTAGAACCTGGGGAAGTTGAGCTTGATATAGAGGGAGTGATCAATCTGAAGAGAAACACAATACCAAGAGGTATGATTCAACTAGAAAGGATATTTGATCTGGATCAAATCAGGGACCCAAATCAGCAGACTAAGAAAGAGTCAATAGATAACCAATGTAATGCTCACAACATGGGCACTGCGAAAGAAGTCAGAAATATTTTTATAGGAAAAGTATGCACACCAGAGGAAAGAAAAGGGATTGTTAACACCCTGCGCATTTTTCATGATGTAATTTCTTGGGGATATGAAGACTTGAAAAAATATGATATGTCAATTATCACTCATATCATTCCCCTTAATCCAGACGTGTGACCTTTCCAGCAGCGTCATCGCCCAATCAATGTGTTGTTGGAGCCTATTATCTTCAAAGGAGTGCATAAATTGTTGTATGCCCAGATCATCTCTCCAGTCCAACATTCTACATGGGTGGAAAATTTGGTTCTGATTAGGAAGAAAAACAGTGAAATCAGACTATGCATGGATTTTTGGAACCTAAATAGAGCTTTGGAAAAGGACAATTATCTAGTACCCTCATTGGATGAGGTGTTGCAAATAGTAAATGGGTCTCAAATGATGTTGTTTCTCGATGGATACTCTAGATACAATCAAGTAATGGTACAGTATGAAGATAGGCATAAAACAACATTCACCAAAATGTGGGGAACATTTGCATACAGAAGGATGTCGTTTGGGTTGATTAATGCAAGTGCGACATTCCAACATGTCATGGACATAGTCGTCAAAGATATCATTGGCAAGTGCATCATCATATACATGGATGACCTTACTGTGTTTTCGAAGAAAAGGGAAGACCACGTCTCAGACTTGTGCAATTTTTTTCAAAAATGCAAGGAGTTTGGCATCTCACTCAATCCAAAGAAATGCATTTTTTGGGTGACCAAAGGAAAGCTGCTAGGGCATATGATTTTAGAGAAGGGAATCTCCATTAATCCATAACGCATCCAAGAAATATTGAAAATTCAACCTCCAGGTAATAAAAAAGAGATGAAGTCCTTTTTTGGAAAAATCAATTTCGTCAAGAGGTTCATTATAGGCTTTGCAGAAATAGTCAAGCCACTAAATGCCATGCTTAAGCAAGATGCCAAATTGGAATGGACACAGGAAGCAAAGCAGGCTTTTGAAGAAATTAAGAGGGCTATTGCAAATGTCCCGATTCTGGTCAGCCCAGACTATTTGAAGCCATTCTACATCTATTTCTTTGCTTCAAATCACTCCTACGCCAACATGTTAACATAGAAGGATGACGAAGGAAATGAGCACTCCATCGCTTTTATGAGTGCTCCATTGAAGGATGTTGAGTTACGGTACCATAATGTTGAAAAGAAGGCTTATGCCTTGGTAAGAGGAGTAAAGAAATTTCAACATTACATCTTGATGAACAAGGTGTTTGCAATTGTCCCAGATCCAGCAGTTAAGACCATGTTGATGCAAAATGAGTTAGGTGAAAGAAGAGAAAATGGGTCACACTACTGTAAAAATATGCTATGGAGATTCAGCCCATGAAGCTAGTCTGAGGGCAAGCCCTCACTCACACAATAACACAAATAGGACCCAAGCTTAGAGTACAACAATACCAACTGGAGTATGTTTCCCTAGATGAGTGGTATGACGACATTGTCTATTATTTGTTGAACAATAAATTTCCATCATGACTGCAAGGAGTCTTGAAACGTGCATTGAGATTGAAGAGCATCAGCTACATGCTGCAAGGATCCATGTTATACAAGAGAAATCATGAAGGAATAAATCTCAGGTGCTTGGGAAAAGAAGAAGCAGCCTGGGTACTGAAGGAGTTTCATGAAAAATTTGAGATTGGTCACTCCATCCCTTCAACTGCCCATCAGATTTTGTGAGTAGGGTACTACTGGCTAACGTTGTTCAAATATGCACATAATCACATCAAATCCTACCATGTTTGTCAAATTGCTACCACTAGGGAAAGAAATGTTGCTTTCCCACTCCAACCAGTTGTGGAGGTAAGGTCTTTTGCTCAATGGGGACTCGACTTCATCGATCTGGTAAGTCGGCCATCCTCTACAGGCCACAGGTATATTCTGACTGCTTCTGATTACTGCACTAGATGGACGAAAGCAATAGCATGTAGGAAATGTACAACTGAAGTAGTTACTAATTTTCTAGAAAGTTCCATTTTGAATCACTTTGGTTTCCCATTTGCTTTGGTTTGTGGCAATGGTCCCGCATTTTCATCCCTCAAGTTTTCTAGTTGGGCTTTCGATTATGGGATCGCATTTAAATTCTCGTCCAACTATTACCCCCAAGGAAATGGCCTGGCTGAATACACAAATAAGAACCTGCTAACTGTCATTTGAAAGCTACTTGACAAGAACCTAAAATACTAGCACACCCAGCTACGTTTTTCTCTATGGGAAGATCGCACGTGTCATAAAGTTGTCTTGGGGAATTCCATGTTTCACCTCATTTATGGTCTAGAGCCTGTTTTCCTAGTCCACCTCAAGATCCCCACACTCCATTTTTTTAACACTTACTATGAGGAGGGAGAACACCAAGAAACCCACCTAGTTGAATTTCTCCATTTAGAGGAAGTCCAGGACCAAGCAATAGAAAAAAAAAATCAAACATTAGGGAGTGGTTAAGAGATGGTTTGATCACCGAGCTAAAGTGAAGGCCTTTAGAATTATAGATTTAGTCCTCTGTTGGGACAAGGCCCATGAGAAGAAAGGGGGACATGACAAATTCAACAAGCTCTGGCTTGGCCCCTTTCATATTTTTGAAATTCTAGGAGATAATTATTTTCATCTCAAAACACTAACTGGAGAGGATGTCTCATTTCATGTCAATGGGCAATACCTCAAGCATTATTTCCTAGCTTGAGTTGTCCAAGCTCATCCCTTTGTATATAGTTGTATATAGTTAGAGTAGGTTCTTTTGCTTCATTGTTTTTCTTTTGCTCCGCCTTCACTCACTTTCCCAGCTTTTGTTCTTGCTTAGGGTGCTTTCCGATCTTGATGCGGTAGCTACACTTGGCTTGTCAGAGGGCCCACTTTGCTGCCCGCTCCCATTTTTTCCTTGGATAAGTCTTCATCAACTATCATGAATTTCTATTCACCTCCGTGAAGTGGGTTTCCTTACTTGAACTCTAATTTTATTTAGGGCAGAACCCTTGTTTGAATCCCTTCACGCTTATCTCATATCACACATGAAATACATCTTAAGTACTCTTGATGAGCTATACAATAGTCATTATGGGGATCTGGCAAGTGAAAAATTCTAGGTCTGCTCCAGTGATCATTGTGATTCTGAAGCCCACTATGAGCTTTAGTGCCTATGCAATTAAGCAAAAAGGTATCAAAAGGAAATATTAAAAGAAAAGAAAGAACGAAAATGTTGAAAACAAGAAACTATGTGGATGTGTGAGCAACTCTATCGGAGCTATGGATGTCCGGCCAATAACAGAGAAATGTTTGTGGGATCATACAGACAACTCTATGAAGGCTATGGACGCCTAACCGAAAGTGGAGCAATGTTTAGATTACTTTTGGGGTTAGACAACTTGCGTAGCTTGCCTCGACGGATTAGTTGTTGTCTTGTATGGTCTCTAAGGGAGGGGAATGAACTCACTTCACACACCTCTGAGATACGTTGTGATTTGATTCAACCAAGGATCTCATCCTCCTTTATGTCTTTAGTTCATTTGAGGAAACTAGCTTCTGGTATGTGAAACTAGAGATTCTAGGCTTTGGATGAATCCTTACCCTTGGAACACTCGGGATCATTCTCCCAATAGAGTCGCCATTTGTTGTGCTTATAGCACACACACCCCATTCAAACTAGGGACCCCCTCTTTCCTTTTCACCTTCGCTAGGTCATTTTTTCCTTTTCCTTTTTTTGTGTGCCCCTGTTGCTAAGCTTAATTTGGTCACATGCAGTAAAGTCATTAAAATCCCTTTGACCAAAATCACCCACCCTAAAATTTTCTAAGTCTTTTGCCTATACGAATTTGGACCTGCGGGTTTCCCTTAGCCTCTTGTCGTTGTGTCTGCCAAGCCTCGTGGGCCCACATTTGCATGCCTCCCTTTGCAGAAGGTTGTCATTACCTTGCTGCTAAGTTGCAGCCTAACTTGATCATCCACTCGCATTGCAGGCTCTGCATCCTTCTTTACTACCTGGATCTCCTGAACAATCGTGCCAAATCATGTTTCTACAACCCTACCAACCAACCTGCCATCATACTAGGAATTAAATGTGTGTCATAAATGTTGTTTTTCCTATAAATAGGGTCTCCTCTCATTTTCAAAGAGAGAGATGAGTTTTGTAAAGGAATTTTGTATAAAATTAATGAGAATAGCATTGTTTGATGGATTCTTGCATTTTCTTCTCATGTGTGCATGATTCATTCTCCCAATCTTAGAGTTTAGATTTGTTGTTTTAGTTTCAAGTTCCTTTTAGTTGTTAGTTCAAGCTATACTTTAATGGTGAAGAATGCTATAATGTTGATGTCTTCCTTGCTTATAATTTTTGTTGTTTATTGATGATAAACTGCAATGTAAAGTTAGTCTGAGCATTATTTTCATTGTTGCAATTAAGTTCAGCTATTGTTCATGCTTTAATGATGAATGGATAGTTTGAAAATCTGCAGACCTTAGAAGATTGCACTTGTTTCATAAGACTGTAGGCTACCCTTGGTTAAGTGGAACTTATTTTTAGGAAGGTTGTCCACTGTAGCATCCTCCATTGTTACTATTCAACATTAGTTGCAGGTTTAGGAAACTCCTTATCCCTTTTCCCTTTTGACCTTTCTTTAAAAAATAAAGTCAAAACAAAGTTCTAGCATCATTGTAAAGCCAAATTTGATGGCAAAGATGGAGTTTTAGATTGTTGTCTTGAGCTTGTAGCAGTTGTTCTTCATTTCTAGAATTTACAAAACTCCTTTTGCAAACCCAATTTCTTCCTTACCTAGTGACCATAAATTCCCTTTGTGATTACCACCAAATCACATCAACCAATTGAACTATTCCAAGCTTAGTCATGACCTGACACCCAAGAGACCTTGGGGTGATTTCTAAACTTAGTTGCAATAATTACCTTTCAAGAGAGGTAGCATAATTGTGTGCTTTCTGCGTTGAGAAAATGCTAAAAACACCCATCAAAAGAACTCAAATCGGTCAAAATGGACCTATATTAGCTCCCACATAATACATAAAAACTTATTTAAACTCCAAAATACTCATCATATTAGGTTGGCACCAATAATGACCTAACATCAAAATTCACCAAGTAATCAACCAAAAATGGACACGTAGACCTCCAAACTTCATGCCACTTGGAATTAAAATACACTTGACACCTGTCAACACTCCCATAAATCCGCAAGACCAGATATTGTTCTATGTGAAATGCGGACTCACCAAATCATACACCTTGTACTAGAAATCACTATCACTAGAAAACCCAATATTTTTTTATTCATAACTTCTTCATCAGAGAACAAAACAATGTGAAAAATTAGATTTAGACTCCTCTAACATCCAAAAAAAATTCCTTAGAACCGTAAAGCAAGATTCCTCAAGGTGGACCAAATTACCAGAAGTCCTATACACTGAAAACATTATTTTGATACTTGGCCAATTTTCCACTTCAACTGTTTGCACCAGATCAAACCTTCTTACAAATATACATTGGATTATCATCTATATGGTTCACCAAATGTTTTTTATTTCAATATTCATACAATGTTGAAATCAATGATAACAATGCATACAACTCATGCTCATACTCATGTTGCCAGTAGACATATCAATGAAAAACTCCACAAACTTTCAACAATATCCCCCTTTGTCATTGATGGAAACAATAAAAAATTTCTCTCCAAAAATACTCTCCCCCTTTGACATTAAGGGAAAAGAGCACATATACATTTTGTTCTTTGTTCCCCCTTTGACATTATTCACGAATTTTTTATCGGATTACATACATACTTACATATGCTCCCCCTAACAGATATATACATGTATACAAGAAAGTGATGACCTAAAAAACTTGACTGATCCCCCTAAGAGTGCTTCCAACAATACTAGATCAAAACTTGTACTAGAAATTTTTTTATAACATCCACATATATACACTAAAATATGAACAACAAGCTGAAATGCATACAAAGAAATACAATCACCTAGAAGAAGCATTTGACACATAAAGATTTTTGAGGTGTGATTTCCAATCCTTCTTCCCTTCCCAAATTTTCTTAGTGAGGCCAAGCATTTAGCTTTGAGTCTCAAACTCCATAAGAAGTTCTTCACCATCATCCAAAGTGTTGGGTATCGGATCTAATTTGTTTGCCTTCTCTACACTCGTCAGGGCACTAGAAATAGGTATGGATTTGGCATTTACTAGATCCCTAAGATTACCAAACTAAATAATTATTTCTCATTTTCAACTTGCAATTGGAAAAACTGCTTGTGCAGATTCTTAATCACAACCCTAGTGCTCCTATCAAAGTGTTATGTCGGATCACAGGCACTAGATTCCTTGCCAATTTGGGACTCAATTGAATCCATCTCATCTTTTATGCTCTTGGTAGAGCTAGGCCATTTCATACAAAATTGGAATAACTTTTTGGCTTTCGTGGAGCAATCTTGTACACCTTTGAGATTATCCTGAAATTTTTTGTGTGGTGGCACACTTCTCTGTTATGTCCATCAATCTCTTCTCATTTACCTTTTTATCTATTTTTTTCTCCAAATTTTCCTTCAATCCACTGAAGTACTCCTTGAATGATTCAAGAGAAAACCTTAAGTTCTCCATACCGAATAAAGAACTTTCAATGGTGGCACCAAGTATGCTTTCTTGTAAAATCTTTACTCCATCAATTAGTTCTACACTCTTCTGATGTGTTTGTGGAATTTCCTTCTACGTAGAGGCATGAAAAGCATCACCTTATTGAATCTTTTGCAATGGATAAATATTTTCCATGTCTACTTTCCCCTATTGCGTCATAAATTGAAGTAATTGGGAATACACTACCAATTGAAATTGGAGTTGCATACTCAAAATTCTTCAAAGAATCTTCGAAGGTACTGGAAAATTCTCAAACTATTTTTGCATCATCTTCTACAATATTCTTCTCCAAATCCTTTTCCTTGTCACCAAGTTGACTTCTTCATTTTCATCTTTATTTTCAACATTGATCGATGTCTCCTCATCCTTCTTCTCATTAGTACCAAATGCATTCACATCCTTTTACTCATCATCCACGGATTTTTCATTGTTGTCCAAAGGTATATTCATCTCTGAGTTTCCTTGTGCATCCTCTACATTAACCTCTGGTTTTGAAGGAGGGGAGTTATGAAATATAGATGCATCCTCCTTTTGTACCTCTGTAATATTAACATCTGTAGTTCTATTTTCTCCTACTAGAGGAGCATCATCTATGGTACTTTCTCCTGTAGTGTTTCTTCACTGGTAGCATTTTCTTCCACATCCAGAAGAGTGTCATTTTGTACATTCTCTTCTTCAGAAGCATCTCATGTTGAAATCATCATTTTGTGCTTCTTCTCCTTCCTTAATATCTGAATCCAACATATCATCATGCATTTCCTATGCACGGTCCAGAGTTAGACCTAGCCTTTTTTCCAAATCAGCAACCTTCCCCACAAACTCATTTTGAAGCCTCTCAAGATCATTTTGATCTCTACTCATAAGGGTGGTTACCCTTTACTTAGTTTGAAACTCCTTATTACACATTTGAGCCAATGTGGCTTTTTTTTCATCTAAAAGAGGTGCACTAATCTTCTCCAAAGAAAAGGACCTCAACTTTGCTTCTTCATCGATTACCTCTTGTTTTCTTGCATATAATGCATTCCTTAACTCTCCAGGAAACTTCTTTTCAATGTTCTTCATATTTACTTCAAAAGTAATAATATATTTTATAATTTCTTCTTCAATGGTAGCCTCTTCTACCTCGTCAACAGTAGTATACAAAGCAATAGTTTCTTCTAACATTTCATGCTCAACAATCCCGTTAAATAAAGCATCAAGTTTCATAGGCCTATGTGTCCTTACCGGATTCTTCTTCTTCTTCTTCTTGTCATATGGTGACTTTCTCTGTCAAATTCAGGCTTCTTCTCCCTCATTTGTATTTTGTAGCCTTTTTTTTCTTTCTCAACCTTAGCCTCACTATATATGTCTACAATATCAATATTTTGTTTCTTTGCACTTGCTTCACCTTGTGAAGCTTTAGACTTCCTTTTCCAAACCAATTGTGGTCCTTCTTCATCATCATCATCAACGTTCACTCCCAAGTATGCTTCTCTTGTTGCTTTGGTTTTAAATATTCTTCTTGCAAGGCATGTTTGATGTTTTGTCGAAGTGGCCTTTTCTTTTACAAGCATCTTATACAGCTTTCCCAGAGATGTCTTCTCCTTATCAGACTACTTGTCGACTCCTATATTTTCTCTCCAATAGTAGATTGTCCCGAAGGACTTTGGAGCAAATGAAGGAGTGGTAGTTTTTCTACCAAATATTTTGACACTTTATGATCCCAATGAGCCATACATGGCTTTAGCATTTTCTACTTGTTCTTTTATGAGGTCCATTACCTCCACAAAGTATGAAATCATCTTCTCAATTATTTTCTTTACTTTTTTTGTCTTTGTTCCATGTGCACCTCCATGGATTTTTCCTCATAGGTACCATACCTCTCTTCAGAGGTTTCTTTTGGTTTTCTCAGCATAAATTCCACTAAGCCGGTGCTCTCTTCCTTTGTAATTTCATATCCCATCTTTGGGATCCAAACAATCCTAGGCTCAACAGCTTGTATAATGCAATAGTATTTTGTTACCAAGAATGTGATATCATTCTTGTATTTCTCCACCATGCTCCAAGGAATCCTTTCTCTAGCCTGTATGTTCTTTTGAAAGGTATTGAAGAATCCCCATAATGCTACTTCCTAAGTTTCCACATTACCTAACCTCCTTAGGTGGTCTTTGATTTGATGTTCCACCAATTTGTCCTTCAACCAAACTATATTCTTTGTATCAGGAACCTCATTCAAGAAATATAACAACAAACATATGATCAATGTGCCAAATTTGAAAGTATATTTTGAATCCTTTGTCTTATTTAAATTCTCAATCAATTGTGCCCTTAATAACTCACACAAATCATAATATATAGCCTTCACAACCATTTCATATGTTGTATTAATAGAAATTGTTGATACAGATTTTTCCATGTTCGTGAAATATATTTTGTAACTGATCATCATTGAGGCATACTTGACTGTTGGATCTCTAATGTTCTTCTTTTTCAATTCCCTATTATCATATGTTGCTCCAATTAGCTCCATCACTACTTCATTCTTCACATACTTTAGTGTCAGAACTAGTTCGGTTGAGCATAAACCCGTAACAACCCTAATTGCCTCTTTTGATCAAGTGTAATAAGTCAAGCCATACAAATCTATCATGTATTCTACTCAAGGTGAATCCTACCCATGCATCATCATGGCTAAAGTTAGGAAAATAATTTCATACATAGAGATTCTTCTTTTCCAAGCTCTCAAATTCTATTTTTAGTTTGAAGTTCTCTAGTGAGTGCATTAACCCACACAGTACTAATTTTTCCATGATCATATTCTACCAACTTTGCATGAATGTAAACCCTTACATCTTTTGTGTGCAGAACGCCATCTAGGATGTGTGAAAATGCACCATCCAGATCATCCACCAAGGATTTGTTGGGATGTCATTTGAATTTGGGTTGGGGATGATCCACTACCTCTACAACTTGTGGTGTATACATTGTGCAATAGATTCAAACCACTTTTGAAACTTAGGGTGAATGGAAACTGTAAATACCTCTTAATTGCTTTTTAGTTAAAATTCTTCACACTTTACTTCACTCCTCCACTACTCTTCTCTCTTCAAATACTTGTTGCAAATGACTTAGATTGTGTATGAAATCACTTATAAACCTTTTTGCACTTCCCTAAATTTGCATTGAATACATAGTTTGAAAAGCTAGTAAAAACCTTAATTGTGTGCATAGTCAATTCAAGTGCCTTGCAAACTTTTACATCTCAAAAATTTTCATTGGTTCTTCCACCAATAGGTTAACCATGTCATCCTACACCTCATATCCACATGTTGAAGCAACGACATCATTTCTCTGGAAAGGGATAAAATATCTTATGTCAATTCTCCCCTAAGTCAAGGCTTTCTTCTTAGTTTCCAGAGGAAACATCTGCACTAGATGTTGGTACAGACTCAAGCTTAGTCTCACTATCTTATTTTTCCAAATCTCTTCCATCTCTTTCTTCATCTCTACTGGATCAGCCTTTTTCACTAGATCATTCTTCTTTACTGTATTTTTCTTCTTCACATTCTTGCTTCTGCAAAATTTGGAAATTTGTCTTGGTCTATTGTGATTGCAACGTATGACAACATTTTGAACAAACTTACTTCCACCCATTCTAGATCTACATTGATTAGCTTTATGCCCAAATCCATTGCATGCATAACAATAGCCATTAAAGGATTGTAACATCATGCCATTGTTATAGCCATTCATCATTTGATTTCTACATTCACTAGCCTTATGACCAAACCTTTTGCATGTAAATCCCTGACCGAGAAAAGATTGAACATTTTGATTCATTATGCTTCTACATTTGATAGCCTTATGTCTAGATTTATTGCAAGAATAATAAAACCTATTAAAATATGGGTTCCTTTATGCATTTGGTTGTCTGATAAGTGGTCTTTTGAAGACTTTCCTTTGATTCTGGACCTGCTTTCCATTATTCTTCTTTTCATCAATCTTCTTTTTTGGTTGATTTGGGGTTCAATCTATCTTGGTTCTGTCACCTTTCTCAAACCCTAATCCTTCTTTGTCTTTAGATCCTTTCTAGTTTGCAATAATTTCATCAAGCTTTGTAGAACTCATTTTGAATTTGTCTTCATCACATTTTGCTTTTTCAAGGTCTGATCTCAAGGTCACAACTTCTTCAAGCTTTGAAAATTCTTCAAATTTTCTTTTCATCTTAGCATTCAAAAATTCTTCAACTCTTTTTCCTTCTTCAACTTGCACTTTTGGAATGGTAATTGTTTAATTGGCTTCCTTCAACTGCTCATTGACCTCCTTATGTATTTCTCTAAATTTCTTGATTTTCTCTCAATTTTCTGATGCATTCATCTACTTCTTTGGCATTTTCCTTCGGATCTTTTTTCTCACTTTCAGTCCTTTCCAAATCTTCAAGGGTTATTCTAATTTCTCCATTCATGTCAACCATGCACTCTTCTTTTGTGAATCCAATAGCAGGAATTTCTTCCAAAGGAGTAGTATATCTTCTAAGAGTCGTGTGTTCAAACTCCAAGATCTTCCCCAAGCAGTTAAGCTTCTTCCAAGGAACCAAGCTCTCACACCAATTATTGAACACCCAAAATACTGAGAGGGGGGTGAATCAGTATTCTCTGAAACTACTTAAAAATTTAAACATTCATTCCATATAGCACATTTAATTTGTAGTAAGAAAAGAAAGCATGAAATCAACCATCAACAAATGAACACATAATACATGAACACCATATTTTTACATAGAAAACCCAAAAAGGGAAAAAACCGCGATGAGGATTAGCTCACAATATATTATAACCAGTTACAAGATATTATAGAATTGCTCACTATAGGTGGACTCATTGTCCTAGTGGACTCACTGTCCTAGTGGACTCACTGCCCACAGAAAGAACAAAAGATAGAAGAGAGGGATGGCTCATTTCCAAAATGAGCTAAACTACAAATGCATCTATAATATGCTAGAATACAGTTCCACTGAAGCTCAAAATACATAGGGTCAACACACTTCATTACTCTGCTCTAACACTCTGATCTACTCTACACTTGCATCACTATCACACAATTCACATCCACTACACTTGCATATTTTCTAACACACACACTATATCCAACACTAAAATGAACTCATACTTATACCAATTTCATCCCAACATCAATTAGGTCAGCCTACTTAGATGTATTATGCAAAATATAACTTGTTGGCCCCTTGATGCCACAAACAAGACTTATATAAGGAACTGAAATCGATCAGCATGGACCTATATTAGCTCCCACATAACGCATCAACACTTATTTAAATCCCACAATACTCATATTATATTAGGTTTGCACTAGTAATGACCTAACATCAAAATTCACCAACTAATCAAACAAAAATGGACACACAGACCTCCAAACTTCATGCCACTTTGAATTAAGATACACCTGACACCTATCAACACTCCCATAACTATGCAAGACCAGATACCATTTCGCGGTGAAGTGCAAACTCACCAAATCATACACCCTATACTGGAAATCACTGTCACTGGAAGACCCGATATTCTGTTATTCATAACTTCTTCACCAAAGAAAAAAACAATGTGAAAATTTAGATTTAGACTCCTCTAACATCCAAAAAAAATTCCTTGGAATCGCAGAGCAAGATTCCTCAAGGCGGACCAATGTGGACCAAAATATCGGATGTCTTGTACACTGAAAACACTGTTCTAATACTTATCCAATTTTCCACTTCAATTGTCTACACCAAATCAAACCTTTTTGCAAATATATATTTGATTATCATCTATATGCTTCACCAAATGATTTGTATGTCATTCTTCATACAATGTTGACATAAATGACAACACTATATACAACTCATGCTCATACTATGTTGCTAGTAGACATATCAATGACAAACTCCACAAACTTCTAATGGAAGTAGCATAGATTTTCCAAACATGGTCAAATCCATTCAAGCATGAACTCCCTCGTAGGTCATGGTGGACAAGCTTTTAAAAACTAAATTTTGATCTTTCCTTGAGGACAATAGGACTTGACAAAGATAGGGAATTGAATTTGAGGCATGTACTAGTTGGAATGTTCTATGACACATTTTCAAGGGCTTGTGCAACTAATCCATATGCTCCTTGTAAGATTTGAAATTGTGATGAGACCAACATTCAACCTAATAGAAATAGAATAATGTGGGTGTTCATTAAAAAAATGAAATAGAAGTGTTTCGTACATAATACCCAAGATCCAAGAATGGATCACAATTTTATATTATGTGAATGTTGATGAACAAAAACTTCTTGGTTTTTACTTGCTTAAGAGTAAGAAACAACTAAAAAATTATATTGTTGATTGCGAACTAGGTGCATGCAAGGTTTTTTGGCCCCATGCATGGATGAAAAAAGAGTTCTTTCTCAATTGGTTGCACTATTTTGCAAGATTAGTACCAAGGGGTGTTTCACCCACTAATAGACACCTTTCGATATTTTATGGTCATGGAATCCATGTTGCCTTCACAACTATTAAAGAGGAAAGTTCACTTGGAATTGACCTACTAACCAACCAATCCACACATCTCACAAGTTGCATCCATGAGATGTAAGCATATTTTCAGCTTTCAAGATATTTCAAGAGTGTAAGAGCAACATCGACAGCTAAGTATCCCAATTTAGAGATTAAAAGGACAAAATTGACAACACTTGGTAGCTTGGCATTTCAAAAATCATTGACTATAGATAGCATAAAATTTGATTTTAAGAGAAAGCATTTGGCCCCTCAATCCAAATGCATTAATGGAAGATATGTGTCCCAGTGACACATTTCAATTGAATACCCCTAAGGATGCTTCTTTTGCAAAAGATATTTGAATTCTTTCGAGTATTGATGTGTTATATTCAAAGTTCTAATGGACAAAGGAAAACCCTATAGAGGAAAGGGTTGATCCATTGAATGAGGAATTATGTGTTGCAACAAAAATTCCTATTTTACCAAGCTAACATATTGTTGCAGAAGAGGCACTTTTTCTTCCCATTGAACCAAAGCAACCATCATGGTTTTTGGAGGGGGTTGCAAATCTTGGTGTTGACTTGAATATCAATGAAGACCAAATTCTTTCAATTCCATCTCCACTAAACACAATGGATAAATATGCACTTGTACATTTTTATGTTGATTATGGAGATCGAGAAGTGAGGGAGGAAGTTGTCGAATTGGGAGGAGGTCAAGAGTTGGAGTAGAATGTTAGTGAGGTGCTAGCTAAAAATAAAGTAGAATCCAACAAGCTATTGGGAGACCAAATCAATCCCAACAATAGCCAATTCCTTAAACTACATATTCATCTAGTGAAGGATACCTCGAATCATTGAGTTGACAGTGAGATTTGAATAAGCAAACAATCTCAACTCCTCACCACAAATGAGTACATGGAGCTAAGTTATTAATAGACCAATAGGAGAGGAAGAAGGAAATCCAAGAGTTGAAACTTAAGAAGAGATAATAGATGGAAGAGAGGAAGGTTACAATAATTGTGGCTAGAGACATGAAGGAGCAATTAAAAATGAGAAAAAAATTCAATAAGCAACTAAGCTACATAAAGTTCAACAAAGAGGAAGAAGCAATGAAAAAATGAGCAACTAAGGATTCAATAGGAACAAGATCAATGAGATAAAGAATTAAAAAGAGCCAAAAAAGAGTTAGAGAGGCAAAGGCGTTTGAGTAATCTTTTAAATCCCTTTCCCAAACAACATGTAATATTTAGGGACTTGGTATCTATTCACTACCCTCAATATTCTACAACAATGCCTAAGTTAAGTTTTACCCAAGGTCATTCATGTAGCAATCCTATAGCTTCTAGAAAACAACCATGGAGGACCAATTGGTTAGGAAAGGTTCACCAAAAAACAACACATCAACAAACACCGTGTCTCATCTAGATTCTCCTTTCCACCATGGTTTGAATTATAACAATGTTAAATTATAAGGGGTGGACATTCTCTTTGGAGTCGTGTAATTGTCAAGTAAAACAACATGATAGATTACATTCCATTTTTTTTTTGTCTTGATCAAGGTAAATAGACTAGAAGGGATCAAACCCAATTACAAAGCAACCAAGAAGGAAAACAAAATGAGTCTCACAAGAAGAAAGACTAAAACCAACAAAAAAGAATCAAAGGGGAACAGTAAGGACCAACAAACACTTTTGACTAGAGCAATGAATTGAAAACAATTTTTGAAATGAACCCAAAACTATCAACAAAGACAAAGAGACAATCAAGGTTGTTTGAATCTAAACCTCAGCAAAGGGTTGAGAAGAACATAATGGAAATGGAATGTCCTGCCATTTTTTGAAGAAGAGACCTCAACTGAAAGATCCATAAGCACAACATCAACTTTTCTTTTTATCTTGCATGGGGATACTTTTCCCTCATCAATGTGGTCCTTCTCAATGGTTTCCAACACCTTCTCACTCACCAAAGGGCTTTGAAATGACAGCCAAGGGTTGTCCTAACCAATTTTGAAGAAAAACGATTCTTAGAAGAGGGGCTTTCAAACACAACTTCAAGTTTTCTTTGTTCCTTGCATGAGGAACCTAAATCCTTACCAATGTGGTCCCCCATGGTAGTTTCCAACACCATCCCTTTGTAATGAGACGAAGAACACTCATCAAATGTCTTGACCTAATTGGACTACACTTTTTCATGAACATCTTGCATAAGAAGAAATGCCCAACTTTGTGGAAATGGTACAATAGAGAGGTCTTGTAATGAAGTTCCTACTCTCAAACACCAAACTTAGAGGAAAGTTTACTATTGTTTAGAAACTCCAAAATAGTTTCAACATTGACACAAATTTTAGCAAAAAAGAGCCTTTTTCTAGATTTTGTGACATCGTTAATGATAACAAACTAACCAATAGCATCAACAATACCTCGAATGATGCATTCATCCCAAAATTCCAAAGGGAGTTTTGGGAGACGAACCCAAATAAGAACCGTGTTAACCTTGGTAGCATCAAAACTAGAATTCCATCTTTTTAAAAGAAGAAATGTCTTACCAAGAAACCAAGGACCTCCCTAAAGAATTTTGGTGCAATCCTAAATGGATTGAAAGGAGACTAAGAGGGATATGTTCATCAAGGTCGTCACATGCATCAAACTTGAACAGGTCAACATTTGGATGCCCAACTGTGAATAATATCGATGTTTGTTGTACAACCAAAAAATCTCCCAATAAGGGAAAATTCAAAAACCAATAGAAGCTATGTCCACCCACACATCAGTAACAATTAGAGCAAATTCTTGCATAAGAGGAGTCTAAATGGGAACATGGGACACCATGAAAGGGGTGACATACCCATCACTACTCATTGTATCACATTTAGGGGAGGAGAAGGCACATGAGGGACACCTTTCAAAATGACCTAATTAACAAAGATATGAACAAAGGCCAACACTTGGGGAGGGGACCCTTTACACAAGCCAATTCTAAAACAAAGAGAAGGCACAACATCCACCACTCACAAAACAATAATAGGTCAAGAAGGATCTGAGTCAATGCATTATGGGGAAATCTCATAAAGAACAACCCTAACAAGGCTCCCGCAAGACATGAGCTCAATCCCACCATGTCCCCTAAGAAGTTGACATGGCTAGGAGGGGTGCAAAGGCCATCTCCAAGGAAAGGAACCCCTTATGTAGGCTAAAATCCAAAATGAATGCAAGCTCATCCAACACACAAGCCAAAGGAGAAAAAAGGCAAGTGCTCAGTAGCCCGGCCTCAAGCAAAAGTTTTGGCAACAATTTATTCTCTTCAACATCATCCCAATAAACCTCTTCATTTGCATCCTCTACATCCACCTTGATGGAGCCAGCAAAAAAATTTGTCACATCTCAAACCCACATCACATTTAAATGAGGGGCTGATGTCTAAGAGCTTTGGGTTTTATCTATCTTGAGAGCTTGCAAGGTTATATTTTATCATTGACTTCTTATTGCCCGTTGTCGATTGATAAAAATCATCTTATGTCATTTACCGTCATCGGGTAATCGGCCCCTCAAGCCTAGGTCCGAGTTTCATTTCTATATAAGGTTATGTTAAGGGCCTTTTGATCGTTACATCCTTTTGTATTTCTTGACTTAGAAGTTTTAAGTCCCCTATCTTGTATGATCCTACGGGGACCCCTACTCAGAACAACTTAAGTGCATGTGCTTAAAGTTTTCGCTTAAGTCCTAATAGCCCTCATGTCTTCATCGCCCATCACTAATTGTTTTCTAAATGTATGTTCCAAAATGGTGACGAGCAATGAATGACATTTCTTTATCTCGCTCATCGCTAATAGCTTCTTGAGCTCTTGAATTGTAATAGAGATGAGCGATGTTCATTGTATC
Organism: Sequoia sempervirens; assembly: GCA_007258455.2. NCBI lineage: Eukaryota > Viridiplantae > Streptophyta > Pinopsida > Cupressales > Cupressaceae > Sequoia > Sequoia sempervirens. The sequence continues at coordinate 40,062,343 of VDFB02000020.1, forward strand.
GGTAAAGGATTGCTTATCGCTAATGGATTTTGAGCCTTGAACATTGTAATAGTGATAAGAGATGTTCTTATGTTCTTATGCTCTCATCACTCATCGCAAATAGTCATAAAATGATAAATGTAAGATTAGCGATGAGCGATATTTTGTAATTTCCTTTACATTGTGTATCGAGGATATGTGCTAAGTACTAAAGTTCTAATTGGCGATACGTGATACACATTGTCACTATGTAATCCTCTCATCGCTAATTGCTTGCAAACTGTATGAGGAGAATTAGTGATGAGCGATGGTCTGAGGTTTCTATGTTTTATCGCTCGACACAGATTTATTTCAATACTTTATTTCCAAAATGGTGACTAGCGATGAAGTCTTATGTTCAAAGGTTCTTTCTCTAATGTAAAAAGATCTTATGTGTGATGTCTTTTGTACCATTTATTTTTATACAGGTGTACATCCAACCTGATCTTTTTGCGGTGTCTCTCGTCACTGATGGGATCTGAGGTACAAGGTTTGGATTAGTGATGCACGATGGAAAGATGAACATGACCAAGCATTGAACACAGACCCAAGGGCTAAGCCTTCATTTCGGGGATGATGAAGATCATTGATGAGGCCAATGAAGAACAAGGTGCATCCGTGATAAGCGATGGTTAGTGCTGGAAAAGGCAACATGGCAGAATCTTGTGGACATTGTACTAAGTAAAGATGAAAGTGGCGAGATAGATGGACAGCCATTAATATGATTTTAAAACCAGATGATCCAACGAACTCGATTTCATCACTGCAATATCTTCATCACTGATTCTACCCTAAAAGTCAAGGAAAAATAGTGATGAGTGATGAGATGAATAAGGACATATTCTCTCTAAGAAAAGAAAACACCTGTCTAATGTACTTTGCTAATATTAATGGAAAGGAAAAGATTAGGCTAGCGATAAATGCTAATTGTTAGACCGTCTGTGATTAATCAAGATTAAATGAAAACGTGGTAGCGTTTGGGGTGGCATCATTGTTTTCTAGGAGCAAGTTGCTAATGGAAAAAAAATGATGCCCATATCACCATTGGTGAAGTTTCAATTGCTTTAAGATCAATGGTCTAGATTCAAAGCCGAACTGTTAATTAATCAACTCACTCGTGCAAGGAGTTCTTGAATCATTAGTTCTGCATGCTCCAAAATGTCTATTTAATGCAAGTTGATCGCTTTTCATTTTCACCATCTTTTCAATCAACAATATATGTAAGGCGTGTGTAGTGAAGAAGATTAAAAGGGTTGTTAGTTTTCTTGAGCAGAATATCTAGTGTTCTTGTCCTAAGTAAGTTGGTATCAAATTGGGTTCATTGGTCTATTTGAGAATTTTGTTGTTAGGACTAGTTGCAATTACTAGGATTGGGGGTGTTTTTCCTGTAGGTTTTAAAGTCAAAAATCTTTTTAATTGTCACTCTGCTAGCTTTAAGAAATGGGAAAAATTGGTGCAACAATTTCGCCTGTTAGAAAGTCTAGCCAACTAGGTGTATACAAGTGTCGTGAAGATTTAATTGAGCATGAAGCCCAGGCTTCTCCAAAGGTTTCAAATGGAAAAAGGAGGGCTAGAGGTCATAAGAAGAAGTCAATCGTGTAAAGTACATACCATTTGAGAAATAGGACCCTTCCGGGAGAAGTGGTCAAGTTCAAATGCAAGGAATTGCCTCAGCCAATGAAGAAGGCCAAGAAAAAGGATTGGAGACATAGGGCTTGTGTAGGCAAGCATAATTCTCCTATTGTGCTCTCTGACAGTCCTTCTGATACTAAACGAAATACCAACTCAGGAAATGGCTAGTACCTACTTTCTTCAGTGCCATATGGAAGCTTTGATGACGACTTGGTGATGGTTCCACCCATTTCATCGAGGACAAGGAGCGGTCGAGCTCTTTCTAATGCCAACCACTTTGAATAGAGTCTCCCTTTTTTTGTTTTTGATGACACCATGGTCCTTGCATAGGAGGTATTTGTTTCGGTATTGTTGTGGTTTGTCTTTTGTTCTCCCATGATGATGTGGATGCCCTCCAACTATTATAATATATTTTTTGTTCAAAATTGAACATGGTGACAGTGACCTTAAATATTATGCACGTGTTTTTCCTTTTTGTCCTCCTCTGCTCAAGGAATGATTGCATAAGAATCGCTTGGGGAGTTCTTCAAGGAAATGGTTGTAATGAGGTTTCCTAAAATTTAAGTGAAATGTAAATGTAACTGAGTTGGATGCTTGTTGCTCCCCTATCTACAAAGGGGATCTCATGGTTGTAGTTACAGAGTTCGAAGTCCAGAATTTTGAATCTGAAAATAGGTCAAGATGAATACTATGCTCTTAGAGCAAGTATAATGTAAATAGATTTATTAGTAGATATATTAGAAGCATATCTAGGGTGAAAGTTATATTGTATGAAGATCTTTAAAATGTTTTTACAAAGAAGTATTAGAAATGAAGAAGAATATTAGTTCTAAAGTATTTCTCTCCTATGTGTTGTCTTCCAAATTATGAATGGAGTTATTAATTGTAATTTCATTTGTCTTATGTCATTTGCACTTAATGAATGAGCTTTTTTTATGCTTCAATTCAATGAATTGATTAAATGCTAAAGAGATTCTATTAGTTTCTAATGGAGGAATTTAGGATTTGGTAAGGAAAGAATATTTTAAAATGAGTTAGGTGCTACAAAGTGGCATCCTAATAGTCCATTAATTTTTTATGTTCAAGCATAATTGTATTACTGATATATTGCAAGTTATGACTCTATTTTCCCTCAGATAAGGCACTGGTTTCTTTACTAGTTTATTTTGTGACCAGCTGAGTTAGTAACTAGTTTGGCCTAAGATTCAAGATGAAGATGAATTCACAATATACTCTAAAATATATTGGTCCAACTCTTAGTATATAAGTGCATTCTCTGAAAAAAAATTCACTTTCACCAAAGGTCTGCCAAGCCTTTTGATGAGGTGGTTTCATTGAGAAATGCATATGTGTGTAGAATTGCTCTTGATAGAGTGTGAAATATTATGAGCATATCTAGATTATACTCTTGGGTCTCACAGAGCCTGAAGTGAAGGAGTAAGGACTACAAAGTCTTATGCTCGTTGTGTTGGCCACTAACCCTATAGTTCTTCATTATAAGATTTGGCTACTCTTTAGAGGATTGTTGGGTTCTGCTGGAAAAACCACCAACAGAAATGGTGACTCCGCTGGGGACAACTTTGCATCTCTGATGCAAATTTGTCGAAGACCATTTGGAAGGAGTCAAACAAAGGAATAAGTAATTGGTTCATAAATTAAGAAGTTCCAGATCTACAAATTTATTTGTAGTAGCCCCAAATTCAAAGTACTGTGAAGTGACTCTGCTGGGAGAACCCAGAGAAAGATATTTGTGCTTCAAAGATTTTCCTCTTAGTTGAAGAGGTGGTGACTCTGCTCAACAATTTATGCACATGAATGGATGACATATGTTATCACCTGAAATATCTATTCGAAGTTACAGCTACTGGAGGTGTGAAGGTACATGGGTCTCTGCACATTTTCATTTATAAATGTTGGTCTGAGTGCTCACAAAATTTCTAGTATGGATGTTTAGGGTAAAGTTTGATATCTCTGGAATTTCTATCCATTGTAATATGTTTAAATCTCAGCATACCACTATATTAGCAATTATCCTAGTAATCCTTCATATTGTCATGGTTATGTTTATGTACAATTAGTTAAAATCAAATTTGCATACAACTATGGATTACCAAAGGGAATTAACCATGCCATTAGAAACCTTGATGCATATTGTAAAAAAGCTTCAGAAGTTTGATATTCTTCAAATAGTTCAAACCCTAAAGTACAAGAATCCAAGTGTATACAAGCCTAGGCTAAGGCCGGAATGGAAAGTTGTATTTAAAAGAGGAATTAAAGAGATGAATAAAAGGAACCATGTGGATCTACAAGCTCAGTTAAGAGATGGACATATTAGATCTGTTAGCCAACTTGCTACACTTTTTGTCAATTCATTTCACTCATTGTATGCCCAGTTAGACTTGTCATGGATTGATTATAAGGTTAAAAGTATCCCATCTCGAATCTATAAGCAGATGCCCAAATTTAATGGATGCAATGTGTGTGAAGGAGATGCACATGTCCAAAGTTTTTATAGCATCATGGTGAAACATTCATATAGAGATCAGGACATGTGGATGAGATTTTTTGTTAGATCTCTTGAAGATAAAGCTAGGGACTGGTACTTAAGCTTTCATGAAAAATCCTTTTCATGTTGGGATAAATTAGTGGATGCTTATAGAGAAGAATTTTCCAAAGAACCTTCTAACCTTGTCACAAAGTTAAAGTAGATTGCAAAACAAGATGATGATTCAAGCATTGCCTTCAATCACAGATTTGTTGTTGCTCTTTCACTAATCCCTGAAAGTTTCAGACCTACACCCTCAGATTGCATTCATATATATTTTGAAGCTTTTGAAGTGAGATCTAGTGCACTGTTGAAGGATTTCAAAATATTGAGTATGCAGATGGCTTACATATGTTTAGATAATATGGAAAAAATGAGGAATGAATATGTTCAAAGCTTGATGCCTTCGGTTATTGATAAACATGCTGATGAAATTCATAATTTTATGAATACAAATGATCTGATGTTTCTAGTTTTAGATAGAGACAAATCTATACTTGAGAAGGAAGAAGTTAAGAGTGATGCAATGTTTTCCATTAATGTTCATGATATTGAGAGTATTTGTCTCTATCCCCAAAAGGATTTAAGTGACCAACTCAATGATGATACCCAGTCCATTGAGCTTCCAGATGTTGATAATAGTAATATCAGGGTATACCTTGATTTACAACTTGGTAATGCATGCAGTTCTAGTGGAAGTCAAGAAGAGGAAGTGGTTGAGGGAATGGATCAGAACAATGCTCTATTAAATAGTGAACAAATTTCAGATCTATTTACCACTAAATATAACAAATATGCACATGTGAGTAACCCTTGGTTGTTGTGTATTGCTCATATTGATTTTGACAGTGATGATATCCTTCACTATGCGAGATATGATGCATGGGTATCTGATCTTCCTTCCAGTTTTGAACCAGTTGGTCAGCATGGTGATAATATGGATAATGACAAACAACCATTTGATTTTGATGATGCATTGTATGATGAGCATGACAGTGTGCAAATGGATGCAAGTTGAGAAACTCATTTTGATGAGTTAGGAACAACATATAACCATGAAGTTTGTGTATCAGATTAGCCAAATTTTGAGAGATTTAATGCAGATTTGGATAAGTATCTATCTCCTAATTCATATGAGCCTAGTTATGAGTTTTTTCGTGCAAGTATGGAGGTTGTTTTCAAAGAAAAATCAGATTGTCTTTTTGAACCAGAATTGATCACTTTTGAACAAGCTATAAATACTGAAGATATTAACATATTATGTCTAGAAGATGTCAAAGTGAGTAAAAATAAGGATGGGGTAGAATTTTTTGGTAATTTTCTGCACCAACATGATGAGGCACAATTAAAGTGTGTGCAAATGAATGAGTGTATCTCTTTACATACACTCAGAGATAGTTTGCGTGATGTACATGATCTTTTGATTAGTTATTTTGATTGTTTCATCTTTGACATGCAAACTACTAATCAAATTAAGCTTGATAACAACAGACATATGGCAGAATATGAGTGCCATTTCTTTCAACTGGATGAGGTTTTCTTACAGTATGGTAACGGGAAAAATATTGAAGAATGTTTTCAGCTCAAAAATTATTCACATGATAATCATCATAAGTTATTGCCATATGAAAATCAATATTCTGAGAGTATGCCTGAATTTCAAATGCTCAGTAATTATGAATTTGATGATAACACTATATATGCTAAGCTATTGGGAGATGCTAGTATGGTTAATTAGGCAGATTGCAGTAATGTTTTCATATTGGTTTCAGTGAAGTGTGATGAAAACTTTTTCTATGACAAAGGTAAGAGGAAAGCTACAGTTTTAGTGGCCTAGGGCCACCAAATCAAAACAACAGGGAGCAGAGATTACCTTTTGACTCTGTTACCCACCAGTTTTAAGACTGTTCTTTCCCTATATCTTATGTACATACTATACCTTTGTTGTGGTTTTGTTTTGGTTTTCCTGCTTTTCTTTTTAGTTATGGTTTTGTACCTAGTCTACTTCACCTGAGATTTTGGATTCTCGCTCTATTCACTGAGGAACAGACATCCCCAACTGGACCCATGATGAAGCCTGCAAAAAAAAATTTCCTCTCTCAAACCCTCATCACATTTGAATGAGGGGCTGGTATCTGAGGGTTTGGGGTTTTATCTATCTTGAGAGCTTTCAAGGTTCTATTTTATCATTGACTTCTTGCGGCTCGTTGTCAGTTGATAAAAAGCATCTTATGTCATTTACCACCATCAAGTAAACAGCCCCTCAAGCCTAGGTCCAAGTTTCATTTTTATATAAAGTTATGTTAAGGGCCTTTTGGCCGTTACATCCTTTAGTATTTCGTGACTTAGAAGTTTTAAGTCCCTTCTCTCGTATGATCTTAGGAACCCCTCATAAAAACAACTTAAGTGCATGTGCTTAAAGTTTTCACTTAAGTCCTGATAGCCCTCATGTCTTCCTCGCCCATTGTTGATTACTTTTTAAATGTATGTTCCAAAATTGTGACGAGTGATGAACGACATTTATTTATCTCGCTCATCATTACTAGCTTCTTGAGCTCTTGAATTGTAATAGCGATGAGCGATGTTCATTGTATCAATAAAGGATCGCTTATGGCTAATGGCTTTTGAGCCTTGAACACTGTAATAGCGATAAGCGATGTTCTTATGTTCTTATGCTCTCATCGCTCATCACGGATAGTCACAAAATGATAAATGTAAGATCAGTGATGAGCCATATGTTGTAATTTCCTTTACATTGTGTATCGCGTATATGTGCTATGTTCTAATTGGCGATGTGTGATACACATTGTCACTATGTAATCCTCTCATCGTTAATTGCTTGCAAACAATATGAGGAGAATTAGCGATGAGCGAAGGTTCGAGGTTTCTATGTTTTATCACTCGTCGCAGATTTATTTCAGAACTTTATTTCCAAAATGGCAACTAGAAATGAAGTCCTTTGTTCAAAGGTTCTTTCGCTAATGTAATAAGATCTTATGTGCGATGTCTTTTGTACCATTGATTTTTATGCAGGTGTACGTGTCCCAACCTGATCTTTTTGCGGTGTCTCTCATCGTTGATGGGATTTGAGGTACAAGGTTTGGATTAGTGACGCGCAATGGTAAGATGAAAGTGACCAAGGATTGAACACAGACCCAAGGGCTAAGCCTTCATCATGGGGATGATCACAATCGCTGATGAGGCCAATGAAGAACAAGGTGCATCCGCGATAAGCGACGATTAGTCTTGGAAAAGGCAACATGGCAGAATCTTGTGGACATCGTACTAAGCAAAGACGAAAGCGGCGAGATAGATGGAGAGCCATTAATTTGATTTTAAAACCAGATGATCCAACGGACTAGATTTCATCGCTGATTCTACCCTAAAAGTCTGGGAAAAATAGTGATAAGCGATGAAATGAATAAGGAAATATTCTTTCTAAAGAAAGAAAATACATGTCTCATGTACTTCGTCAATATTAATGGAAAGGCACAGATTAGGTTGGCGATACATACTAATTGTCAGACCGTGTGTGATTAATCAAGATTAAATGAAAACATGGCAGCGTTTGGGGTAGCATCGTTGTTTTCTATGACCAAGTTGCTAATGGTTGAAAAACGATGCCCATATCGCCATCGGTGAAGTTTTAATTGCTTTAAGATCAATAGTCCAGATTCAAAGTCAAACTATTAAGTTTTCAACTTGCTCACACGAGGAGTTCTTGAATCATTAATTATGCATGCTCCAAATTGTCTATTTAATGCAGGTTGATCATTTTCACCATCTTTTCAGTCTATAGTAGATGTAAGGTGTGTGTAGTGAAGAAGATTGAAAGGGTTGTTAGTTTTCTTGAGCAGAATATCTAGAGTTCTTGTCCTGAGTAAGTTGGTATCAAATTGGGTTCTCTGGTCTATATGAGAATTTTGTTGTTAGGACTAGCTGCAATTACTGGCATTAGGGGTGTTTTTCCTGTAGGTTATAAAGTCAAAAATATTTTTAATTGTCACCCTGCTAGCTTTAAGAAATGGGAGAAATTGGTGCAACAATTCCGCCTGTTAGAAGGTCTAGCCGACTAAGTGTATACGAGTGTCATGAAGATTAAATTGAGCATGAATCCTAGGCTTCTCCAAAGGTTTCAAAGGGAAAAAGGAGGGCTAGAGGTCATAAGAAGAAGTTAATTGTGCAGAGTACATACCATTTGAGAAATAGGACCCTTCCGGGAGAAGTGGTCAAGTTCAAAGGCAAGGAACTGGGTCAGCCAGTGAAGGCTAGAAAAAAGGATTGGAGACATAGGGCTTGTGTAAGCAACCATAATTCTCCTATTGTGCTCTCTGAAAATCCTTCTGATACTCAAGGAAATACCGACTCAAGAAATTTCCAATACATGTTTTCTCTGGTGCCATATGGAAGCTCTAACAACGACGTGGTGATGGTTCCACCCATTTCATCAAGGACAAGGAGCGGTCAAGCTCTTTCTAATGTCGACGACTCTAAATAGAGTCTCCTCCTTGTTTTTGTTTTTGATGACACCATTGTCTTTGCATAGGAGGTATTTGTTTCGGTATGGTAGTAGTTTGTCTTTTGTTCTCCCGTGATGATGTGGATGCCCTCCAACTATTACAATATCTTTTTTATTCAATCTTGAACACGGTGACAGTGACTTTAAATGTTCTACACATGTGTTTTGTTTTTTTGTCCTCCACTGCTCAAGGAATGACTGCATAAAAAGTGCCTAGGGAGTTCTTCGAGGAAATGGTTGAAATGAGGTTTCCTAAAATTTAAGTGAAATGTAAATGTAACTAAGTCAGATGCTTGTTGCTCCCCTGTCTATAAATGGGATTTCATGGTTGTAGTTACAGAGTTTGAAGTCCAGAATTTTGAATCTAAAAATAGGTCAAGATGAATACTATGTTGTTAGAGAAAGTATACTATAAATAGATATATTAGTAGATATATTAGAAGCATATCTAGGGTGAAAGTTATATTGTATGAAGATCTTAAAAATGGTTTTACAAAGAAGTATCAGAAATGAAGAATATTAGTTATAAAGTATTGCTCTCCTATGTGTTGTCTTCCAAATTATGAATAGAGTTATTAATTGTAATTTTGTTTGTCTTTTGTCATTTGCACTAAATGAATGAGCTTGTTTTATGCTTCAATTCAACGAGTTGATTAAATTCTAAAGAGAGCCCATTAGTTTGTAAGGGAGGAATATAGGATTTGGTAAGGAAGGAATATTTTAAAATACAATGAGTTAGATGCTACAAAGTGGCATCCTAATAGTCCATTAATTTTTTATGTTCAAGCATAACTGTATTACTGATTGATTACAAGTTATGACTCCATTTTCCCTCAGATAAGGCATTGGTTGCTTTACTAGTTTATTTTGTGACCAGCTAAGTTAGTAACTAGTTTGGACTAAGATTCAAGATGAAGATGAATTCACAATATACTCTAAAATATACTATTCCAACTCTAAGTATATAAGTGCATTCTTTGAAACAAAATTCACTTTCACCAGAGGTCTACCAAGCTTTTTCATGAGGTGGTTTCATTGAGAAATGCATTTGTGTAGAATTGCTCTTGACTAAGTGTAAAATATTATGAGCATATTTGGATTACCGCCCTAGGTCTCACAGACCCTGAAGTGAAGGAGTAAGGACTACAAAGTCCTATGCTCATTGTGTTGGCCACTAACCCCGTAGTTCTTCATTATAAGAGTTGGCTACTCTTTAGAGAATTGTTGGGTTCTGCAGGAAAAATCACCAACAAAAATGGCGACTCTATTGGGGACAACTTTACATCTCTGATGCAAATTTATTGAAGACCATTTGCAAGGAGTCAAACAAAGGAATAAGTAACTGGTTCAAAAATTTAAGTTCCAAATCTACAAATTTATTTGTAGCAGCTCCAAATTCAAAGTAAAATGAAGTGACTCTGTTGGGAGAACCCAGTGAAAGATATATGTGCTTCAAAGATTTTCCTCTTAGTTGAAGAGGTGGCGACTTTGCTCAACAATTTATGCAAGGGGAGGGTTGTCGTATGTTATCACGTGAAATATCTATTCGAAGTTACAGCTACTGGAGTTGTGAAGGTACATGGGTCTCTGCACATTTTCATTTATAAATGTTGGTATGAGTGTTCACAAAACTTCTAGTATGGATAGTTAGGGTAAAGTTCTATATCTCAAGAATTTCTATCCATTGTCATATGTTTAAATCTCAAGATACCACTATATTAGCAATTATCCTAGTAATCCTTCATATTGTCATGGTTATGTTTATCTACAATTAGTTAAAATCAAATTTGCATACAACTATGGATTACCAAAGGGAAATAACCATGCCATTAGAAACCTTTATGCATATTGTAAAAAAGATTCAAAAGTTTGATAATATTCAAATAGTTCAAACCCTAAAATACAAGAACCCAAGTGTATAAAAGCCTAGGCTAAGGCCGGAATGGAAAGTTGTGTTTAAAAGAGGAATTAAAGAGTTGAATAAAAGGCACCTGATGGCTCTACAAGCTCGATTAAGAGATGAACATATTAGATATGTTAGCCAACATGCTACACCTTTTGTGAATTTGTTTGACTCGTTGTATGACCAGTTAGACTTGTCATGGATTGATTATAAGGTTAAAAGTATCCCATCTTGAATCTATAAGCAGATGCCCAGGTTTAATGGATGCAATGTGTGTGAAGGAGATGTACATGTCCAAAAATTTTATAGCTTCATGGTGAAACATTCATTTAGAGATCAGGACATGTCGATGAGATTTTTTGTTAGATATCTTGAAGATAAAGCTAGGGACTGGTACTTTTTCTTTCAGGAAAAATCCTTTTCTTGCTGGGATAAATTAGTGGATGCTTATAGAGAAGAATTTGCCAAAGAACCTTCTGACCTTCTCACAAAGTTAAAGAAGATGACAAAACAAGATGAAGAGTCAAGTATTGCCTTCAATCACAGATTTGTTGTTGCTTTTTCACTAATCACTAAAAATTTTAGACCTACAACCTCAGATTGCATTCATATGTATTTTGAAGCTTTTGAAGTGGGATCTAGCACACTTTTGAAGGATTTCAAAATATTCAGTATGCAGACGGCTTACATATGTTTAGATAATATGGAAAAAATGAGGAATGAATATTTACAAAGCTTGATGCCTTCAATTATTGATAAACATGTTGATGAAATTAGTATTTGTATGAATACAAATGATCAAATGTTCTCGGTTTTAGAAGCAGACAAATGTATACTTGAGAAGAAAGAAGTTAAGAGTGATGCAATGTTTTCCATTAATGTTCATGACAGTGATAGTATTTGTCTCTATCCCCAAAAGGATGTAAGTGACCAACTCAATGATGATACCCAATCCATTGAGCTTCCAGATGTTGACAATAGTAATATTAGGGTATACCCTGATTTACAACCTGGTAATGCATGCAGTTCTAGTGGAAGTCAAGAAGAGGAAGTGGTTGAGGGAATGGATCAGAACAATGGTCTATTAAGTAGTGAACAAATTTTAGATCTATTAACCACTGAATATCACAAATATGCACATATGTGTAACCCTCAGTTGTTGTGTATTGCTCATATTGATTTTGATAGTGATGATAACCTTCACTATGTGAGATATGATGCATGGGTATCTGATCTTCCTTCCAGTTATGAACCAGTTGGTTAGCATGGTGATAATATGGATACTGACAAACAACCATTTGATTTTGATAATGCATTGTATGATGAGCATGGCAGTGTGCAGACGGATGCAAGTTTAGAAACTTGTATTGATGAGTTAGGAACAACATATAACCATGAAGTTTGTGTATCAGATAAGCCAAATTTTGAGAGTTTTAATGCAGATTTGGATAATTATCTATCTCCTAATTCAGATGAGCCTAGTTATGAGTTGTTTCATGCAAGTATGGAGGTTGTTTTCAAAGAAAAAGAAGATTATCTTTTTGAACCAGAGTTGCTCACTTTTGAACAAGCTATAAATACTCAAGATATTAACATATTATGTCCAAAAGATGTCAAAGTGAGTAAAAATAAGGATAGGGTAGAAATTTTTGGTAATCTTCTGCACCAACATGATGAGGCACAGTTACAATGTGTGCAAATGAATGAGTTTATCTCTTTACATACACTCGGAGATAGTTTGCATTATGTACATGATCTTTTGATTAGTTCTTTTGATTGTTTCATCTTTGACATGCGAACTACTAATCAGATTAATCTTGATAACGCCAACCATATGGCAAAATATGAGTGCCATTTCTTTCAGTTGGATGAGGTTTTCTTACAGTATGGTAATGGGAAAAATATTGAAGAATGTTTTTAGCTCAAAAATGATTCACATGATAAACATCACAAGTTGTTGCCATATGAAAATCAATTTTCTGAGAGTATACCTGAATTTCAAATGCTCAATAATTATGAATTTGATGATAACACTATATATGTTGGGCTATTGGGAGATGCTAGTATGGTTAATCAGGCAGATTGCAGTAATGTTTTTAGATTGGTTTCAATGAAATGTGGTGAAAACTTTGTCTATGACAGAGGTAAGAGGAAACCTATAGTTTTGGTGGTCTGGGGCCATCAAATCAGAACAACAGGGGGTAGAGATTACCTTTTGACTCTGTTACCCACCAGTTTTAAGACTAGTCTTGCCTTGTATCTTATGTACATAATGTACCTTTGTTGTGGTTTGGTTTTGGTTTTCTTGCTTTGTTTTTTAGTTCTGGTTTTGTGCCTGGTCTACTTCACCTGAGATTATGGATTCTCGCTCTATTCACTAAGGAACAGACATCCCCAACTGGAGCCACTAATGGAGCCTATAAAAAAATTTGTCCAATCTCAAACCCTCATCACATTTGAATGAGGGGCTGATAGCTGAGGGTTTGGTGTTTCATCTATCTTGAGAGCTTGCAAGGTTCTATTTTTTCATTGACTTCTTACTGCCCATTGTTGATTGATAAAAAGCATCTTATGTCATTTACCACCATCGGGTAACCGGCCCCTCAAGCCTAGGTCTGAGTTTCATTTTTATATAAGGTTATGTTAAGGGTGTTTTGGCCATTACATCCTTTTGTATTTTGTGACTTAGAAGTTTTAAGTCCCTTCTCTCGTATGATCCTAGGGGGGCCCCTCCTCAGAACAACTTAAGTGCAAGTGCTTAAAGTTTTCACTTAAGTCCTGACGGCCCTCATGTCTTCATCGCCCATCGCTGATTGCTTTTTAAATGTATGTTCCAAAATGGCGACGAGCGATGAACGACATTTTTTTATCTCTCATTGTTAATAGCTTCTTGAGCGCTTGAATTGTAATAGCGATGAGCGATGTTCATTGTATCAGTAAAGGATCGCTTATCGCTAATGGCTTTTGAGCCTTGAACATTGTAATAGCGATAAGCGATGTTCTTATGTTCTTATGCTCTCATCGCTCATCGCGGATAGTCATAAAATGATAAATGTAAGATCAGCAATGAGCGATATGTTGTAATTTCCTTTACATTGTGTATCGCGGATATGTGCTAAGTACTAAAGTTCTAATTGGCGATATGCGATACACATTGTCACTATGTAATCCTCTCATCGCTAATTGCTTGCAAACTGTATGAGGAGAATTAGCGATGAGCGATGGTCTAAGGTTTCTATGTTTTATCACTCGTCGCGAATTTATTTCAAAACTTTATATCCAAAATGATGACTAACGATGAAGTCCTATGTTCAAAGGTTCTTTCTACTAATGTAATAAGATCTTATGTGCAATGTCTTTTGTACCATTGATTTTTATGCAAGTGTACGTGTCCCAACCTGATCTTTTTGTGGTGTCTCTTGTCACTAATGCGATCAAAGGTACAAGGTTTGGATTAGAGACGTGCGATTGAAAGATGAACTTGACCAAGGACTAAACACAGGCCCAAGGGTTAAGCCTTCATCGCAAGGATGATCACAATCGTTGATGAGGCCAATGAAGAACAAGGTGCATCCTCGAGAAGCGACGATTAGTGTTGGAAAAGGCAACATGGCAGAATCCTGTGGACATCGTACTAAGCAAAGATGAAAGCAGCGAGATAGATGGAGAGCCATTGATGTGATTTTAAAACTAGATGATCTATTGGACTGGATTTCATCGCTGCAATATCTTCATCACTGATTCTACCCTAAAAGTCTGGGAAAAATGGCCCCTTCATGTGTGTTCTTTGTGGGAGAGGTGAGGAGGATTCTTCTCATCTATTTTTTCGATGCCCTTTTACTTTGCAGCTCTGGCATTCTTGGTGGGGAGTTTGGAACAGTCCATGCGTTCATGCCTCCTCCTTGGTGGACTTCTAGTCTAGTTTGGGAAGACCTCCCTTTCTGCAGGATGCTTGGCATGTTGGGCCTATTTTCTTATTGTGGCAGGTGTGGCTAGAAAGGAATAGGAGGATTTTCAAAGGGGGGAATTTGCAAATTCAGCAGGTGTGGCTCAGAATCCTTGGTATGATTTAGGAGACAATTCAAGCTAAGGGAGATGTGGTGTTGCCGCTGGAGAAAAGGGATGTGGAGATGGTGGCTAGGCTGGGTATCCATGGGTTATCCTCAACCTCTGTTTGTTGTATGAGAAGTAGTTAAGTAAGGCAACGAGTTCAAAGATTGGGGAACTGGCAGCCCCCTCTAGTTGGCACTTTGAAGGTTAATACTGATGGTTTGTCCAAGGGAAATCCGAGACTTGCTAAAATTGGTGGTGTCGGCAGGGACTCTTCTGGGTCGGTGGTTTTCCTCTTTTCTATCCATAAAGGTCTGCAAACTATCAACCTTATGGAAGGTTTGGCGATCCTCTATGCTCTAAAACGGGCTTATGAGTTGGGATGGCGTCAGGTTATTTGTGAATCAGATGTGCAGGTCATGGTTAACTTGCTTAATGAACAGAAGGTGTCTGATGTTAGCTAGCAATTGGCTGTGACAATGTAGCAAGTTCTACAGATAAGTACTTTGATGGAGACAGTGTCTTTTGTCCATATCCCAAGGGAGTGGAATAGGACAGCTGATTGTCTGGCCAAATGGGCTTCTAAGCATGAGGATGACTAGAGGATTGATGATAGGGTTCAGATCCCTCAGGAGCTCTGTCTAGATTTGGAGAGGGTTCTTGTTGAGGATGGAGAGGGTGTTGGTTGATCTTGACTATAGCTCTGTTTGTTCTTTTTGGCTTTCTCGGGCTTGTGCCCTTGTCTTTGATGTAATGCTTGTTTTAGAGATTCAATAAAGTTTTTACACCCTTTTTTTTTTAAAAGGTCTAGGAAAAATAGCGATGAGCGATGAAATGAATAGGGAAATATTCTCTCTAAGAAAAGAAAACATGTCTCATGTACTTCGCCAATATTAATGGAAAGGCATGGATTAGGTTGGCGATACATACTAATTGTCAAACCGTGTGTGATTAATCAAGATTAAATGAAAATGTGGCAGCGTTTGGAGTGGCATCGCTGTTTTCTAGGAACAAGTTGCTAATGGCAGAAAAATGATGCCCATATCACCATCGGTGAAGTTTTAATTACTTTAAGATCAACGGTCCATATTCAAAGCCGAATTGTTATCACCTCGCTCGCGCGAATTCTTGAATCATTAATTCTGCATGCTCGAAATTGTATATTTAATGCAGGTTGATCATTGTTCATTTTCACCATCTTGTCAGTCTATAGTAGATGTAAGGCGTGTGTAGTGAAGAAGATTGAAATGGTTGTTAGTTTTCTTGAGAAAAATATCTAGTGTTCTTGTCCCGAGTAAGTTGGTATCAAATTGGGTTCTTTGGTCTATTTAAGAATTTGTTGTTAGGACTAGTTGCAATTATTGGGATTGGGGGTGTTTTTCCTATAGGTTATAAAGTCAAAAATCTTTTTAATTGTCACCCTGCTAGCTTTAAGAAATGGGAAAATCCGGTGCAACAATTCCGCCTATTAGAAAGTCTCGCTAACTAACTGTATATGAGTGTCATGAAGATTTAATTGAGCATGAAGCCTAGGCTTCTCCAAAGGTTTCAAAGGGAAAAAAGAGGGCTAGAGGTCATAAGAAGTCAATTGTGCAGAGTACATACCATTTGAGAAATAGGACCCTTCCAGGAGAAGTGGTCAAGTTCAAAGGCAAGGAACGAGCTCAGCTAGTGAAGAAGGCCAGGAAAAAGGATTGGAGACATAGGGCTTGTGTAGGCAAGCATAATTCTCCTATTGTGCTCTCTGACAGTCTTTCTGATACTAAAGGAAATACAGACTCAAGAAATGGCGAATACCAGCTTTCTTTGGTGCCATATGGAAGCTCTGACGACGACATGGTGATGGTTCCACCCATTTCATTGAGGACAAAGAGCAGTTGAGCTCTTTCTGATGCCGACGACTCTGAATAGAGTCTCTTTTTTTTTGTTTTTGATGACACCATGGTCTTTACATAAGAGGTATTTGTTTCGGTATGGCAGTGGCTTGTCTTTTGTTCTCTTATGATGTGGATGCCCTCTTACTGTTATAATATCTTTTTTGTTCAAACTTGAATGCGGTGACAGTGACTTTAAATATTTTGCATGTGTTTTGCCTTTTTGTCCTCCCCTACTCAAGGAATGATTGCATAAGAACCGCCTGGGGAGTTCTTCGAGGAAATGGTTGAAATGAGGTTTCCTTAAATTTAAGTGAAATGTAAATGTTACTGAGTCGGATGCTTGTTGCTCTCCTGTCTATAAAGGGGATTTCATGGTTGTAGTTACAAAGTTCGAAGTCCAGAATTTTGAATCTGAAAATAAGTCAAGATGAATACTATGCTCTTAGAGCAAGTATAATGTAAATAGATATATTAATAGATATATCAGAAGCATATCTAGGGTGAAGGTTATATTGTTTGAAGATCTTAAAAATGGTTTTACAAAGAAGTATCAAAAATGAAGAAGAATATTAGTTCTAAAGTATTGCTCTCCTATGTGTTGTCTTCCAAATTATGGAGTTATTAATTGTAATTTTGTTTGTCTTCTATCATTTGCACTGAATGAATGAGCTTGTTTTATGCTTTAATTCAATGAGCTGATTAAATGCTAAAGAGAGCCCTTTAGTTTGTAAGGGAGGAATATAGGATTTGGTAAGGAAGGAATATTTTAAAATGGAGTGAATTAGATGCTACAAAGTGACATCCTAATAGTCCATTAATTTCTGATGTTCAAGCATAATTGTATTACTGATTGATTCCAAGTTATGACTCTGTTTTCCCTCAGGTAAGGCACTGGTTTCTTTACTAGTTTATTTTGTGACCAGCTGAGTTAGTAACTAGTTTGGCCTTAGATTCAAGATGAAGATGAATTCACAACATACTCTAAAATATATTGGTCCAACTCTTAGTATATAAGCGCATTCTTTGAAACAAATTTCACTTTCACCAGAGATCTGCCAAGCCTTTTGATGAGGTGGTTTCATTGAGAAATGCATCTGTGTGTAGAATTGCTCTTGACTGAGTGTAAAATATCATGAGCGGATGGAGGGAAACCAAAGCAAATAGATGATAACCAATTAAGAGAGAATGTGGGAATATAAAAAGAAAAGTCAAAGAATGGGAAATGTTGTAAAACATGATATGATGAGGAAATAAAGAGAAAAAAAACATCTATTATGCAAATGATACACTAGAACAAAATGTAAAAAGAAATGAAGGAAACATAAACCAACAAAACCAAGATTAAAAGCTCAAAGGATTTGTTATGAGATTTCTCCTTTTAGTTTAGTATATCATATATGCATAATAGATGGTTTCTTCTCTTATTTCCTCTTTATATCATTTTTTACAACATTTCCCATTCTTTTAATGTTTTTTACATACCCACGCTCTCTCTTAATTGGTTATCATCTCTTTGCTTTGGTTTCTATTGTTCCATCCCTCATTTGGCATCTCGTGTTTATATGTGGCTTATTGCAACCCTCTTTATCATTCTCTTTTCATAATGATGGATCGCAAAGTGTGATCCAAAAATTGATGGTAAAATTGCAAGCAGACAGTTTTTTCCATCTACCACCATTTTTTTTGTTTTCTTTAATAGAAGTTTTGTGTACCCAAATCATTTTTGCAACCCAATTTGGAAGCACAAAGTCTAAGCTGATACCTCTTCAGCTAAGAGTAAAGGATTGAAAGGTACCCATTCTGTCAAAGTCACCCAAGGCATCATCCTGACCTCATCCCTTATGATGTCAAGGGTCTTATACTCAGCAAGATTTGATCCCTAGTAAGCTCATTCAGAATCATTCAACTTCGCCAACAGGCCACAAGCCCTTTGACATCCATCACCATTCACAATAAACCTTGTTGCACAATTCACCTATGCACTTACCATTTATGCAGTTAAATCTCAACTTCATAAACTATGTTGAGCAGATAATGGGTGCAAAAATACCGAATAGCTGTCTAAATCAAACTGTTAAGATTTTATCAAAAGACCAATGAAATCAAACTCAAATATCAAATGATGAACCAGAAACAAATTTTAAGAACCATATTCAACGAAGACCAAAGAAAATTTACCTGAAGGTGTAAAGATGCAAAAACTTCTATCAAGATGTTTATGAAATCTAGCATCTGCATTTCTCACCAAAGTGATAAATAAGTGAAAGCAAAATCAATAAGCACTCCAAGCAGCAATCAATTCAATTTTTTACAGAGGCCCTCAATCAACCAAAGAACAAGAGATAAAACAGGCAAACTTCTAAAGCTTAAAAATGTTGTAAGTTTGTAACTGCTGAAAAACAAATGGAGTAGGCCTGCTGCATTGAACTATATTTTTTTGAGGGGTGCATTATTTTACACTAACACCTCTTTGGAAAACATCCTTTTTTAGGCAAAGAAGATCATGAGTACACTTCAGGCATGATGGACATGTCAGCAGAGCCAAACAGCGTCCTGTATTTTTACAATCAAGCTTTTCAAATCATGGGCCATCAAAACACTTGAGCATGTGCATCTTTCTATAAAACCCAATTGCTATTCTGGGATAAGCAAATTTTCACTCCAGAATCTACTTCGGAAGTGGAAGCAAAACCCTGACAGACTTACTGGGTGATTGTTTGCAGAGTTGAAAGTTGGAGATCACTACTTAATATATAGGCCTGATTTATTCAAAAAAAATTGTCCTCGGGAAACAATTATTTTCAGCCTTACAGGAAAAGATGGCCATAAAGTACACTTTAGGCATTGTCAGTAACTATAGGCTTTCAAAATATTGGACCCTCAATGCGCTCCCATGAACCGACCGATAAATGTTGTTTTTCCTGAGAAACTATAGAGCCTTGCTCAACATCTTCCGAAAGGAAATGAAATCTTTTTCAAGCTGAGCAATTTTAGATACAACCAGTGTTCCACAGGGACATGTCCCCGCCTAAATCTAGGCATTTCGGAGACTGGGACGTTTTGGGGACTTGGAGACGGCTGAGAAATGTCCACCCACCACCTCCGCCGGACTTGGGAAACTTCGCAGGAACAGGGGAGACGGCTGGACATCTCCGAGACATCTCAGGGACACCTAGCTGTCCCTCAAGCGTCTCGAGGACACCCAGGCATCTCACGCGCTAGGCAGATGCAAAAAGTGTTGTTTAAAAAAAAAAAATCTTTAAAATGTTTTGAAGTTTGTGCCTTGGATGTAGCCCTAAAGGCTTGTGGGATCCCTCTCCAAACATAATACCTCTACAAAACACTTTAACTCCTCTCTTTTAGCTCACATTTAAATTTCATGTTTTGCAACAGCTAGGTGAAGATGAGAGAAAACAGTAAGAAGAGTGGGTGAAAGAGTGAGATACCAGTAGTTCGAGTGATGAGGAGTTTGGGGATGATTAAAGGCTTCCATTCACTACATTTTTGCATTTTACTTATTTTGATATCAATGTATCATTCTACTCATTGTAATCATCTTTATGATATGATATTATGTTATCATATTTTCGATATAATAGAAATCTCAAATTCGACAATTTCATTTGTCAAATTTTATTTACTTTTAGTCTTTTAGTAAAATAGTATTCAAGTATTTAAAATGTTAGTATTTACAATTTTGCTATTTTACTCATTTGCCAAAGTTTAATTTGAAATGTAATTCTTAAACATCTTTTTATAACTAGTTTTTCAAGTACTATATGTATATCAGCACCGCCCCCTCCCCCTCTACCCCCCCCCCTCTCCTAGCGGCACCCGCCACCCTCCCCGAACTTAGACCCTTTGTCCCCGTCAAGAAACTCCGTGAAACACTAAATACAACACAATTGCCATTCTAGCCACGAAGTCTGGCATGGCCACAGTTTTCTCAGCATGGTGTTGTAACAACCTCCAATATCATCTCTGGAAACCTGAGTAATATTCTGTGTACCAGATTTCTTCAATGATGGTATAGGGTTTCAGAAGGAGGGCATTGCCTCTCTTCACTAGAGACCAGCTATTTAGAATCTCAATATCAGCAGATCCAAGAAGGTGTCAATCTACACGAGGAAATGCACAAGGCATTGAATAGTATTTTAAATCATTCAGAGCGCTCATTGATTAAGGTTACTCATTATATATATGCTAATAGTTCAGTTATAATGCTTGAAAACTGGATCTTTGGTAAAGGAGTATCACTACCATCTACCAGGCTCTGCTAAAAACAGCAAATTTTTTAGACACTAAAATACCTAAAGCTGAGATGTAGATAACTTGGACTCTTCTCCGAATTACCATCTTTGAGAGCATTATGACGATGTAAAAGACCTAGTTTTGAAGGGCAGTCTTCTTGACACTGGCTTGCACTTTGAAAAAAATATTTTGTAATTCCTTAGCTAAACAATCTCAATTCATAGAAGACAATCCAACTGATCCCTGGAATATATAAGAAAAATATAATCATAAAATGTGAAATTGTGAAAGACACGGCTATCATAGTCATCATTTGTGTTTGTGTGTGAACATGATATATCATAGAGGAAAAAGAGAGATTAATTTTTACTTGTACTTTCCATTTAAAAGGCTAATTAATATCCACCATGTACAGAACGCAAATGGCTATAACAGCCATCACTGCTGTCAAAGGATTCTAGACATACCCAACAAATATGTTTGCCACACTTACAACTGATATGATTACAACCTTCAGTTTTCTCAATTATGAAACCACAGGAAGAACATTTTTTGACATCCTCTTTGCCTTTGCACCATTCTTTGAGAGAAGCATCAGGATCTTGTTTAAATTCTTTATACTTCTCACAAGACAAATATGGATGATATTCTAAATGACAGGTGGTACACAACTCTACTGAACAATTGCCACAAACAAAGAGTTTTCCAGAACTGGATACCTCATATACAGATGGGCAATCTGGAGTGGTGCAGAACCTGTAGGTACCTTTACTGGAAGCTACAAATGCCCCAAGTGAAGCTCGAAATAACTCATCCAATTGTTCAAATGAAAGCAAAGATCTTAGATCACAAATTAAAAACAAAGAGCCACAGTTTTCACTAGCACAAACAATTGGAAAGCCCTCATGATGGCGCAGGGCTGAGTTACATTGGTCAACCAAGCACGACCTGCAAAAGGCATCCCCACATCCTTCAAGTCTATAACAGTCTTCAATTTCACAGAAGCAAATAGGGCAATCATTTCCCCCTTCCTCAACTTCTTTTAGCATATTATTCACAGTTCCCTTTAAACTATTTGCAGTTTCTGTGATGACACACCCAGCTTTGGTTTTTGCCTCTCTGCTACCTTGTACAGACAAAACATGGCGCCTTGTGTCAAGGGTAAATTCTGCTTCAGGAATCAGTCTTTTAAGTCCAGATAAATCTACCCCAAATCTTTCAACAGTCTCCTTCATCAATCCATGCGGCACCCCTTCCCCTCTAAGGGATATTTCATGGTGTTTGTTTTCAAGAAGTAGCTTCAAACCATCTATGAGATCTGTGGCAGCTTTCTCATTCTTGTCAGATGGACCAAAAATTTTGATGCTAAGACTGCGCCTTTCAAATAAAATGTAAGTCTTAGTCTTCTGTTCCAAAGATCTTAGAAGCTGGATCCCTTCTCGAGTAAAAAGTAGTTGTATAGCTGCAGGATCAAGCCTATCATCCGTTACAACAGTTCCTTTTAGTAGTTCTTCCAAAGAAGATCTACATTTTACAACAGCTTTCATTGTGTTCGATGAGATTCTCAATTTGTAGCATCCATACTCAGACTTGTTCAAGATTAGCTTCAAACCTACAAAGCAATTAGTTAGAAGTCAGACTACTGTCAGAATTGGAATAACAGTGCATATTCTCAAAAGATAATAAAATGATTGATGCACCAATCAGTTAATACAAAGACATCATTCATATTTCCTACATAACACTTATTTACAGTGCAAGCTAACAATGTATGAAATGTTTCTGATGTTTTCTTGTAAAAGAATGATAGTATGATTTTGCTGAGAATAACGTATGAAATTAAGATAAGAAACAGTTAGAACTACTTTACCAGTTGCTCTAGTGAATCACCCTCTCCCTCCTGACAAATAAATCTAATTCCTTAATGGTAACTACATTTCTACAATGTCTTAAATTGCCATCTTACTTGAATGCATGTCAAATTGATCATAACTACCTGTAACAGCAGCCATATCTGTGCAAGTCATTTGCATGCATACCACAATAATAGCGACTGGTTCTAAGGATTTGTAGTTATTCCTAACTACTAACTACAATGCATACCTGCCCTCCAAACTAACAAACAACTCAAGTAATCTTTTATGATGTTGACATGAAAAAAGCTGATTATCCAAAGTTCCAAACTTTCAAGCTGACAATCTGTGATAATATGGTGGTCCATCCTTGACAGGTAATTCCTGATTTCTTGAACAAGAATTCTCTCTATTGAGGTGTCATGTCCCTCCCACATCTCCCAGCTGAGAATTATAATATTATTTATTATTAAATAATATTCTCAAATCCCTTATATTCTCAAATCCCTGCGCAAGACTGGAACTTTGTGTGAGCAGACCTATCTAAATCTGTGTGCTGGTAGTTTGCAAATAAGATTTGAACAGGGCACATCTTGTTTGGACTGCTAGGCAAGTGCTGGCAAATTGCAAATCAAGGCTAACAAGGCGAAATCACTGTTTGATCTCCTGGGCTACTAAATCACAGTTTTCACAGTCTAAATCAGGTCTGAAGAAGGGCAAACCATCATATCTTGGAAAGCCGTAGGTCTTGGAGCCCTGGACGAGCAGCCCGCTCTTCATCAATTGTCATCAGCACCAGATATGGGCGACTTAAGAGTCATAATAGGGTCTGCACCAACATTTCAGGTCTAATCCTAAGACTGGAAGGCGACCAACTCCCTTTAGTTTTCAATCAGATGTAATTTGCAGACCAGATCCATGAAATCAAACATGTTACAGAGGTCTGATTTCTGATCTGGGCACTCAGAAAATTGTATTTCTCAAAGAAAAAGAACAGTGAGATCAATCCTCATTGTACCAGGTGCATGAATAGTCAGTCTGTTTCAAATTCTGAACTGTTTAGACTCTAAATCTGCTATAGCTGTGTTTCTACTGTGTTTACTTTTCAATAGGGATTCCTTACTAAAAACTTAGAAAACAGCCATATCACTGTCATTTCAAATTTTTTATTCAGACTGGGTGTGTGAATCTGTGAACCCTAGCTGGTTAGGGCAAAATATAAAACCCTAGGAACATTTCATGACGGGATAGGGAAGGGATCCTCAGACTTGAACACTCAAGGATGGAAATGAAATCCATCCCCAACTAATTTTTCCACGTTCAGCCTGCAGTTCATAGTTTGTGCTTTCCCAAAACAATCCATAAGGCAAAACATTCAACTCTTCTTCATGGTTAACAGAAAAATAGATACCCAGCAGTCTCTCTACAAGAAACAAAAGTCCATCATAACTGGCAACTAAATGGTAATTCCACTGTGTTACTGGATCCCTCTGGCAACCAGCTGGATCCCAGTCCGATTCAAACCAGATCCAGGTACCAGTCCAATTCGCCTGTGGGTCCAGGCTGGGGGCTTCCAAAGGCCACCCAGTTCGCTTGGGGCAAACCCAGGATGAACCCGGGCAGATCCAAGTGAACCCACAGGGAACCCATCCCTGCAGCATCACTTTTTTGCACTTTTAAAAAAATATATATATTTATTTTTTTCTTTTAACTATTTTAGTCAATTGATTTGACTGAGCGCACCTATGAACCCTAATATTGACTTGCACCACATTTGACACCAAAACAAGTCCATTTGGTTTCATTTCTTTTGCAAAAAGCAAATATCATTCCAAGAGGCTAAACATTCTTTTTTACTTGTTGAATAAACAAAGAGAGTTAAAGATTGATCTTTGAAGGTTCTACAGCGATTGCATTGTTATTCCTACGCATTTACAAGTGTTTATTGGCTGCCAAGAAGAACATAGAAAGAATTTTTTGCAAAGAGGTAAGTTTCTTTCAAATTTTTTCGTCCATTTTTGTTTTACAAACAAGAAACAAATATTTTGCTTTGTTTATCTGTATGTTTCCATTCTTCTAGGAATGTATCAAAGATTCAAAAGAGCTAGGTTTTGTATATCTATTTTTTGTGTTCAATTTTTTGTTTTTGTTTGAATGTGTTGTTTACAAAATTTCTTGCCATAGGAATCACAATGACAACTAGTTCTAGCTTCACAGCTCAATTTAAATTCAAAACAGATCTGAGTTCTCCTCTATGGAAATATGTTTAAATGATGCAACAAGTTTGAGGTGGTGGGAGTTACATTTGGATTTACAATGGGTGTGATGTTAGATATTCTAGTTCATATAGTCGAGTGAAAGCTCATTTGTGTGGAATACCTGGACAAGGCATCAAACCTTGCCTTGGAAAGGATGGTGTAGCTATGCCATTAGAGGCAGTGATAAGGAATAACAGGATGTTTTATGGAGCAAGAACAAGCAAATGAACAGGCAGGCCATAAATCAAGTCACCCTTAATAAATAAATAAATAAAAAGATCAAAGGGTATGCATCCTGCATCTAGTCCCAATGTTGTGGTAGAAAACCATCCAATTTTTACCACTTCTCATCCTCAAAGTGAACAAATCATTATAAACAATAAACCAAAGGGACCTTTGGAAAGTGCATTTCAAAATGAGAGTCGAGACATTGTCAACCAACATATAGCAACATATATTTATGCATATGGATTGTCCTTTAATGTTGTTTGCTCTCCATGGAAAGAGATGTTGAAAAAAATTAATGAAGCTCCAAAAGGGTATAGGGGCCCTGGTTATGAGAAGGTGTGTGGCACCTTATTGGAAAAAGAGGTCAAGAACGTTGAAGATGCATTGCAGCCCATAAGAGATTCACAAGTTGATAAAGGTGTGTCCATTGTTTCAAATGGGTGGAAAGATGCAAAATATCAGCTCTTGATCAATGTCATAGCAGTGTCCCCTAAAGGGTCAATGTTTTTGAGAGTTGTTGATTGTGAGGGGCAGGTGAACGATGGCCAATTCATTGTTGATATTCGTATTGCAGCCATTAAGAAATGAGGTCCCATTAACGCCATTCAAGTAGTAAAAGACAATGCAAAGAATTGTAGAGTTATCAATTTGTTGGCTAAGGAACGATATTCACATATCTTTTGGACATCTTGTGCAGTCCACTCTCTCAATCTTATGCTACAAAAGATTGGGAATAAAATTGATTGGATCAAAGAGTTGTATGCAGAGGTTGAGGACATCCAAATGTTCATCACCAACCACCACATGTTTCAAAGCATTTTCGGATCATTTTCAAAATTGGAGCTATTGAGGTAAGTGAAGTAGTATAAAATTTTACATTTTCATAGTTTGATTGTGTATTCTAATTCTCCTTTAAAGTTTGTTTTTAAATTTTAATTATTTTATTTTGTATTTTTTAATAGGTTGCAGAGACTCATTTTATGTGAATTTTAACTTTATTTTCCAAACTTTTGATTTTCTCCCAAATTTAAAATTATTTAATTCACCCATGGCTAATTATTTGTTTTTCACTTCATTTTAATATTTCCAGTCTAGCCATGGCAAACTTTATGTTTCACTTTCCTCTTGACTTTATTTCAGTGTTGGATAAAGATTTTATAAAGATTTTTCCAGATTCTCTCTCCTGGGGTCGGATTTTCAAAATTCTATTTATTTTCTCTCTTAAGGTCTAGGCGAACTTTGTGAACATTTCTCCATTTCAAGGCGGACTTCACACTTTCTTTACCATTCTCCTTCTTGGCATGGGCATACTTCATGTTGAATTCTCCATGTCTCTCTCTTGAGGTCAGACTTCTTATTGAGTTTTCAATACTCTCTCTCTTAAAGCATGGCGGACTTGTTTGATTCTTGGACTTTGATCTTGGCTTTCTAAGTTAGACTTTATAAAGATTTTTCATTCCTCATTTCCTACGCCCAAAAGTTTTTATGCCAAAGGGGTGGGCGGACTTTGATGTTTCTTTTCAACTTCTTATGGCGGACTTCCAAAAATTTGTTCCATAATGTCCATCATCCTATGGCGGACTTCCAAAAATTTGTTCCATTATGTCCATCATCCTATGGCGGACTTTCCTCATATCCATCCAAGGCTTAGCAGACTTGCTAGCTGCCCATCCAAAAGATGGCAGACTTGCTAGCTTTGTTTCCAGTGGACTTTCCATCATCTCTTCCATTTCCTCATGATGCAAGATGAGGGCAAACTTTAGGGTGCTTCTCCACATGCTGGGCGGACTTTCTAAACTTTTTGCCAAGCTCTTAAGGTGGGCGGACTTTACTCTTTCCTTTCCATTCATCTCCAAGGCGGACTTTGGAGATTTCTTTCCACTTCACCCAAGGCGGACTTCATGAATATTTTCCAAATATCCTTCCAAGTGCTAGCAGACTTCAAGAAACTCTTTCCACGTGCTCTTAAAGTGCTGGGCGGACTTCAAGGCTTCTTTTCCAAATGAGGGCGGACTTGGGAGAAACTTTTCCATTTGCTCATCATCTCCCTTGAGCCCCCTTCTTCATACTTAATCAGATTTCACCATGGATTTCATGATTTTTCAGACTTTTCCATTGATTCTTCAGATTTTTGAGTGATTTTTCATGATTTTTCATGATTTTTGATCTGGAAGTCTGTTTTTGATAATTTTTCATTGATTTTTCAAAATTTTCATGCTAAGGATGAAAACGTTGATTCCTTGATCAGTGGGTCCCAGGCACTTTCAAAAATAGAAACTTTCTAAAAATAGAAAAAAATTCCCCTAAAAAATAGGGTACCCAGAATGGTCCAAAAGTGCCAAAAAAAAAACTTTGAAAAAGTAGCAAATCCCTAAAAAATAGGTGTCAGAATTGGGTGAAAGCACAGGCGATCCTCGTCCTCTGGACCTTCTGAGTTCGTCTGTGGTGTTTAGGCACCAATTCGGGATTGAAATCTCAACTTGGCTCGGGTGATGACTCAAACTCTATCTCAAAACCCCCAAAGCAAAAAGATCCATGAAATTGCAACCTAAGGCAAAACCCTAACAGGCAAACCAAGAGGGTCCCCATTCACAATGAGGTGATGTGTGAATTAGGTCACAACAAAACCCTAGTGTGCTGATATAATTTTCTGTTTTTTTTTAATGCATGAACAGCAGTACATAATGCAACCAAAAAGTAGATAAACTTGTAGCAGATCATAGTAGCATTAAATTATCAACACAAATAGACTAGATCCCTCAATATGAGCCAATATATTTCTGAATATACAATCTCCAATCTGCTGCTAAAAATATGAATGCAAATTACAATGGAAATTGGGCCTCAAACATGTGCCAGAACATGAAGAAACCCCAATAATGCAGATGCAAATTATCCCTAGCTGGGCGAAGCTACAGCCACAAACATGCAACTAAATGACGCAGAAACAACTCAAAACCCTACCATGGGGTGCACTACCCTGCTAGACTGATGCTAGGGCTTTGTCACCCTAGAAAATCTAAATTAGAACCTCCAACTTGCACAACTCGCCCTTCAAATCAGAAATCTAAATGTTGATGCAAAACTGACATGAAACTAGCAATAACCTCCATTGAAGCACATACGAACCTCCATCATGAAGTCCTCCTTGGAAGAAGCTAGGGTTTTTTCCATAGTTCCACGGGGACGCGTCCCCCTCAAAAAATGAGCCGTTTCGGAGACGGGGACGTTTCCGAGACGCGGAGACGTCGGGGAAACGTCCCCCCGCCGTCCCCCCACCGTCCCCCCATTTCGCCGCCGCCTCCGAAACGTTTTGCTTTTTAGGAGACTTCTAGATGTCCTTGAGACTTCCCGGCGTCCCCCAAAATGCAAGAGTCTTCTACACGTCCCCTTTAAAATACATTAAAAAATGATTTTTTTTTTTAAAAACAGAGGTAAAATTTATAAGTTTAAAATTTTAATGTATTTTTGAAACCTAAAAACTAAATCGGCATGGTTTGACTTAATTTTTCAAGTAATTATTTTCATTTTGGAGTGTTTACGCGTGGGCACTGGGCGTTGTCTGACGAGGGTTTTTTTGTTTATTTTTTGCATGCTTTGTTGGATGTCCATACCCGTCCAGACTCCAAACCAAAGCTCCTATGTTTCATGCTTTTCTGGATGCCCATACTCCATACCCGTCGAAGCACAGGAGGCGTTTTAAGTTTTTATTTTTTAACTTTTAATTTTTTTTTAACTTTTATGCTTTGCTGGGTGTCCTGCGTCTGCCATCGATGCAAGCAGAGGAAGGCAAAGCAGTGCTAGAAAAAATGCCTCAAAGAGATGTCATCGCATGGGATGCAGATTTGTAGTGTATGTTTCAAGAGTCAGCATTGTACGCAGGGAAGGATAATTAATTAGAATCAATTGCAACTGCTTGGACACCAGTTAAATTGGTCATTCCACGCATTAACTCATTTATACAATAGGAATTGGTTTTTTATTGTTTGGTTTCATTGTCACCCATAAATTATTTACGAGCATCTCAAATAATGCTTGCCCAAAATATTTAAGTTCTGTCAATTTCCTTCTTCCCCACAGATGATTGTTTCAAAGGTTGGAGTAGAAAATATATGAAGTGACATCAATATTATTAATATCTTTCATAGTCAACAGCTCACCTATACAATAAAAAGGTTGACACAATCCATCAGCTTTGTAAGAGAATTAATTTATTGCAACTTCGGCAAATAAGTCTCTGACATATTTTGGATTTGTATAAACTTATTTAGGTAATCCCGAATATTTTGGTATTAAAAACAATGAATATTTTCTTGGATTTTTGTGAAATGAACTATATTAAGGGATGAAAATTATTGTGTCCCATCCTAACATAATCTCTGACGTTTGTATACTCATGTTTGTATTTTAATGAGTCTGACGTTTGTATACTCATGTTTGTATTTTAATGAGCGTGAGTCGAAGGAAAATACAAAACAACTAAAACCACGTATTTTTGTTTAACAATGAAAATCCAATATATTTTGATTTTCATTGTTTCAATGTTCACTAGTTCAATGAAATCATTGCAATGAGTTTAAACTCTAAACTTTACTTATTCCTTAGGCTTCTATAGTTATACATCTTTTTATAACTAATTTTTCAAGTACTATATGTATTTCAGCGCACCGCTCCCCCGCCGCCGTCCCCCCGCCGTCCCCTCGCCGCCCCCAAACTTAGGCCCCCCGTCCCCGCGCCCCCGAAACCCATCCCCTACCGTCCCCCCGTCCCCGTCCCCGAAACTCCGTGGAACTATGGTTTTTTCAAACTTCTCCTTAATTCTCAAGGGTTTCCATCCTCAGAGAATTCACCAAAGTGCAGAGCAAAAAAGCAGATGTGAAATATTCCATGATGAAAATGCCTCCAAATGACCTCGTATTTATATGAAATTTCCTCTTTTCCCTCCAATCTGACCGACCTAATTTGGGCCCCAAAATTCGAATTTAATTTTTTTTTTAATTAATTTTTTTTATTATTTATTTATATTTTTTGTTCACCCAAAAGGGGCATTACAAATTGTTGAAGAAAGATGGAACAAAATGACCACTCCATTATATCTATCATTCGCATTGACTCCAAAATACTACAGTGTAAGAGATTCTTTTGGTGCCAAGAAGGCTTCCCCCATATAGAGATTTTGAAGTGGCTGAAGAGTACAAGGCAGCATTTTGTAGACTCTTCTCTAAAACGGAATTGCAAGATGTAGTCATGAATGAGTTCATTGATTTTGTGCACTCAAATGGTCAAAGTGTTGAGGCCCTTCGTGATAGGTTTAAGAAGGATGCTCATAGTTCGTGGTACTTTTGATGCGTGTTTTGTGACACAACAAACATTCTAGAATAAAGTGTCAAAGACGCTCCATCCCCTCTTGAAAAACTACCCCGTATACTAAGACTGCAAGAAAGATCATACGGCAATTCCAATGTTTTAGTTAGGTGTGGATGAGCTATGTGGTTTGATGTGATTATGCTGGTAACACAAAGGGACTTACGCTAGGCTTGTTCAATTCACAATGAAGGTCTAGACAATGAAGCTCTACTGTTTGGGTCTTGGATCAAATAAACTGAAAAAAGGAGATAAGGGTTTAGAATTTCTAATTTACTTCCTAAGAATTCAAGAGACGGTATTGACTTGGTGGAACCAATAACCACACTTTGCTTCGTCACGTTCAACGACAACTACACAAAGGGGGTGCAATCTTCAAGGGAATGTGCTTATGATTTTTACGTCATGAATAACTACCATCAAATCGAACAATAATTATCCAGACAGAAGTTAAGCATCCACAAAATAAGCTCAGTAACTTTACGATTGAATGAAAATCATCCATTCAAAGAAAGTATGAGCAAAAAGTTTCACCATAAATCAATACTTATCAGATCTTGCATTCATCTAACATACATGAAATAAAATCTAAACTATGATGAGGGATAAGAACCATGCCAACTCCAAAATAAGAGAAGCAATCACCATCAAAACAATGCATGCATTACTTATTACTTTGGCAGTCATACACAACAATTACTTATCTCAACATGTTTTGCAACATGCTCCCATGCTTTACAAATGAGGGGGTGAGCTCAATTTATAGGCTCCCCAATTACAATTCAATGGCCAAGATTGATTTAGGATCAACGGCCAAGATTACAAACAAAACCCTAATTAGGGTTTTCTACCCCTCAACCAATGAGAAAATTACATTCGAGGACACTTGTCCTTTTTACCAAATATGAACCAACAAATAAAATCATAGTCACGGGACTCGCCACGAGTCCCCCGGACGCAGCAAGTCCCGCTCCGCGCGGCCCTGGCCGCGTCCTAGGCACGCAGGCGCGGCCGTGGCCACGTCCAGGGCCGAACTCGCTGGACGCGCCGCGTCCGGCGAGTCCCAACCCTGGGACGCAGCCGCGGCAGCAAGGGCCAAAAAGGCCCAAAAAAAATTAAAACTCAACTTTTTTTTAATTTATTTTTTGACTTATATCTTCTATTTCGCCCTAAAAGGGCCCTCATTTCATTCATTTGGCAAAATAGGAGGAAAAGAGAGAGTTGTGAAGAAAAATAGGAGGAGAAGAGAGGGCAACCAGCAAATTGTTGAAGACAAATCCAGGGGCATATATCATTTGGGGAGCTTCATACTAGCAAGGAGGTGCATTGAGAGCTCATTACCAGTGATTGGGAGGAGTTTGTATTGCATTCCAAGCTAAATCTAAGAGGTAAGTTCGATTTTAATTGATTTTTTTGTGTTTTTTTAACAAATAATTCATTGTAATTTGTAAAATCACTATTTTTTTGAGTTTGCATATTTTTTTTACAAACCCTACTTGCAACTTAAATAATTTTAGAAACCCTACTTTTGCAGCCACATTCATTTGCAAATCATACCATATTATTATTTTCACAATGTCTCATACCCCAGTCAGAAAAGACCCTGCTTGGAAACATGCTGAAATCTTTCCCGGAATGAAAAAAGGAGACGCCAAATGTTTCTATTGCAAAACAATATATCATGGAGGCATAAATCGATTAAAATATCATCTTGCACGCATACCCGCCCATGATGCAGTGGGTTGCCCTATAGCACCTCCTGAGGTTGTTCGTGAAGTACAAGTGCAATTAGAAACTTTTGAAATGCAAAAAGAAATGAAAAAGAAACAGAAGCAGGAGTTGTTGAGTGTTGGAGTTGGACAGGGACTTGGTGCTGTTGGAGATGCTTCTTCCATGCCTCCATACCGCCTAGTGCGTTTCTCCTAGTGTGCCGGTGGCGCTGCTACTCGCTAGTGGTAGTGGCAGTATTAGCATTGGCCCTAAAGTTCAAATCTAGGGTGGACTCATATTTTGTACCACGACTACCCCCGGTTCCCAACGTCCGCTTGAGAGCATGGGTTGGAACAAGGACGCACATGATGCAAAGTTAAAAAGGCAATTGCGTACTTTTGGTACTATCGCACCATTCCCTTCCATGTAGCCAGGTAATTCTTTTTCTTTAATTGTTTTAAAATTTATATTTAAATTTTAGAATCTAGATGTATCTCATTATCTCATTATCGAATTCAAATTTTACAATACTTATGTAACTTATCAATTTATTTATGACATGTTATAGGTCACCTTTCTGGCAAAACATGGTTGATGCGATAACCATATGTGGGGCGGGGTTCAAAGCCCCTAGTGAAGATGAATTAAAGGGCCCACTTTTGACTCAAAAGGTGGCAGATGTGAAAGCACAATTAGAGGAGCAGCGCAAGCAGTGGAGCATGATTGGTTGCACCATCATGACTGATGGTTGGACTGATAGGAGAAATAGGACGTTGCTTAATTTCCTAGTTTCCTCCGGAGGTAATTGTACTTCCTTCAATGCATTGGAATTTGAATTTTATTTAGTGAATCACATAATTTAATATGGCTGATTTATGTTTTTTAATTTATTGAATAATTGGTTTTGCTTATTTTTTCAGGTGACACCGTCTTCATTAAGTCCATTGATGCTTCTGCCCAAATCAAAAATGCCACATACCTGTGTGAGGCTATAGAGGAGGTGATAGCTGATGTGGGGGAAGAAAATGTAGTGCAAGTGGTGACAGACAATGCAGCAAATTATGTTGCTGCTGGTAGATTATTGATGGAGAGGCACCCTACTATATTTTGGACTCCATGTGCCGCCCATTGCATTGACCTCATGTTGGAGGATCTTGGGAAGCTCCCATGGATCAAAACATGTGTGGAAGCAGCAAAAAACATATGCAAATTTGTATACAACCACACATGGGTGCTTAACCTTATGAGGCAATACATGGGGTTGAGGGAGTTGTCTCGTCCTGGCATCACCAGGTTTGCAACAAATTTTATCATGATGCAATCCTTGATTCGGTCAAGGGCAGCTTTGAGGCGCATGTTTACTAGTGAGGAGTGGTCTTCCTCATCCTTTTCTACAAGCACTGCAAGGATTGCCGTGGCTGATTGCATTTTTGATGAGCAAGGGTTTTGGACACCAATGGACGAGATTGTGAAGGTAAAATTTAATTATTTATTATGTTCTAATTTTTAATCATATCTTACTTTTATTTGTTTATTTTCATTCACACTTATTTGTGAAACATGTTTGCACTTTGCAATTTATTGAGCCCTTGCTAGTTCTCCTACGAGTTGCAGATGGAGAGAAGCCCGCAATGGGCTACATATATGAGGGCATGGATAGGGCCAAAGAGGCCATTAGATCAGTCTATGGTGGAGTTGAGAAGTATCGTCCCATTTGGGATATCATTGATAGGAGATGGCAAAACCAACTTCATAGGCCCATCCATGCAGCCGCATATTTCTGAATCCAGCCTTCCAATTCCACCGTGATCTCCGTGCAAATAGAGAAATTCTTAGTGGGCTCTACACGACAATAGAGCGGATGTTGCCGCTGTTACTACACAGGTGGTGCAGGAGATAGATGCCTTCACTAAGGCACAAGGAGCTTCTTTGCACGTCAAATGTGCAAAGATAATAGGACAACATTACTACCAGGTAAAAATATATTTAAGGGCATAATTTTCATCTCTTTATATTATAATTTATTATTAAATGTTGAACTTGAACTTGAAACTTGAAATGAGATTGATTTTGTTTCTTTTTCTCATCTCAGATAGCTGGTGGAATATGTTTGGTTCTGATACACCAAACCTGCAAAATATTGCCATTCGTATATTGAGCCAGCCATGCAGTTCATCTGGTTGTGAGCGCAATTGGAGTATGTTTGAGCACATACACTCCAAGAAGCGCAATAGATTGACAGTGGAGAGGATGAACGACTTGGTATATGTTCATTACAATCTTCGGCTCAGATACAGGAAGCTTTTTGACCATGACAAAACCCCGATCAATCTAGAGGAGGTTGATCCACAGTCTGAGTGGACCACTGAGGCTACAGATGCAGTCTTTAGTGACGAGGACCTTGATTGGGTGGACCAGGCAGAGAGAGAGGCCGAGGTTGTAGCCATGGCTGAGGAGGAGGCTAGAGCACGAGGAGGCATAGATGCTGTTGGTGAGCGTGGCATGGAGAGTCAGACACAGGCAGAGACTATGGCTGCAGCTGCAACATCATCCAGGCCCTTTAGACGCCTTCGTAGGAAGGATGCTGGCTCCACTATGCCATAGGGCATAGAGTCATAGAACATTTTGATTTGATGTCATATTTCATATTTCATATTTGTATGGAACATTTGATGTCATGGATTTCATATTCCATGAGTTTTGTATACATTTGACTAATTTTATATATCTAAGTATGTTATTTCCTTCAGCAGCGCAACTACAATTTGTGTACTTTATACTTATGTAATTGTTGTATACTTGTGCATGTAATCAAATTTGCTTTTATTTGTGTTGTATTCAATAAAGGGTGCTTGAAACAAGTTTTAAATCCTTAAAAATCTCTAAATTTCTAGGGTTTTTCAACTTTTTTTCATTTTGCCGCGTCCGCGTCCGGAGTCGCCGAGTCCCGCGCTGAGTCACCCTTGCCGAGTCTGAGCCGCGTCCGCGTCTCGTTACTATGAATAAAATAGAAAGTTGTTGAATCTGGATGTGCTGACTTGGAACAATATGATTGGTCGAGGTGCCACTTCAGTAGGTTGGATGTCCTCCTTGGTTACTTTGTTCTTTTTCCATGTTCTTGCCTTAGAATATTTTTTTCTGCCAATGATTTTGTCCTTTGCACTTTGATCTTGGATTACTTTGGCTTCTTCTTCTCTCCTCGCCTTGGAGCACCTATTTAGACTTGAAGTTATTAAGTCTTTCTTCCCGGATTGCTTTGGAATTCCTTCGCGTGCCTTGAATTTGGAGAGGAACTCCCTTGTGCTTTCGCCGCAATGGAGGAAATTGGAACTTTCTCCGTGGAGAATTTCCCATACTTAGCCAAATTTTGGCTATTCAATTTCATTTTGTAACATCTTCAAGATTCTGGCCATTTTTGTGCTCAAATAAACCTCGCCGGTGGATTTGTCTTCAATTTTGAATTTGGCTTGTGTAAGTTGGATGTACTTGACGATGTGCCTGCCGTTGTCTTCATGATGCAAAATTCTTGGCGGACTTCCTGTTGGTCTTGCCATGTGCAAGGGTGGACTCCCAAGTTTTTTTTTTTGTTCATCTCCCTTCAAGTCGGACTTTATACTTTCTTTGCCATTTTCCTCTTTGAAGATTCGCCTTGTGTAGTCATCCACCTGCAATAAAATAAAACAAATTTATTTCAAATTTTTTCTCTCCTAAAGACAACTTTTCAAAATAAGCTTTGAAAGATTTTTATAAATTTCATTTTCAAGCTTTTAATTTTCTCCAAAATGGCTAATTTATTTGATTTTATCTTTATTTTATTTTTTAAATTTAGCCATGGCAAAATTTATTCATTAATCCCAATGTTGGATGAAGATTTTCATTTTCTCTCTCCTGAAATCTGGCCTCGTGCTGAATTTTTTAACACTCTCTCTCCTGATATCAAAGTGAATTTCGTTTCAAATTTAAAGCAAACTTCATACTCTCTTCGTCATTTTCATCTTGGCACGAGCATATTCCATATTTAACTCTTCATTTCTATCTCCTGAAATCGGACTTCTCATTGTTTGCCATACTCTCTCTCTACAAGTTGGACTTGGTGAACATTTTTCCATGGCGGACTTTGAGAGTCTTTTTCCATCTATCTTCAAATGTTGGAGGACTTTATGTCAAATTCTCCATGTCTCTCTCTTGAGGCATGGCAAACTTCCCAAGTGCTATTCCATTTATTTTCCATTCAAGTGTCATGGCGCACTTTCAAAGTGATTTTCTTTTGGTTATCTCTTTGGAGTGTTGAAAAATAAATGATTAAAATAATTAAAATAATTATTTTATGTGTTGTTTTCAACCCCTTCATTTTATGGCATTTATTTTCTTTTATTTAAGGCAAATTTGATTTTCCAAAATTTTTCTTGCCAATGCCTTAGGCAAAAACTTTTCTTTCCAATTTCACTTTGCCATAATTTTCTTTCTGTCCAATTTCATTTTGCCATAATTTTTTTTTCCGTCC
Source organism: Sequoia sempervirens (assembly GCA_007258455.2). Lineage (NCBI taxonomy): Eukaryota > Viridiplantae > Streptophyta > Pinopsida > Cupressales > Cupressaceae > Sequoia > Sequoia sempervirens. Next base: position 40,099,055 of record VDFB02000020.1, read on the forward strand.
AATTTCATTTTGCCATAATTTTCTTTCCATCCAATTTCATTTTCCCATAATTTTCTTCCTGTCCAATTTCATTTTCCCATAATTTTCTTTCCGTCCAATTTCATTTGGCCATAATTTTCTTTTCGTCCAATTTCATTTGGCCATAATTTTCTTTCCGTCCAATTTCATTTTGCCATAATTTTCTTTCCGTCCAATTTCATTTTGCCATAATTTTCTTTCCGTCCAATTTCATTTTGCCATAATTTTCTTTCCGTCCAATTTCATTTTGCCATAATTTTTTTTCCGTCCAATTTCATTTGGCAAAATTTATGAAGCACATTAATGCTAGACTTAGGCGAATTTCTCTAGTGCCAAGCATATTTTTAATATTTCCAAGGCTGAAGCCTAGGCAAAATCTTGATTTTCCTCTTACTTCTCTAAGTATGGCGGACTTTGTTTATGCTCAAGCCATTTCTTCTTTCCATATGGCGGACTTTAGTTTTACTCTTACTCTATCCATGTGTTAGGCGGACTTGGCTTAATTTCTTTCCATTTCCCTTGGAGCGGACTTCACTTTAGCTTATGCCATAGCCTTCTTGCTGAGGGCGGACTTACCTTAGGTTTGTGCCATCCTCCATGTGGCTGGGTGGACTTCACCCTATTCCATGCCATCTCCCTAGGGCAGACTTATCTTAATTTCTTGCCATCAGCTGGGCGGACTTACCACCTTTCCATGCCATCCAAGGGCGGACTTCACCTTTTGTCTTGCCATATAGACTTCCTTCCAAGGGCGGACTTTGCTTGAAGTCAAGCCATTGTAGGGCGGACTTCACCTTCAGCCATGCCATCTCAACTTTCTTGCAGGGGCGGACTTGTCTCATCTTTATGCCATTGCTGGGCGGACTTGACACTTATCCATGCCATTGTATGTTGCCTGGCTGAAGCTTTTCGCCATTGACTTCCTCCTTCTCCATGCCGGTTGGACTTCCATGAATCCTCACTTAGGCAAATTCACCATGATCTCTCAGATTTTTCATAAATAGTCCAGATTTCTCCATGGATTTTCCAGATTTTTCACCATTTTCTGTGATTTTTGGACTGATTTTTCCAGATTTCTAACATTTTTCTGATTTTCACAATGAATTCATAAAATTTTCAAATTGATTTTCCGAGAGTTCTGTTGAGTTTTTGGGGCTTCTGAGTGGATTTTCGAAATTCGAGCCCCTTCTAAATATAGAAACTCTGACAAAAATAGAAACTTTTCCCAAAATAGCAACTTTCTTAAAATAGCCCCTAAAAAATAGGGATCTTAGAATTGCTCAAAAGTGCCAAAAAAGTAGGTCCTAAAAAATAGGGGGCCAAAGTGAAAACCCTAAAAAGCAGGAGGTGTCAGAATTGACCGAAATGGCAGTCGATCTTCGTCCTCCGGACCTTCTGAGTCCGTCTAAAGCGTTCCAGCACTGATTCGGGCTCAAAATCTCAACTTGGCTCCGATGACCTTCAGAAACTCAAAACTCCTCATTGTAAAAGGACGGGTGATAAGCAGTTGCGACGCCAAGGCAAAAAGCAAAAAAGCAAAAACAAAGGGTCCCCATTTGCAATAGGGCGATGTGTGAAAAGGTCACAACAGGTACTTCCATGGCCAATTCTTCCAACACCTGCAACCCCTCACAATCAAAGTTTTATCACAAGTTTAATAAATTTTTATTTTGTAGTCCTTAAAGTTTCAACTTTCAACATTTAGGTTGATTTATAATTTTTTATTTTTTAAAAAATTTATTTTTATAATGTGTAACTTTAATTGTTTACTTTGTCTTCATAGATTACTAGTTCATCTACATCTGAGAGGAATTGGAGCACATATCCTTTCATCCGCTCAATAAAGCGCAATAGATTGCACTCCAAAGAGCTAAGAACTTAGTATACGTGCATTCTAACTTGTGTCTCCTTTCGCACAAACAACATGAGTACAAGGAAGGGGACACAAAGTTGTGGGATATAGAGCTAGATCATTCGAATTTGGATGCTTCCACTTCCTAGCATATTGCATATGAGGATTCCAAAAGCCAACAAACTTTTAGTGTAAGTGCCATTGGCATTGCTTGTGGTTCATCTAATGTTCCTACATCATCTAATGTCAATGATGATTATGATGTTGATGATTTAGAAAATGCATTTGATGATTAAAAGTGTTGAACTTGATATTATTGTTTTAATATTGAACTTAATGTTTGAACGATGAATATTTACTAAGTTACAGGAATCGGCCCTTTACCCTATTGATTCCGAGTACAGATACATGTCAAAACGGATTCAGCCTGGAAACCCTGCGGATTCAGCCAAGTTTCTAATTTTTTTACAAAAAAACGTTACCACGAATTTACAGGATTTTTTCTCGAATCCCGCAATTTTTTCATGACGTGGCGTTTTCAACCCGATTCAGGTGGAGTTTAGCAAAACTTTTTGCGATTTCGGAATGGTCAAAGCTAAAAAACCCCTAACTTATTTTCATTATTTTTCGCCGCTCGTTTTGCTTGGTGTTTTTGGCACTTATTTTGCTTGGTCGTTTTGCGACTTTCAGGAGGAGAAACGTTTGTTCGTCCGCCATTTAGACACACACAAGGAGAAACAAACGTTGTGGTCACGCACGGAGAAACGGACACCTCTCAGTGTGGTCACGCAAGGAGAAAGGACGCCATTCAAGGAAAAACATAGGGAAAACGCAAAGGTCGTCGACTGTTCAAGAGATTTTTCGCCATTTTCCTCTTTCGTTTTCCTCCACCATTTCCTGGTATTTTTTAGGCTTCATCTGAACTTTGAATTTAATTTTATAGTTTATACTTTATAATAGTTTTGGGTTTTTATTTTTAATTTTAATATTGTTTTATAATTTATATGATAATATTAATAAATAATATAATATTGTTTTTATAAATACAAATTTATAATATATATTATAATATATTAATACACAATTTTATTTTATTTATATAGTATTAAGTTTTAACTTTTAACAAGTATTTATTATAATATTATTTATTATTAAACATTTTACATTTATAATTCTATTGTATATAAATAATTAAATTTATTTTAGTATTTTAATTTAATTCAATTTTAAACTTTAAACTTTAAATCTTAAAATAATAAAATAAATCTAATTATTATTTTGTATATTTAATGTTAAAATTTATTTATGTTGCTATTTTTTATTTTAATAAATAATAATCAATAATTTAAAATTAAAATTATAAATATAAATTGTAATTATACTAATTAATAATTACATATTAGATGTTTATTAATTGTAATTTTTAGTAATAAATATTGAAGTATGTTGCATTTAATGTCGATATCCAAACTTGCATTATATTTTTTTAACATTTATTGTTCAATATTCAATAACTATTTTTTGAGTTTTTTGTAGGAAATATAATGGCACCCAGTTCTACTTCTATTGTTGGACCCACCTTTAAAACCGACGCAAATTCACCTCTATGGAAATATGTACAAATGATACAACAAGTTAAAGGGGGAGGAACATTTGTTTGGATATGCAATCATTGTAAAGTTTAGTACACTAGCTCATATAGTCATGTGAAATGCCATTTATGTGCCATTCCTAGACAAGGAATCACAATATGTATAGGAGAAAATGGTAAAGTGTTACATCCTCACAAAGTAGCAACATACATTAAAGAGCAAGAGGAAGTAGATGCAAGACTTGGTCGTGCCACAAACCATCCTTTACTGAGAGGAAGAGGAAGTGGAAGGGGATCAAAGAGGCCTCCTCCTCCAACACATAGTGACTTCCTTGATGTTTGTAATGTCCCCTTCTCATCAGTGATTAGCCTTGCAGTTCATCAGTCTATTCCGGAACCCGTAGACTGGAATGAGGTGAAATTAGGGTTTCTTGGCTTGGAGTTTGTGGCATTTCATGTTATTTACTATTTTTAGTAAATGCTTCTTGTGGCAGTTGCAGTTGTCTATTCTTAGTCCTTTGCAGTTGGAGCAGTTGTTGTTATATTGGTTTGGTCTTCAGAAAGCTTTATTTGGTGAAAAATATTTAATTAAAGGCATTATGTTTTAATTCACTGTTGACCCCCCCCTTGGCCTAAGGAGATAACTTAAGTTGTTTTTAAAAGTGGGGCCATGAAGGGTACGCCTTCATTATAAGATTATTTATTCTTTATTCAAATATTTCCTCAGCTTGAAATTGGACGCCACTTTTATAAAAGTTAATTTTTGAATAAAGTGAATTTCTTATGAGGCTTTTTGGGACGCCATCTTGGGAAGTCGAATGTTTTGGGGAATTGGAAAGGTCTCTTGTGTCTTTTGAGCTGCTTCTCAAGCATTTGAAGAGTTTGTGAGCTTTTATTTAAGGAAGGCTTTTGCTCCAGCATTTCATCCATGAAAATTATGCTAAAGTTATGCTGTCGAAATGACAATTGACATATTGCTTCGAGGATGTCTACCTCCTAGCCTTTCATCCAATTTCGTGTTTGCAATATAACACCTAGTTGGCTACATTGCTGCTTCTCAACATCAGACTAGCAGATTGAGCATCAAAGATTAAAGAATTTTGGAGTATTTTCAAAGTTTTGGTTTCCTGGTTTTGCTACAGCTGAAGCTGATTTTTTAATATAACTTTTGGAGTGATTTTTTATTTGTTCTGGGTATTTTGGCAATCCATTTGTTGACTCAAGGCGCCACCTTCTTCAAAGAATTGGAATTTAATTCCAAGTATTTATTTTTTACTTGCAAAATCGATTTTTCAAGGAGGCTGTACATTTCAATTTGCATTGGGAATTGTGCCAGAAAATAAAGAACGTGATTTGCTACTGTTTCTTCTTCCTGGTTTTGTCGCCTACCTTCTGAGAGACCTTTGCAACAGATTTCAATCAAATCGGAGGTGAAATGAGTGAGTTATGAGTATTTTACTGATTTCCAGTTTGCTGTTATAAATTTCCAAAACTCGGGATTTTACATCAGATTCGTAAATTTCCTGTTTTAATTATATTTATGTCATTGGAAAGCAAAGAACATTATTGGAGTTCATTCTTATCTTCTTATCTCAATTTTCTACCAATGTAATTCATGTTTTTGCAATTCTTTTGAAATTGTAAGGTTCTGATTAGTAGTACTAATCTAACCCATTATTATTGCTGCAATTACTTGATTAAATTCTCATTAAATTACCCCTGAATGGTTTACCGCCAGTGTGGATAAACTGTTTGTAACTCACTTATACCCACTTTCATAGTGGTGAATCCCCACAGCTCTGTGGATGCCCGCCGCAGCGGACGAATTGTTTTTATTGTAATCTTTTCCCCCCACTGTTTGGTGGTAGTGTGGAAATGTTATTTTTCATGGCTGGTTATCCGCCTATTATTTCTTAATTTCAAATTTCAACACTCCGTCATATGTTAGCACCTCGCCCTCAGTGGGATCTTGAGTGCACATTCTTGACGTTGAGTAGTTTTCATTCCAAGTTCAGTTTTCAGTTTGATGCTAACGCTAATCCAGTTTAACTATTGCTGGTTATGTGTGTTAAATTCATCGAAAAAATTGGTTAGCATATTTCAGTGGTATCAGAGCAGAAGACCCTGCCATCCTGTGGCAAATTGCAGTTGGTTAACTGATGAGTGAAAGAGACACTAGGCCATACACCAGAAGTCAGGCTAGAAATCAGCATCAGTTTCCGCCCGTTCCAGAGGCAGATACCTTCTCAGAAGTTCTAAGAGATCTTGGTAAAACAGTGGAAGGTTCAGATAAATCAGTGGAAGTGGTTGAACAGACAGTTGTAATAATGTCAGACACTGTAAGGAGAGATAATGATGAGAGGGACAGAGTTGAGAAGAAGTTTGATGGGATGATAGATATGATGTCCCGGTTATTGTCCAAGTTGGACCAGCAAGCAGCTCAGAATATCATTCAGCCCCAAAATAACTCAACTGGAGAAAGCAGTGGAGTTAATGGAAATAATAATAGTGGCAGTCCTGAGGTGAATACAAGAGACAGAATTGTAGGTCAACATGCTGCAATTCCTAGTGGGTCATCCTCTAGACCCCTTTTTCCCGTCTTCACACCAAGGGAAGAGCAACAACCAGTTGAAGCTGCTCCAAACTTTGTTGATGATGCCCGTCAAGCTTACATGGAGTACGTTTCTTTACCTCTTGATTTGAGAGGTACTTGGACCTTTGATCAATACATGAATCAAAGGAGTCGGAGAAATGGTGGAAGGAATGATCAACGTCCTCCTACAACACCTAGAAATGATTTCTACCAGGCATTGGGAAAGATCACTATGGAACATTTTGATGGTAGTAATAAGTGTACCGCCAGATCATGGGTACAAAAGTTAGATAACTACCTCTCTCTTAGACCTATGCCAGAAGAAGATGCTATCAAATTTGCTACTCTGCATTTAGATGGGATAGCTCATGAATGGTGGACTCACGGTTTGGTCACTCTTGGCCATAACCTAGTTCGCACATATGGAGAGTTTACCAATAAGTTGATTGAAAGATTTGACACCAAAGATCCAAAATTGAGATTTAGAGAATTGGCACAATTGAAACAGCAAGGATCTTTAGAAAGCTATGTGGCTGATTTTCAGAGGTTGTCAGTAATGGTGCCTAACATTACTGAAAGAAGACTTGTGGTTCTTTTTGCTGAAGGTTTAATGGAGCCTTTGAAGGGTTGGGTCAAAGCATTTGATCCACCAACATTAGATGAAGCTATCAAGAAAGCTAGGAGCATGGAGTTAGCAGCCCCAAGGCCTAAGTTTCACTCAAAACCATTCAGCCATAAGAAAGATAAAAAACCTTCTTCAAATCTGCCCAAGAAGTTTCCACCAAGGCTGTCAGAAGAGCTCAAAGAACAACTTAGAAAGGATGGAGTTTGTTACACTTGCCGTGATCCTTGGGTTAAGGGTCATCGTTGCTATGGAAGAGGCAAAGCAAATCGAATGGAGGGCTATTCTGATTATGGATCAGAATCTGATTCGTCTGATCAGCAATACGAATCAGCAAGTAGTGAAGGTGAAGAAGTTCCAGAAGACAAATCCGAAGAGGTGGGAGATGGTAGTGCTTTCGCACAACTATCAAGTTTCCAAAAAAATGAATCTTTTAGGGTTCATGGAGTTGTAAATTCACAAAGGATAGTTGCTCTAATTGATACCGGAGCAACTCACAACTTTATTGATGAAGGACTAGTTGCTAGAAAAGGTTTGAAGACTGAAGACTTTGATGGTTTCAAGGTAATGGTTGCTGATGGTTTTACTATGTCTTGCACAAGGAAGATTCCTAACCTCTCTTTGCAATTGGGGAATCATGAGATTAAAGATGATTTTTATGTGGTGGGAATTGGAGACACTGATGTTGTGTTGGGCATACAATGGCTGCGATCTCTTGGAGAGATCACATTGAATTTGCAAACTATGGAGTTGAAATTTCAGTCTAATGGAAGGAAGGTTGTTCTAAGAGGGATGTCAAATGGAGGCCCTCGAATTGTGTCTTTGAAGAGGATGGAAAGGCTGATCCGCCACGATCAGGTTGAATGGGCTGCTAAATGTAGGGTTCTACCAGCTGATCCGGTAGAGGAGAAAAGGCAATATCATCCTGATATTCAAGCCTTACTTTCAAAGAAGAGCAAAGTCTTTGGAAGCCTACCTCCTGGAAGACCTCCTGAAAGAGGTTCTGAACATGTGATTGAGTTAGAAGAAGGAGCAAAACCGGTCATGACTACACCTTATCGCTATCCAAAGAGGCAGAAAGATGAAATTGAAAAAGCCATCAAGGAGTTGTTGGAAAGCGGTTTCATTAGACCAAGCAAGAGTCCTTTTGCTTTTGCAGTAGTGCTGGTCAAAAAGAAAAATGGTACAATGCGTATGTGTGTTGACTATCGCGCATTGAATCAGAAAACCATCAAGAATAGATACCCTATCCCTAGGATTGATGAGCTTATTGATGAGCTCCATGGGGCCATATTCTTCTCAAAGATTGATCTTCGTTCAGGCTATCACCAAATTAGAATGAGGGAAGCGGATATAGAGAAGACAACATTTAGATGCCATTTTGGGCATTTTGAATTTCTTGTCATGCCTTTTGGTTTGACAAATGCTCCAGCTACATTTCAATCTTGTATGAACAAGATTTTTAGACAGCAATTGAGGAAGTTTGTGCTCGTTTTCTTTGACGATATTCTCATATTCAGTAAGTCATGGGAAGAGCACCTTAAGCATTTGGAAGAAGTGCTTAGTATTTTAGAGGCGGAATGTTTGTTCGCCAAAGAATCTAAGTGTGAGTTTGGGTTGACAGAACTCTTATATCTTGGTCACATTATCAGTTCAAAGGGTGTGAAAGTGGATCCAGAAAAGATAAGGGCCATTCTTGATTGGCCAACTCCAAAGAATATCTCTCACTTGAGAGGGTTTTTAGGGTTATGTGGATTTTATAGAAGATTTGTGAAAGGATATTCACATCAAGCAACACCTCTCACAGATCTTACAAAGAAAGGAGCTTTCCTTTGGACTAAGCAAGCACAAGAGGTTTTTGATAAGTTTAAACAAATCATGAGTTCATGTCCAGTGTTGGCACTTCCGGATTTTTCAAAACCTTTTGAATTACAATGTGATGCTTCAGGTGAAGGTGTTGGAGCTGTTCTAATGCAAGACAAACATCCTATTGTCTTCAAGAGCAGGAAGTTGAGAGGGGCAGAAAAAACTTACTCTATTTATGACAAAGAGATGCTTGCCATCATGCATGCTTTGTCTAAATTCCGTCAATATTTGGTGGGAAGTTTATTTGTTGTTAAGACTGACCATAATAGTCTTAAACATTTTATGCGCCAAAAGGATTTGAATGAAAGGCAGCAAAAGTGGGTAAGTAAGCTCCAAGCATATGACTTTGACATTGAATATGTCAAAGGGAAAAATAATATAGTGGCTGATGCTCTTTCAAGAAGGCCTCATTTGCAGTCACTTTGTGAGTTATCAGCAGATTGGAAGGAGTTAATTGCTGCTGATTATGTTAAAAATTAGTTTGCAACCAGCTTGCTAGAAGGTCATTTGGTTGATGAAAGGTATAAGTTGGTTGATGGTATAATATACTATAAAGATAGAATCTTTCTAGTACAAGAATCTAAGCTTAAAAAGAAGATTCTACAATCTTTTCATGATGTTCCCCTTGCTGGTCATCAAGGGATTTTCAAGACTTATAAGCAGATTCGTGAAAGATTCACTTGGAAAGGGTTGAAAGAAGAAGTCTTGAACTACATTAGAGAGTGTCAGATTTGCCAAAGAAATAAAAATGAACACTCTTTTCCTGCTGGTCTACTTCAGCCTTTGCCCATTCCGAATCAGAAATGGGAAAGTATTGCCATGGATTTCATCACGGGGTTGCCCAAGGTGCAAGGACGTGATTGTATTTTTGTTGTGGTTGATAGACTAACGAAATTTGCTCATTTCTTTGCTGTTACTACTTCATTTACAGCAGCTCAAGTGGCTGAGTTGTTTTTCAGAGAGGTCTTCCGTTTGCATGGGTTGCCAAAAACTATTGTCAGTGATAGGGACAGCAAGTTCCTAAGTGTCTTTTGGCAAGAGATCTTCAAATTGAGTGGGACAGTGCTTACTCCAAGCACTAGTTATCACCCACAAACAGATGGGCAATCAGAAATTGTTAACAAGTGGTTAGAGGGCTACCTAAGAAATTATGTTTCAGGACAGCAAAGAGCTTGGATTAAATGGCTTCATTTAGGAGAGTATTGTTATAACTCTTCTTATCACATGTCAATTAAGATGTCACCTTTTATGGCTCTTTATGGTTATGAAGCTACTAATTTTGTTGATTTAGTGTTTGGTGATAGTAGAGCTCCACAAGCACTGGATATGTTACAACAGAGCCAAGACATCTTGAAGTCTCTCAAGGAAAATCTGCAACAAGCTCAAAATCAGCAGAAGTTATACGCTGATCAGCAGCGTGTTGAGAGGTCTTTTGAAGTTGGGGACATGGTCTACTTGAGGCTTCAGCCATATAGACAATCTTCTCTCAAGAAAAGTGGTGCAGAAAAGTTGAAGCCACGCTTTTATAGTCCTTTCAAAATCACCAAGAGGATTGGTGAAGTTGCTTATGAGTTGGAGCTTCCAGCTGAAAGCAAAGTACATAATGTCTTTCATGTGTCTCGCCTCAAGAGGGCAATTGGGCACAACGTGGTGGCTACATCAGAATTACCTCCATTAGATGAGGAAGGTCAGTTAGTGTTAATTCCTGAAGAAATCCTTGATACTAGAGAACGTTCTTTGAGGAGAAGGACAATCAAAGAATATTTGGTTAAATGGAGGAATTTGCCTATTGAAGATGCCACGTGGGAAGGAGAACAGATTTTGTTGCATCCATCTTTTCAGTTGCTTGAGGACAAGCAATTTCGAGGAGGGCGGACTGTAATGTCCCCTTCTCATCAGTGATTAGCCTTGCAGTTCATCAGTCTATTCCGGAACCCGTAGACTGGAATGAGGTGAAATTAGGGTTTCTTGGCTTGGAATTTGTGGCATTTCATGTTATTTACTATTTTTAGTAAATGCTTCTTGTGGCAGTTGCAGTTGTCTATTCTTAGTCCTTTGCAGTTGGAGCAGTTGTTGTTATATTGGTTTGGTCTTCAGAAAGCTTTATTTGGTGAAAAATATTTAATTAAAGGCATTATGTTTTAATTCACTGTTGACCCCCCCCTTGGCCTAAGGAGATAACTTAAGTTGTTTTTAAAAGTGGGGCCATGAAGGGTACGCCTTCATTATAAGATTATTTATTCTTTATTCAAATATTTCCTCAGCTTGAAATTGGACGCCACTTTTATAAAAGTTAATTTTTGAATAAAGTGAATTTCTTATGAGGCTTTTTGGGACGCCATCTTGGGAAGTCGAATGTTTTGGGGAATTGGAAAGGTCTCTTGTGTCTTTTGAGCTGCTTCTCAAGCATTTGAAGAGTTTGTGAGCTTTTATTTAAGGAAGGCTTTTGCTCCAGCATTGGATCCATGAAAATTATGCTAAAGTTATGCTGTCGAAATGACAATTGACATATTGCTTCGAGGATGTCTACCTCCTAGCCTTTCATCCAATTTCGTGTTTGCAATATAACACCTAGTTGGCTACATTGCTGCTTCTCAACATCAGACTAGCAGATTGAGCATCAAAGATTAAAGAATTTTGGAGTATTTTCACAGTTTTGGTTTCCTGGTTTTGCTACAGCTGAAGCTGATTATTTAATATAACTTTTGGAGTGATTTTTTATTTGTTCTGGGTATTTTGGCAATCCATTTGTTGACTCAAGGCGCCACCTTCCTCAAAGAATTGGAATTTAATTCCAAGTATTTATTTTTTACTTGCAAAATCGATTTTTCAAGGAGGCCGTACATTTCAGTTTGCATTGGGAATTGTGCCAGAAAATAAAGAACGTGATTTGCTACTGTTTCTTCTTCCTGGTTTGGTCGCCTACCTTCTGAGAGACCTTTGCAACAGATTTCAATCAAATCGGAGGTGAAATGAGTGAGTTATGAGTATTTTACTGATTTCCAGTTTGCTGTTATAAATTTCCAGAACTCAGGATTTTACATCAGATTCGTAAATTTCCTGTTTTAATCATATATTTCTGTCATTGGAAAGCAAAGAACATTATTGGAGTTCATTCTTATCTTCTTATCTCAATTTTCTATCAATGTAATTCATGTTTTTGCAGTTCTTTTGAAATTGTAAGGTTCTGATTAGTAGTACTAATCTAACCCATTATTATTGCTGCAATTACTTGATTAAATTCTCATTAAATTACCCCTAGATGGTTTACCGCCAGTGTGGATAAACTGTTTGTAACTCACTTATACCCACTTTCATAGTGGTGAATCCCCACAGCTCTGTGGATGCCCGCCGCAGCGGACGAATTGTTTTTATTGTAATCTTTTCCCCCCACTGTTTGGTGGTAGTGTGGAAATGTTATTTTTCATGGCTGGTTATCCGCCTATCAGTTCTTAATTTCAAATTTCAACACTCCATCATATGTTAGCACCTCGCCCTCAGTGGGATCTTGAGTGCACATTCTTGACGTTGAGTAGTTTTCATTCCAAGTTCAGTTTTCAATTTGATGCTAACGCTAATCCAATTTAACTATTGCTGGTTATGTGTGTTAAATTCATCGAAAAATTGGTTAGCATATTTCAATGTTGTAGTAGAGAGCCACCCATTTTTGGATAGAAGTGAAGAAGATCCTATTGGTGTGAGGAGAAGCAAGGGGCCATTAGAAAGAGCATTTAAGCTTGCAGATCAAGCCGTTGCAAGATGTCTATATGCAAACTGTTTGCCATTTAATGTTGTAAGATCACCATATTGGCAGGATATGTTGAGAAAAGCAAGTGACTGTTCACAAGGGTACACAGGGCCAAGTTATAAGAAGGTGTGTACCACCTTACTAGAAAAGGAGGTAAAAGGCATAAACAATGCATTGGCTCCCATTAGAAATTCATGGAAAAAAGCAGGGGTGTCAATTGTTTCAGATGGATGGAAGGATGCCAAAAACCGGCCATTAATCAATGTGATTGCAGTGTGCCCTAAGGGGCAATGTTTTTGAAAGTCATGGACTGTGAAGGACAAGTGAAGGATGCACAATTTATTGCTAACATCCTTATACAATGCATTCAAGATGTGGGTCCTGAAAATGTTGTCCAAGTAATAACAGACAACGCAAAGAATTGTAAAGCTACAGGTATGTTGATTGAGACACGATTTGAGCACATATTTTGGACACCTTGTGCTCTTCATTCTCTCAACCTCATGCTACAAAAGTTGGGTGCGAAAATAAATTGGATCAAACAAATGTATGCTGAAGCTGAAGAGATCCAAATGTTCATCACAAACCATCAAATGTCACAGGCCATTTTTAGATCATTTTCAGCATTGGAGTTGTTGAAGGTAATTGAAACACTTCAACTTTTAAATTTTACATTTCACTTTAGTAATTACTAATTTATTTTTTAAACTCAAGCATGTCTTCTTTATATTTTAATTTTAATTTTAAATTTTTGAATAGGTTGCCGGAACCAGATTTGCATTGAACACAATTGTCTTGAGGCGACTTGTGAAGGTGCGGGAGGCACTTTCTAGCATGGTTATCAGCCAAAGTTGGTCCCTATGGAGGCAATCCAATACTGAAAGGGCAAAAAATGTAAAACAAATGATCCTAGATGACACTTGGTGGGAACGAGCAGAATATCTTCTTAGATTCACGAAGCCCATTATGAGTATGATCCGTTTTACTAACATGGATAAGCCATGTTTGGGAGAGGTATATGATGGCATTGATTCAATGATCGAGCAAATGAAAATCGTCATCAACGAAAAAGAGCAAGATCCTGAAGAAACTTTCTTCAAAGAGGTGCAAACAATTTGTGTTGAGCGATGGAACAAAATGACCACCCCACTGCATCTTCTTGCATTTGCATTGACTCCCAAATTTTATAGTGATGAGATTCTTGCTTTGCTATCAAGAGTGCAACCATATTCAGATCTAGAAGTTGGTGTGGGGTGTAGGAAAGCACTTAGTAGACTCTTCCCCGATCAAGAAACGGACAATTTAGTTAGAGCTGAGTTTGCTGATTTTGTAGCCGACAAAAATCAAAGTATTGGTGCTTTAGTTGACAAGTATAGGATGGATGCTCATTCTTGGTGGTATATCAATGGCTTTACAACACCACATCTCCAATCTCCAAACTCTTGACATCAAAGTTTTATCGCAAGTAAGTTACTTAGTTTTTATGGCACTTTCTAAATTTATATTGTTTACTATTTTAAAAATAATAAAATGGTTAACTTCAAATTTAAAGTTTGATTTATAATTTTATAATTATAAGTTCCCCTCACTTTGTTTCAATAGGTTGCTAGTTCCTCTTCAGCTGAGCGAAATTGGAGTACATACTCCATTATCCACTCAATGAAACACAACTGATTGGCAACAAGTAAGGCGGAAGAGCTTGTTTATGTGCATTCCAACTTGCGCCTTCTTACTCATAAAAAGAATGAGTATAAGGAAGGAGGCATGAGGTTGTGGGATGTAGATCCAAAGCGAACTGATTTGGATTTTTCAGCTGCCACACAATCTTTACTTGTGGAGTCGAATAACCAGCGTGCTTCCAATGCAAGTGCTAGTGGGGCTGCATGTGGTTCTACTGATTTACCTACATCATCTAATGTCAATGATGATGTTGATCTTAATCTTCCAAATGACCCATATGATGCCTACTATTAATTGTATTATTCTGTTTTAAATGTTGAACCAATAAACAATGAATTCAATATAATTATATACCTATCGTAACATTCAAGTTTTTTTGTTATATTTCTGGTAGTTCTAAGTTTTGTTTAGCATATGCATGATATGTGGTATTCTAAATTTAATCCTTGTTTTTACTTTTTAGGCTGCAAATATGTCTATATCTATGATTTTTATATGTTTTATGTATGGACGTACCCAAACGTACCCACACCCAAAAAAAAAAATTGTCGTACCGGCATACCCTACCCACATACCCATACCCGATTCGGCAACTTAGAATATTTATCATGCATATTTTAAATGACATTCAAGTTTATAGTAGTTTTGTTGTTTATAACTTTATATGATGCTATGTGATATTCTAATCCTAATTATGCTTCTAGGCTATACACACACACACACACACACACATATACACACACACACACACACACACATTTTTGTACCAACAAACCCAACCCCCAAAAAAAAATTACCTAGATCCACGAACCCGAACCAAGACCAATAACAAAACTGGCAACATAGTAATTCCAAGCATTTATTCTACCATGTAGAGATGGAGACGTGACCGGTGATGTGGGTTTTCAATAGGAAAGGGAGTAGGTGCAAACATATATCTTGATAAAGGGAGATATATTAGGTTGGTTCAAAGTTTTAAAAATTTTCCAAAGTCCTCTCGAACACAAATTAACAACCTTTACTTGCCATGGCACTATATATATTACATGTTAGTTTAATCCATTATTAAACTTGCCATCCCTATATCTCCATACAAGGGAATATGTTAGGTTGGTTGAAGATTTTAGAGTTTGCCAAAGTCCTCTCAAACACAAATTAACAACCTTTACTTGCCATGGCACTTTATACATTACACATCAATTTTGTGCACTAGGCGAAGTATGCTAGTTAATATAAATTCCAATGTTTATGTTCCACTACATCTAATACCAGTTTACCATCCACAATTCAAAATTGATTTAAAAAGCAAAATTTATATACCAGTTTGCAATTGCAGCCTACCAACCACAGCTTTTAATCTAATACACAAAGAAGAGGTGTTTCGTTAAACTTTGAACTTCTTTAATGATGTAGGAAACAATGCTACCCCAAGTCTCCAAAATATGACAATACAAGGATTTGCATCAAGGACTTTTGTAAGGGGCATGATGCCAAGAGACATATCCACAGCTAAATCAGTACATTGTGTTTATGAGTATCCAATGTATAACTTTATGATAACTTACACAAGAAGGTTGGTGTATGCATGTATGTGTGTGCGTGTTTCTATCTATCTATATATAGGCCTTGTGGTGAAGATATTGAACTCTAAGGCCCAATGGTGAAGGTATTGAACTCTATAAAATCCACAAGCAGAGCTTTAAACCCCCTTGGGGGTAAGGTATAAATACAAGAAATAGCTAGGCTATACTGGGCTTGCCTATCCCAACTCCTATACCTGGCATAGCCCAGGACATAGCCCAAGCAAACGGCCAGGCCATGGTTTGGGCATACCAAGCATACCCAGGGGAACCCACATGTCCACAGCAGCAAAAAAGCTAACAAAAACATTTTTACAACCTAAAAAACCCTAAATCACTGCAAAAAAAAAATCTAAAAATTAACCTTGAACACAAAACACAAACACTCCAAATTTCGATAACTCATTGTTTGTCATTACTCAAGGTTGTCGGTTCTTAAATGTTTAAGGATTGTTTGTCATTGCCTCTTGGCAACATGTCATAATGATTGAGTAGCTTGCTAGAAGTAGGGGTTAGCTTTGGCATTGTAGTAATCCAAAGATAAGGTCAAAGTTGGTGGGCCATGGGGTCAAAGTAATAACTTTAGTCGAAAATTTGCATAGATGTAAGTGTCAAGTTTTGTATATTACCCCCTCCTACCCAAGAGGGTTCAATTTGGATCCAATTTCAAGCGGGTCCAACCTCAAGTACACCAAGGGTTCCACCCATGCACCCCAAGTTCCCTGTGGGTCCTCAAAAATGCGAAACACAAAAAAAAACGCTAAAAAAATCGGAAAAAAAAAGTCAAAAAACTCATGATTTTGCCCTATAAATGCATGAACACACCTCACACTTCCTCACATTGCACTAGGAGAGCAAATATTTTTCATAAAAAAGTGCCAAATACCTATTTTCTCCCTTAAGTGATAAAATTGTGAAATGGTGTGTGACAGGAAGTTTTATGTGGTTTCAAAAGCCTTAATTTGGGCTTGGTGGCGGGGGCACTACCCCTCGACCCCGCCTTGTATTGCAACAGGGAATGCCCCTGGACCCCACAAGGGGCGCTACCCCTCAACCTCACTGGGGACGTTGCCCCCAAACCCCCACGAGGGGCGCTGCCCCTCGACCCCACTAGGGGCGTTGCTCCCAAACCCCCACGAGGAGTGTTGCCCCTTGACGCTGCTAGGGGCGTTGCCCCCAAACCCCCACTAGTTATTGGGATCTCTTCCCATATAAGAAATTTGATTACAATGAGGGGATTTGGGAGTGAAGACTAAAATCAACAACTTAGACTATCAGGGTTTCAACCATCAAGATTCCACATGAGAAATGCGATTTTGTACTCAATTTGCACTAAAATCAATCAAATTTAATACTCTTGTACTCATTTGTGGACTCATTGGATTCATCTTGTCATTGAATTTTGCAAAAAAAAAAAAGTGTTTCTAAAGAGACTAAAGCAATTTTTTTACTTGTCGAGCTTTTAGCAAAGATTTTCCCAAGTTTTTCCTGAGTTTTTGCCTAAAATATTTTGGGGCTGGCGAGGTTTTGCTGAGTCCAAGTTTTCCAACTATGGTAGAGGGTACATATAGTCACAATTTTGGACACCATGTGATGTCCACTCACTCAATTTGATAATGCAAAAGATTGGCACACAAATTGAGTGGGTCAAAAAAATCTACATAGAGGGCAAGGAGATCCAAAATGTTTGTGACTAATCATCATATGTCACAAGGCATCTTTAGGACCACCTGCAAGTTGGAGTTGTTGAAGGTAATTTAAATTTGATATTTTAATATATTTTTTAATTTTTTAATTTTAATTTTTTATTGTTGATTTGTTAGATTGCCGAAACTCAATTTGCATCTCACACAATCGTCTTAAGACGACTTGTGAAGGTGCAAGAGGCCTTGAGCTCTATGGTCATCAACAGCTTGTGGAGTGTATGCAAGCAATCAAGCACAAAAAGAGCCCAAAAAGTAAAAGCATTGATCTTGGATGATGAGTGGTGGGCTCATGTGGAATATGTTTTGAATTTCACCAAGCCCATCATGAGCATGATTAGGTATCTTGATACTGATTGCCCATGTTTGGGTGAAATTTCTAATGGCATGGATTCCATGGTGGAGAATAAGACCAATAATAGAAGCCAAGGCAGACCAATAATAGAAGCCAAGGCACATGACCATAATGGCAACCAAACCCCAAACCCATACCCAAATCAGCAACTTATAAATAGATAACAAATTCCCTTGTAAGCCTCAACAAGGGGGTCATAAACCGAATTGGTGCCTTGCTTGGTGGTGACGTAAAATGCAATATTTATATATTGCATATTTATATTCCAATAGCTGAAAGTGCTTTGTTTCAACAGGTTGAAAACAGTTAGTGTTGTAAAAAGGGCACACTGAACCTATGAGCTAATAATGTAATTTGAATAAGGCACTGCAATAAAAGTAGAAATATTTTTATCTCACCTAATATCAAAGCTTTAAGTTAAGATGCACTGCTAAATTCAAAAGCAACAAGCAACACAAATCAATTAGAAAGCCTTGCCAAATACCTGCATTTTGCTTTTGAAAAGACTCGATCAGGCTCAGTAATTCCATTTTTAGTACAGAATAAATTGGAGCAGGGCAAAGAATAGTGCTGTGAAAATTTTGTTCGCAAGTTATCTTTTGCCAAGGCATACAAACAGAAAGAAATTTTCCTTGAAGATGAGACAATGCCATTGCTGCCCTCAGATGTATGCTGCCATCAAATGTAACTAGAGCACGAGTAGTGAAATCTTTTGTTTCTGAATTGCATACAATCACCTGGCACTTGTCTTGAGGCACAAACTTTGTGAGCTCCTCTAACAAAGCTGTCTCACAACTAGCACTTGAAGGCTGTGGACTAGCATGCTGTCGAATAAGACCAACATCCACAATTCTGCGATCAGTGACACGTACTAAAGCCTGCAATACTTGGCTTTCAGTGACCTCTGTGTCTAGACCAGTCATAAAAACAGATCCATCTGTTTTCCCACGTCTACAATGCACAAGAGATCTACCTATGGCCATGCCGGAGCAGGCATATGCAATTCGATCAACATCTTCACGTTCACACCGAATGACAGCCATTCCCTTACTCTGCCGCCGAGGCCATGTAAGCATTGCTTTGACAGCTGGAAATCCAGGTCTTTTATGATCCATTACAGGAGTCATGTTGAAAGGAGAGACAGTTAAGAAAGAACCTACTAGCTCCATATTTTTGCCATGGGAGACTGCTTTCTGAGCTGCTTCAGGGGTAAAAAATGTTATTGTACCCCATTTTTCAATACCTAATCCTTCTTTTCCTGCCCCCGAGTGCTTTTGGAAACCAGCTATGCCACCAGTGCAATTTTCAAACAGTAATAATAGTTCTCTATCATCAAGAACTTGTACGTTTGGATGACAAACCTCAACACTTAAGTATTTATCCTCCATTTCGAGATGCTTTATTTCTGCACCAGCACCAAAAAGTGCCACAGGAGAGTACTTTCCACGGGGTGCAAAGAATAAAGACTTTTCCATGCAGTCATTATACATCCACCTCCGTTCACATTTCAACACATTATCCAGCAAGCCATATGCCTGGTCCATTTTCTCCACCACAGCAAAAAGTTGTATTTCTTGTTTATCATGATCAACCTCTATACCCAACCTATGGCTGTTGCATCTTTGCTGAATGTGATCAACAAGTGAATGTAGATTGTAATTAGCCTTCCCACTGACTCTTTTTAAAAGACATCTTCCAAGTCCAGTAATTACTTTCTTCTGCATTGTAAGTTTTTTCAATCGAAAAATATCATAAGGAAGAGGTTGTATTGCGGAAACCCAGTCCTCCTCTACAACTGTCACACAAACCAAAAACTGTCTTGTCGTACATAAAAGTTCACCAAAGACAACCCAGGTAGGTTTGCTACCAAAAACTAACAGTGAGCATGAAGGATGAAGATATGCTTGCTGTTCTGTAGCAGCTATGTCATAGCCTAGACGATCATACCCTGAAAACATGGCTAGGTTTTCCACCATTGAGCACAGAATAATTCTCCTCAACACTATTCCATAATGGTTAGAAACAAATGGTACCCAAGACCAGTGCCTTTGAACAATTATATTCATTTCATGCTTAAGACACAATTCCATTTCTGTTATAGCATCTTTACACCGCATCATGGTCTTAGCATTGATACTGTTTTCCCAGCACCATCTGTTTCTCCTTCCTGGGGGTTCATTCTCCCATGCCTTGTAAACAGCAAGGAAAGTAAAAAGATCTCCATCTGGATGACAGAAACGGAGTTTCAGTCTATCAGACTTCGATTTTTCTGCTTCTGTACCAACCCTGCAAAAGATACTACTTGCATTTGCCATCACAGCAGCCAGAACAAGGCCTTCCCTACCCAAACCCTGAGAAAAACACTCTAGGATAATCTTCCCCAATCGAGGTTCTACTCCCAGTTTTACAATGTTCAAACCCGATTCAGTCAATTTTAAATGTTCCTGGAAAATCTCCACTGCTCCTAGGTGGAATAAATTCTTTACAGCCATGTCAATGGCATCCTGGCTTGGGGCTTGAACAAAATCAAAAGATTCCAGGTCCTGAATACCCAAAGCTAGAAGCTTGAGAATAGCAATTCCAACATGAACTCGCAAGATTTCTGGATCTCTATAGGATGCCATAGCACTAAACTCCTCTTCTGAGTAGAGGCGGTAGCACACTCCAGGCTGAGTGCGCCCAGCACGACCAGACCGTTGAATGGCTGCACTTTGACTAATTTGACACACCCTCAGCACATTCATACCCGTTTTAGGGTCAAACCTGCTCTCTTTCACCATGCCAGAATCCACAACAAATCTAACACCAGGTATTGTAAGAGATGTCTCTGCTATGTTTGTTGCAAAAATAACTTTCCTTTTTCCTAAAGGTACATCCTCAAATACACTATTCTGCTCTTCAATTGAGAGTTTTCCATGCAATGCAAATGTCATTGCTGAGGGTTTCTGAAACTGATCTCGAGCCCACTCTACTTCAAACTGGGAAGTTAAAAAAGCCAGAATCGCTCCCTCTTCTTCTTTTGCATGAATTTCAGCAACTATCCTTATCATCTGAGTGGCATATGAAGGAATATTGAATCGGCCATATTTTATGGTAGAGCTTTCTGAGGCTTCCACCTCATTTGCAACATACTTAATGTCCACAGGAAAATTCCTTCCTGGAACGTGAAAAATTATGCAACCGCAAAAAAAATCTGATAATGTCTTTGCATCCGCTGTTGCAGACATTATGATAAGTCTTAAATCTGATCTTTTTAATAAGCATCTTTTGAGCAGTGCCAAAAGCAGATCTGTACTTATGCTGCGCTCATGAGCTTCATCTACTATAATGCAGCTGATGTGTGCCAACTCTGTGTCTGACATACATAGTTGAAGTAGCCTGTGATCAGTCATATACGTAATCTTGGCTAAGGGTCCTTCTTGTGGTAAATATGCAGTGCAACAAGCAACAGAGCATGTGTCTTTATAGCATCCTCTGCATTCTCCTGCAACACGTTGTGTAAGAGACATTGCAGCAACTTTCCTGGGTTGCGTGCATACCAAGGAACCTTTCAAGGCAAACCCTGAGTCTGCAAGAAACTGCACTAGTTGGGTACTTTTCCCAGAACCAGTTTCTCCAATTAGTACCATTACCTGTCATTGGCCATTATTGAGGCTGTAAGAGAACAAACACTCAAGCTATAATTAATCAGGCATAAAAATGCAAGTGGTTTTTTTTAAATTGTGCATCTTCTATTACATTGAAAAGCAATAAACAGGATTGCGGATCCAATTTCAGCCACAAAGCATACCACCCAATACTCATGACAAGCACTAATAGTCAAGCTAGAATAGCCTTGATAAAGACAGTCTGGACAAACGATTAATGGTAAAAACATATTTTTGACAAAATAGAAGAGAGACCATTGAAAGTATAAGGGGCACCAACAACTCTTGAACAAAATATATATATATAAAAATATTGGTGCCCCTCAACAATTGAAAGCAATGGAACTCATACGCAATGGGCAAGTAACTCATTTAAAGGTCCAAAAGAATCTCCAATGAGAAATGTCTCCATAACTAAAGCTCTGCTGAATATAGGATCCAAATTCTCAGTAAAATAGCAGAAAGAAAACTACAATTCCCAACTTGAATTAAGAGACGCACAGAAATCCTGTCCTTATATCAAAATTTGGAATGTAATGCAAGAGAAACAAAGCAGGACGGAAATTCCACAAGAAATTGAATCCAGCATATAGACCAGAAAAGATAAAAGAGACTCAATGCAAGCAAAAATTTTAAAAAACACAAACAATGCAACACTGTTGAATTATACTGGTGGACACTTTTGCACTGTCTAGAATTGGTAATGGAAAGCAAGCCTGGATGTGTTGGCCATGCACAAAATAAGCAAGAAGGTTTCTTTGTTAAACAGAACTTTAATTGTTTTAACTGATTTTAATATATAATATTAACATAGCATGTTTACAAGTAAATTGATTTTCACACCCTTAGCTAATGCAAAATTTTAAACAGAGAAGAGTCCAGCTATTTGTCATTGTATAATTTACTTAAAACCCATCAGAAATAACCTTTTCTGCAAGCATTTCTTTAAAAAAAAACCAATTTCTCCCTGTTCCTAATAAGCATTCCTTCTTACAAAAGGAAATTCCACGAAGCTCCTGCATATCCAACAGGAAGGCTCTAAAAGATAAAATCCAAGAATTTTTCTGACAGTTTAAATTTTCATATTAAAATCATATTTTTAAATATGGCATTCCAGTAGCTCCTCAAATTGGCACACACTTGATGGACAGAAGCAGAGATTCAGGCCTAGCAGGTGCAAAGTAAAAGTAAAGGTATAGACACAAGACTTTTGATGGTCAGTGGACAGGGAGGAAGGAGAAGAGGTTCAATTCAGTGCCCTTTGAAAATCCTGCTCAACTAAGGTGTTACAAGCTTTCACCTTGAGTTTCTCAGCTAGTATTCTCACTGTGGTGACACAGCAGCAACAGCAACAGGTCCAGACCTGTGCACAGCAGAGAGATCAGAATGGAGAGGGATACAGCACCGGTCTTCTTTTCTATTTATGTAGGAAGAGGGTGAATGCATGCCTCCAGCACACATGTACCAAATATAGAACTGCTCCTATATATTCAGAATATAGATCAAACCCCACTCCACACTATATCTCAATACGAAATCCAAACACATACAATACTCCACGTCTCTTGTAAGTCTCTTGCCTACAATATAATACTCAACTACCTATCACTAGTACTTATCCACATGTAAGGTAAATTCTTCTATTCTAATCAACTAGTGGGATGACATGCAGAGCAACGCATTGCAATCCTTATTCATTACTACCTAACTATAATATCATATCCCTTAATTTCATCATCTTGATCCCCTTAATTGTGGGGATTGGATTAAGGACAGTAACTCATTGTTTTCTTTGCATGCATGATTTCAACTTTTTTTCTTGCAATATGGTGTTTTGCATGCATGCTTTGCTTTTCTCTGATTTTTCTTTTTGGACGAAGAATACCTGCATCCAACATCTCTTATACCAATTTATCAATCTCTCTTTTGCACATGGGCATAAAAATATGGCCTACTCTTAAATGGTTGTCCATCTAGAACTAGCCGAATGCAATGATCCTAGTCTCTTTTGGGTGGTAGATCCTTTGGCATCTCTCCAAATACTGATAATGCATGGCAAGATACTGTTGGTTTGGGCACTTTTAATTATTCCTTTGATGTCACATTTGTCTCTAGAGCTGCTGCTTCTTTCTCATTTCCCATAGAAGTCGCATTAGTTTCCCAAGTCTCGTGATGTAAATGTAAATCTACTATTAAGGATTCCACAAAACTCTTCAGAGAAGCTAATTGTTTGAGTATTTTATCAATATTTTCTTTCTTAGCATCTATAGTGATGCCACCAAAATAATTTTCACAATTACTTAACTTAAATCAACATAAGCTGAAATTTTTACTGTACCTTACTTTAGTGAAAGAATCTCACTTTGGTGAAAAAAATCTCCAAAAACTCATTGTTTTGTAGCCTTGAGAGTGAAATTGGGTGAAACCCTAATTTCACATTAACTCCTTCACAAATGCTTCTAATGGCCTTTAGCAACCCTCCACATTTTAGAAAAAAGTTAACAAAATTGGGATATATATGTGCTTAACAACACAACCTCCTAAACCAAAAAAATTGCCTCATTTCTTGCCTTCTAGGTACTAAGATCATGCTTTGATACCCCACTTGTAATGAAATTATTTGCAAAAGAGAAGAATATGGTAGGAAATAAGAAGCAAATTCTTGATAAACATAATTCACAATATGATGATAATAAAACTAGCCGCTACCTCTTACATAGATGATAGGTATGCCATGGACAACATCCAAACCAACCCTACTACCTATATAAATCTAAAGAAATGATCATTTGACTTAATTATAAGTTACGATAGCCACAAGTCAGCCATACCCATCCCAATGCACACTTATAAGTTAAGGGCATAGCATTAGCATTTGGCCAATTGGGATTCAAATTCCAAGGAGCTTCATCTTGACTCCAACAACTATAGGAGAAAAGACAACTTTCTAGCCATTTTGACAGAAAGGATCATTACATTTGAGCAATCTTACACCCACCAAGTTGTGGCCCAACGTTTTTAGTAATTGCAAGTAGTATCCATTATCTAAAACAAATGAACAGAGATTATAAATCAGCATGAAGATCTGAAAAGAGTAACTACAGCATAACAACAGTCTATTAGGAACAAAAGTCTTCAATAAAGGTGGCTAGCAAGAAAAGGGCACCTCCACTTGTTGAAATGATTATACAGGTAAAAGTTTTAAAAAGAGAGGCTCAACAAACCAAGGCCCTTAACCTTTGAATTCATCACTTTCCTAAGCTCATTGATATTTTCATTTTGAAAGCTGACCAGCTTTTTCACACAACTATTTTGACCTAAAGAAAATCTCCCTTAGTACTACTAAGATGATTCCTAATACCACTCCTGTTATCAAGTTTCAGCCTAAAAAAGTGAATCTACATGTATTAAAATCCAAAAAGAAATTACCACCTTTCCCAACAAGGTTTATTTAAATTCTATATGCATGTTTCACATGACTTCAAATGGATGCGATTTGGAAGAATTACACCCAATTGTACTTTCCAAAAGAGAAAACAAATGGAGGGAAATGATACATTATTCTCCTCTCCAAGGGTGGGTGCATGCTTACCCATCCAAATGATGGGACTCTCATGTCTTTGCAAGGGATGTATCTCTATTGCATGCTAGAACAGTAATGGTTTAATGGGCTTTTCTCCAAGCACCTTTCAAAATGCCACTGGATTGTGAGACCTTATCTTTGTTTCAATACCTATTCTTACTCCAATATTGCAGCCATCTATTGCTACACTAGAAGTGCCCTATACCCATGCCATACAAAGAGTACAACAATGGAAAGCTTTCTGAATATGGGACTTGATTCACAAAACAACCTTCGAAATTGAAAGGCCGACTCCTTCTACTCTAAAACTAACCTAACAATGAGAAGATAAGGGATAGAAAGAATACGAAACTGAAAACTAACTAGTAGGCGATGCACCACCTTCCTTTTTCTCATTTTTGAGAGAAAATGTTAAGGCCTGCAAATTCTTCACCTCTGAAGAAAACTTCATTTTGGACTACAATATTTTGCTTTTCAACTTTAGAACAGATTGAATTTTGACGAGAGCATGCACTGGGCTGCTTATGTTTCAGTATGCTAGGCTGAAAATTGTTGATATTTACCTAATTAGGCTTCAGTGGGTTTGGAATGACAATCTGCATAGGGGAATTCAGGGCTGCAAGCTGCCTTTTGAAAGCCATACATTTGTTTGATAATTCTGAAACAAGGTTTTTCATTTCAGCCACCTCATTTGGACCAAAAGACTCAATAGAAGAGGTGGGTTGGCTCAAAATCTTCATTGGATCACACTAGATAGCTTGGAGGAGTTCACAATTTGAAGGTAGCAAAGAAACTTAGGGTTATGGGAGCAATTCTTCCAAACTGTATTAAGGTTTTGCTCAGCTTGGACAGCTAAATCATAGGCTTGTGGGACAGTTTTACCACCTAACATTATAATCATCAAAACCATTTCAAAATCAAGCGCTTTTAAATAATAAATAAATGCAAAACCTGGTGGAGGACGCACATCTGCAAGTACATCTTCCATGTCTTTTTTGAACCTTAAGTTGACACCACCCATGGACTCCATTGAAGCTTTTTTATGTTGATGAGATGTTGGATCAATAAAAATTTGTCTGCCTTCTTGAACTTTTCATGCAACAATGTTCCCAATTAATCCCTGTTGGCAATGCAAGTTGAAAGGAAATATGCATCTACTCAAGATAATTTCCACAACCCAAATAGAGAAATCTATGTAAACAAGTATTCAAAATCCATATGCAAAAGAATAGACAACATACCATCAAAGATGACACAAGATATACCTTGGGAAAACTCTCAAAAGGGAAAAACACAGCCTCCAAAAGTATCCATCACTCGTGTATTATTCAGCAATAAATATTACAATACATCTTCAGAGTCCTCCATGAACACCTTTGATACATCAAACCCTCTACAAGTACTTCATGTGAACAAGCATGTAACCACACATCCCATGCCATGCTTCAACCCTCACAAATGCTAACAAGAAATGCTCTCAACAAGCCAATTATCCAACCTTAAAAAACTACCCATGTGTTTTCTTTTATAGCAACAAGCTCACACAAAACCACCAAGTGGTATTACATAAAACAATGTGACTAATACCATGAGCTTACAAAACCAAACCCCTCAATTAATATTGGTACTAAGTTTTCCCAATATTAAATATTATTCTCATGTGCAACCCCACATTAAATATTTAAACCAATGTTACATACAACACATAAAGTGGCCCCAAGAATGCTAGACTCATGTGATGCACACATCCCTAGATCCCCTAGGTGCACCACATAATAAATAAAATATTACATTATAACATTATGTAAGGTGGGCAGCACACATTAAGTAAAGTCAAACATGAACTAGGGAACAATCCCTCTAGCCACATATACCATCAAGGAATCAAAGTGCTCCATGTGCTCCATCAAGATACCTACAACAAGAATCAAGGTGACCACCATCTCAAGCATGACTGCTCTCATCCTCCATCATGCCAACACACAAAGATAAGAAGCCATCCAAATAGATGCACACTATCTGTCACAAAGAAGCATAAGTCATGCCTCCAACCGATATCCCAATACACAAACACTCAATCCAAAGGTAACAAGATGTATCAATAGCTGTCAAGATGTAATCACCATAGCTGAAAATAGCACCCACAACAAATGCTAACACATCCAACTATTCATACCTCAAAGGTATACAAAACATAACAAGTGAACCTCATGCCATCAACATATACAAACCATAACATGCAATCACAAGCTCCAATTGCCAAACCTATCATATAATGAACAATCACATCCAAGAACTCCCACTACATAGGAAATCTGAAAATGATCGAGGCATCTAAGATCCACCAATATCAACACATAGAAGTGTAATTAACATCATGTAGTACCAAGGAACATGCACAAAGATATGCAAATCATACAAACCAATATTCTGCAATCCAACTCTCAACACAAGTCTCCATAGCTCTCCCAAGTTCTTCACACCCAACAAAGGAAAAAGATAAAGGACTCCATGTTGCCACCAAAGAACAATGAACAACACATGACCATAAACATAGTGATCACCATAGCTCCACACAAGATCTCAAATCCAATGTCATGTGAATACAAACATCCAAGAAGAACAAGATTAAAGAGAGAACGTGAAAATCAAAACATGTAGCATGTCCTTCTACACACACCTCTAAATGTTAAGTTGTGATAAGTATGATATCCTCCATAAAACCCAAAGAGAATAACACTATCCACATCTAATCATAACCAAGATGTATGCATCTCAAACCAAAATAAGATCAAACCATAACGATTCCCAATCAAATAACATCTCCTAAACTCAACATCAATGAATAATCTCACAATGCATAAGGAGATAAACATGCCAACATCCCTCAAATGAACCCTCCAAAACTATCCATAGCTCAAGATCCATATGCATGAGAAGATAAAGCATAGAACATAATGCATCTGAAAGTAACAATGGGCAATACCTCTCAAATGATAAACCACCGAGTAGACCAAGAGTGGGGAATGAGAATGCTACTCCAAGATATCCAAGTCATCAAACTCATCTAAGAACAATCTCCTACCTAAGAACAATCTCCTCATAGGTCTATGTTGAACTCACGTCCAACCAAGGTGTTCGCTCGTCAGACTTCTATCTGAAACCTCATCAATGAGTAACCGTCTCAACACATGTCTTTAATCACAAGAGATTTCCTAGCCTCACCTATGTCTGCAAGTATCCATGAGTACCTATAACCAATCAAAACCATGCCAAACTCCAAATGCAACATAGCACCATCATGAAGCTCCCAAGCAAATGATCAATGTACCCAATACCAAGAGAACCAACCTAGATCAATGTCAAAGTCCCAAATGCATGCCTGCAAAATTAGGAACCCATCATGACATCATGATCTTGTTGTGACCTTTTCACACATCACCCCATTCAAGATGGGGACCCCTAATTTTTGCTCCTTTCTGGTCTTTTGGCTTTGGTTTTGTCTCTCTCCCTCTCTTTCTGCTGTCTACCTTTTCGGGGACGTTCCCGCCTGTGAGCCTAACATGAAATTTGGCCGAGTCTAAAAATTAGGGTTTTGAACTTTCTAGCCAATTTGTGGTCAAATGAAGTAATCAAATTGAAAACAAAGATTAACACTGAGGTCAACATGCTTCCAGCAAGCTTCCTGCTAAGTTTCATCAGATTCCGACTACTTACTATTTTTAGTAAGTGTGCAATTACAGGCAATCTTTCAGCTTTTTTTGAAATTCCGACAGTCATACATTCAGAACGCATCAAGCTGCTCGTTGGCAAAATTTGAGCTGAAACAGACAACTTACTATTTTTAGCAATTCAGCTTCCGGGGCAGATTTCAGGGCTTAGATGCAAAGTTTTTCAGTGCATGTCTGGAGATTCCTTCTGAGTTTTCAGAGACCTTCGCGATAGTATAACATGCGAAGTGAGGTGACGACTTTCAGAGTTCAGCTTTCCGAGGCTATTTTTAGGGTTTGCATGTCAGGGTTTCCTTTGCATGTCTGCATATTCTTTATGGGTTTTTCGAGACCTACGCAGTGGTGTGACATGCAAAGCAAGATGATCACTTATTTAGGAACTTACTATTTTTAGCAGGTACATCCCGGTAGCCGCCTCCCAGCACTTCAGAATCACGAACTGATCGCAATGCAATAGAAACGAGAACAAACGGAGATCATTTGATATGCATGCAGAACAAATTAGGGTTTCCAGCTTCGAGGCCCGAAAAGAGGGGTAAAAAGTCAGAATTTTCGAAAACCGGTGTATACCACCACGATCAGCATCTTCCAAGCTATCCGCTGATAAAATTTGAGGGCAAACGGAGCACTTACTATTTATAGTAAGTCATTTTGGAAACAGGCTAAAAATAGCAAATCAGCCGCATGCACCGATGTCAGCAGGCAGGTCACGTGGTGAGGAGCACATCATTCGAATTTCAAATCAAACGGAGTTGTGGAGGTATCAGAAGCAAGCAGTTACTATAAATAGCAAACCACCTTCAGAAATGGGCTAAAAATAGCAGGCCAACTCGAAATAGCAGTGTGAACAGGTTGGCGAAGTCATGTGGATCTAGTGTTTAAAATTTCAGAACGATCTGAGCTTCCGAAGTGTGAGAATTAAAAGGCTTACTATTTATAGTAAGGCATGAAGAAGTTGGCGAAGACGAAGAAAAAGTGACTAAGTCTGGAACTTTATCCTTCACCACCATCAAAATGCGCCCACTTCAGCTGGAGACCTTGAGAAAAATGCAAAATGTTGAACTTCCTGCATCACCTTCAAAGTACGCCCACCTCAGCTGGAGATCTTGAAAAAATGGCTAAGTGTTGATGTTCATCCACCTCACATAGCAAAATGTGCCCATCTTAGCCTTAAGGTGTCTAAAAATTTCTAAGTCTGGAGTTCATCCTTCACCCATGGCCAAATGCGCCCTGCTTGATGAGGAAGCAAGGTCTCATGCTTGAAAAATTTCTAAGTATAAAACTCGTCCACCTCCTATGGCAAAATGCGCCCATTCAACAAGAAAGTCAAAAGAAGGTCAAAGAGTTTTATCCTGCAGCTACCCCAAAATGCGCCCAGCTCAAGGTCTCATGTTTGAAAATTTTCTAAGTATAAAACTCGTCCTCCTCTCATGCCAAAATGCGCCCAAGGAAAAGTTGGTGAAAGATATTTGAAAAATTTTCTAAGTATGAGCTTCGTCCACCTCACATGCTAAAATGCGCCCACCTCTCAAGAAGGTCAAAGAAGTCAACAATTTTCATCCTTCATGAGGTGCAAAATGCGCCCAAATGGGGCCATGTAAAGACAAAAATAAGGAAGCCCAAGGGTCATCCTTCACACATGCTAATATGCGCCCAAGAAAGAAGTCAAAGAGTCAAAGTTTTCATCCACCTTACATGGCAAAATGCGCCCTCATGCAAGGTAGAAATGTTTAAAAATTTTCTAAGTGTGGGATATTCCTCACCACCTTCCATATGCGCCCATCCTCCACACATGTTGAAATGCGCCCAAGACACAAAGAGGAGAGATGATAATTGCTAAGGCGTGGGAATTTAAATCCTTGGTAATAAGCTAAATGCGCCTAAGATTCAAATGGAGAGTATTGCCAAGGGATGAATAAAACATGCCTAGGCGTTGGAAATTGCCAAATGAAAAATAAAACATGTTAAGTATGATATGCCTTCAGGAAGATTTTCTAAGTGAAGTTGATGAAATTTCCCACCACTGGCAAATGAGCATGGATGAAATAAAATTTTCCTCACAGGCAAGGTGAACGAAGTTTAAGTAAAATTTTCTAAGGCAAAATTTTCAAAAGTGTTGAGTGATTCAAAAAAATTCTAAGGCAAATAAATTTTCCTTAGGAGAAATACGCCCAAGTTAAAATAGTGATGAAATTTCCTAGAGCACGAGCAAGATTGCCAGTGAAGGAGTCCGATGATGCCAGCTGCACAGGGTCAACAAAAATATTTTCAAGTCAAAGCAACAAGAAATGTTCACAGATGTGAAGAACGGGATTAAATTTGTTAAAAAAAATATTTTTCCAAGGTTCAAAATTCAAAATTAAATGAACCTGTTCGTTCTATACCCATGAATTCAACAAGTTCTGAAAGAAATTTTCTTCTAGGTATTGAAGTTTATCGATGAGGAATGGATTTTAAAGTCTTCCACGCTTCGCCAAGGCCTTCGGGATGGAGATTTTTGATGGGCACAGGATTGGTGAGTTTCCTAAGGGAAAATTTGAAAATTTTCTAAGGCAAAGTGAAGAAAATGTGTTTTCAAGGTAAAATCCTCCAGACGATGAATTTGAAAGGAACTGCCTAGGTGAATTTTCTCAAATTCTTCGTGAAGATAATCTTCCTAAGCCGGAGATGAATGAAATCAAAATTGTCAACGCTTCAGCTGGTGGAATAAATTTCTTGAAGAAGATGCAGTTGAAGTTAACACCTCCAAAAGATTATTTTTTAAAGTGCATCTCTAAAATGCGCCCTCAGGAAGGAGAAATTTGGCTAAGGCATGAAGAATTTGAACACGAAGTTGGCTAGAAAAACGATGACCCTTGGAGATCAAAGCATGAAAATCCAGGTAAGTTGAGTTTATATTGAAGTGTTCTGATACTCTTCTCCTTGCTTGTTTTGCAGGAGGAACGTCGAGACCAAGCGGTGATGACTTAGGAAGGAAGATGAAGCAAGTACTCCACGAATACATTTCAACCTTGAAGGAAGAAAATTTGCGAAAAATGGCTAAGTGTTGAGACTTAGTATAACTCAAGTGACAAAGAAGAAGTTGAGAACAACGTCGAGAAGAAGATCAAGAACAGTGTGAACGCGTTGGAATCTTCTAGAAGGATGGTGGCCATTAATTGCTCATTTATTGCCCCACTCCTCTTTGTGGCGGTTTTTAGGGTGAATCTTGTTTAGGGCTGAGGTGGCACGATCTGGGCCATCCAGCCGATTGTAATCTGAGCCATTCGTTGGACCGGGCTATCTATAAAAGGGGGAGTCCCCCTCATTTGTATCTCATTAGAATTAGATCAGAGTTAGGATAGCAGAGAAGGAGTAGAGAGAAATTGATATAGTAGAAAGTAGAGTAGTTTAGATTGAAAAGGAAGGAAAGTCTTCCCTTTGAATACTTTGTAAGAAGCTGTCGTGAATGCTTTCATAATAAAAGAACTTTCATTGATGGTGATTTCTTCTTTGTTATGAGTAGTTGTCGAGGCTTCTTCGTCCTTCCAATTCAAGTAGAATCAAGAAGTAACTTAATATAGAGTAGTTTTCATTTCCATGCAAATAGATGTTAGTTGTGGACTTGTGGAGTTAATCAAGGCAACTTCTTTTAATCCATACCACTAGCAGCTTGCTGACGGCAAGTTTGCCTTGTGTGGTCGACTGGAAAATATTACAAACTTAATTTCGATTGTGGTTCATGTGTTTGTATGCGTCGTTCTGATGGTACTTGCATGTTGAATTATAATTTGAAAACCTCTTGTCACTCCCTTGAAGATTGCACCGACTTTGTGTAAGTTGTCCAACATGAGGCGAAGCAAAGTCTGGTCGAAGTCTGTCGAAGATTGATCCCATGTCCCATCTTTAGATAGAACGTAAACTTCTTAGGCCCTACACTCATTTTAAATTTAGTTCATTTCTGGTTAGAATTAGGAAACTTATGCTCACTTGCCAAATCATTCGAATTACATGAAAGCCCTTAGTCCGCTGTCTGCTGTCAACTGTCGAACAATTGTGTAAGTCCCCTTGAAATACCAGCAAAATCACATCAAGCCAACTGAGACTATTCGCACTTAAGAAACCTTGGAGTTAAATGTATGATCTATCTCGCAATATTAGCATGCAGGAAACTTTGTTCAAGAGAGGATAGAGTAGCCGTTGGCGACTTTATTCTGTGTTGGTGTAGTCGCAAAAACCACGTCAACAGATCTCACACCTCCTCAAAAGATCATATGCTCCAATGAACATATCATGCACCTGTATCATGCCAAAACTCTAATGTGCACAAACAAGAGTATACCATTACATAATACATAAAACCACCCTATCAAACAAGTATTACATGTCAAATGAAAAATCATGACACCTCAACCAAAGACTCAATAAGTCCTGCATGGCAAACAAGATGTCAACATCTCCATGCCACATGACAATAACCATCTCCTACAAAGAAGATCATCCACCATCAAATGGTGAATCCATATCGTCGCCACAAGCTCCCACTAAACCGTGATACTAAGCTCTCCACGCAACATGATAACCATCCTTTAAATGAAGATCCTCCATGGCCCCAACGCAATCAAAGAACTCAACACCAAGATCCCTAAGGGAAGAGTACAAACCATGATCTCCAAACCAAGAAGACACAACACTACCAAACCATGATCTCAAGCCAAAAAGATACACCACCACAAACCAAATAGGAACCAATCCAACAACACCAACAAAGCACCTGCATAAACAATCAAGGCATGCCAAAGTCCCCAAGGCACAAAGAACATCCATGACACCATGATCACCCCCAAATGTACCAACAAAACAATTCAACCGTGTCAAACATGTTTGCATCACATAGTCAACTACATAGGTCCCTCATCATGATTGCACGCGGTAATACCATCTCTCCTCCTCAACATGACAACCAAACCAGCAAAGCAAGTGACTAAACCAAGCCACAAATCTGTATTTGTAACAACATTGATGCATTTATGGGCATAGACAACCCATATCCAAGTCATTAATGCAACCTGTAAGCATAGACAACCTACAACACTACACAACTCATAGATGCAACAATGCAACATATAAATCTAACAATACACTGGTAACCATGTCAAATGAGAATAATCAAAGATGCACATGTGAGTATACAATGACTCCAACATCCAATCACCAAGATCCGAATAGCCATAAGCTCACAAAATAACCATGGTCAAAAGAACCCATAAACGGCTCAGATAGAAATAACAAATAAATCATGTCAAAATATCTCCAAACCTGTCCCACTATGTAGTGCTTTAAACAAGCTTTCCGTCGACTATAAGAAGTCCAAATTCTAAATCCACATGCACAAATTATCATCTTTCCAAGCTCGAAGAGAAAATATGACTTCCAGCAAACAAATCACTATCAAAACAAAAAAATCTAGAAAAACTATTAATACCACTGCTCGGAACCACCTTTCCAACGAGTATAAGAAGTTGAAAAACAAACACCCTCGGAAAAAGTTATGCCCCCTCAAAAAAAGTTGCACAATTTGGCTCATAGAGCAAAGCTAGTGGTGGCAGAGCGGCTCGCCAATGGTGGTGGCGCCATTCACTGTACTCCGAACCTGACGCCATTATCAAAACAAGTTTTTTTTTTTTGGTTTTTAAAGTTTTTAATATAAAACTGGACAACATTTTTTTTTTTTAATTATTATAGGCGATTTAAGAAATTTAATGGTAAGCATTTAATATTAAAGCCTTGATTGGGGGAGCTTCGGCCCCGTCTGTGTCGGCCAACAATCGACCAGTCGATCAACAGCGTCGTTCAATGTATCAGCCAAACTGGTACGCGGCAAAGCAGTCGAGGGGTCTTCACAAAACCCTCATATCTTGCAATGTCTTCAATTTTTCCATGCAAGCCCTGGATTCAAACTATGCACCAAATCTACTCGAACAAGGGTTATACAAACCACAACCATGGCTCTGATACCAAATGAAAGAAAATATGCATCTACCCAAAATAATTTCCACATAACCCAAATAGAGAAATCTATGCAAACAAGTATTCAGAACCCATATGCAAAAGAATAGACAACATACCATCAAAGATGACACAAGATATACACTGGGAAAACCCTCAAGAGGGAAAAACCTAACCTCCAAAAGTATCCATCACGTATGTATTATTCAGCAATAAACATTATAATACATCTTCAAAGTCCTCCATAAACACCTTTGAAACATCAAGCCCTCTACAAGCACTCCATGTGAACAAGCATGTAACCACACATCCCATGCCATGCTTCAACCCTCACAAATGTTAACAAGAGATGCTCTCAACAAGCCAATTATCCAACCTTGGACAACTACCTATGTGTTTGCTTTTATAGAAACAAGTTCACACAAAATCACCAAGTGGTATTACATAAAACCATGTGACTAATAGTCTAATACCATGAGCTTACAAAACTATTAACCCCTTGTTTACTATTGGTACTAAGTTTTCCCAATATTAAATATTATTCCCATGTGCAACCCCACATTAAATATTTAAACCAATTTTACAACACATAAAGTAGCCCCAAGAAGGTTAGACCCATGTGATGCACACATCCCTAGATCCCCTAGGTGCACCACATAATAAATAAAATATTACATTATAACATTATGCAAAGTTATGCAAGGTGGGCAGCACACCTTTTCCTAACATGCAAGCAAGTGCAGAACCTCTAAACCAATCCAATGTCTTGCCCTTGAGAGATATAACTAATACTCTATGACAACATCCTCATTCGTAATATTATGAACCTAGCACAAATTTATCACATCTTGCTTGTGATCAATAGGAGACACAAAACCATCTCCATAAAACCTAGGGAGTGCTCTCAAAGAAGATTTTAGAATAGGATCCCTTCATTGGTGCAACTGCAAAGGAACACCAAAACCCAAGCTCCAAATGGTCGATTCCTTGGATTAGCCATCACATTTTAAGATACAATTAATTGAACATAAATTTGCTTGGTCTGCTGAAACAAAGAGATGAGGTTTTTTAACCAACAAAATCACCAGGTAGATGATACATGTTCCTTAGAGCAGATTTTTTTATGATTTGCCACCAAAATCACAATATTTTGAACAAATAGAAAGGTCGAAGCCTTGGATTCATGCCACCAAGTATACCAAAAAACTATTGTTACTCTAATATCAAAGCCATATATTGTTACATCAAATGCGTCCTATACCCACACCACATAGAGTACAACAATGGGAAATTTTGTGAATGTGGAGCTTGATCCAATGACCTCCAGGGTTAAAAGGTTGGCTCTTCCTACTCTACTACTAGCTCAATAATAATTGGGATGAGAGGGAAAGAAAGAACATGGACTGAAAACTAACTATGAGGTGATGCACTGAAGTTGAAGGCCCTTCCAATTGTACAAAGATTACAAACAAATGGTCTAATAGTCAAGGGAGATGGTGAAGACAAATCTACAACAATGAAAAGGCAAGGAACAATATTCACCTTATTATTCAACACAGAAAGTCAGCAACTACTCTCAAGAGATCAATGAATCCTGTTAAACCAAGGTTGCTTGAATGCAAATTTAAAGGTAAAGAGAAGGTTTCACAACAAAGTCACATAAGCAAATAAACACAAATACAAAATGAACACAATGACAAGCAACACAAAAGGAAATAACCGATCACATTGTATTAGCTATCGGAGGTTTGTAAGAAAAATACATCTACCCTCATGCTTGAGTCTACAATTCTTGTTATATAAATGGTAAGTCTTTGCCAGAAAAATCCTCCTCTCATAAAGGCCACAAAATTGTTAAAATAAAACCTAGTAACACTCCCCAATCACACACTATCTCTACAAAAATCTGATAAGCAAAGACCTTTATCCAAGCAAGCCTTTGCCTAAGATTAATCCTCAGCCATCGTGCCTTCTCACATCATTTACAATACAACATGCAAGATTGATTTGCAGAGGTTAAACACAAAGCCAAGTTTCGAAGTGGAGTACCTTTTTTGCACTAGAAGACCTAGGTGAGCACTAACCATGCTCCCTCCACTCACAGACCACTTTTTGTTTTTAGCCTGCAAGTTTATCACTCATAGGTCAAGAGGCATTCTTGGTTTTCGAAGGGGAATGCAATTTTTTACACTTTTTGACCCATGTGAGCCCCAAGCATGCTCCCTCCATTCATACAGCACTTTTTTTTGGCCTTCAAGCATATCACTCATAGGTCAAGAGGCATTCTTGGTTCTAAAATTGTGGCCTCCCTCATCATTGGCCTAAGGCGCCTAAAACAAACATGCACTCCTAATAAATATGGTTTTGAGTTTAGAGGGATACCCCACCCCTCTTCTATGCCTTCATTGTAGTATTTTATTCCCCCCATGCTTCATCAACTTTTATTGCGTGGATTGATGGCAATACATATGTCATATATTAATCCCAATCCAAAGATTATCCATTATTATTTATCTACTAAAATGGGGCCTGCCAAACACCAATACATGAGGATGTGCTCTACCTTTACAAGACTAAGTAGATTGATTTACAAAGTACATCAGCTCTTGGGATAACCTTGTCATGACTAGTGGGAGACATCTTCTTGAGTGAGGCAAGTGATATGACCTTCACATTCTTAATGGGTTACCTTGTTTACCTAAATCCACCTTTTTTTAACATGGAATGGGAGTAAGTGAGGTTAATTATGCTCTTGGCAATAGATCTCTAATTCCTCAAATGGTCTTTTATCTCTCATCAAATCCCTCTTGTTGATCATATTGCTTTCGAATTCACTACAACATAGTCATCCAATCCTCCCTTGCCCTCCTTGCAAAATTCATCCAACAATCACCACAATATACATGATCATGTCGTTTTTCCATTAAATGAAGTTATCTTTCTTTCCCAAGTCATGATAAATTACCACTCCCCTTTCCAACACAACCATGGAAGGCACCCCACAACTCTTTTCCCCGTGTGATTCATCAATCTACTCTGCCATGCCCCTCGTTCCTTCCCTATGAAATGTAGACACATTAGTGACTGTAAATTTGTCCATAAAAGGGTGTATCTTGTCCTTGCTCACCACCCTCCAGCCACATGCCCCATACATAAAAAGAATATTGTCATCTCCTTTGAGCAAAAAAAAAAAGTCTATTTCTTGCCTTGAAGCAAATTTTAAATTCTTGATGCCCACCATTATTCATCAAATAAATTCTCCATCATTCTATGAGATGGTTGAATTTCAAACTCTATGGTTTATTCAAATTTGCTTCTCATACCATTGGAGTCTAGCATGGCTGCCCTCTCTCGCCGGCCCTTTTTTAATATTTGCATAGATGACAATTTGGACTTTCCTCAACAATGTACTTACCTTGCCATAGATTGTTTATTGCATCATGTCTTAATTGATATTTTTCTTTTTGTTGATTATGTTATCCTCATGGTAGCTGAAATCACAGATTTATCCTAATTAATTGCTACTTGTCCCTTGTCTTCTAAAATATTCGATTTTTTTATTTAATCAATCAACCTCTGATTTTTAACTGCCTTTTTTTTGTTATATTTTGGTCCAAATAATAGGGTTTCTATGTTTTTCTCTGATTTGTAGGGCTATTTTTTTCTGATTTTTTCTTAACCCTAACCACAATTTTCCCAATTAATTGAAAAGAATCTTTATCTTTTGGTTTGCTAGTTTATTCTGAGAAAGAATTTCACTACCATGGGAGTCCTCACCACTGGCTATGTCAATGGTTTATTGAGAAAACCCAATGCCTATGCTCGATTTTGCAAGCTTTCCCGATTTGTGGTGACCCTCAATGCACTTCTAGAGATTCTTATGCCAAGTTCCAATTTTTTCTACAAAACAGAACCTATGGAGATTACAACAACTGACAGGTAGTTCAATTTTGGGGACCCTGTTTCAATTTGAAGCCTGCTTTGCAGTACAGTATTGAGAAGGGATATGCCTCACTTTTTGTCCTAAAATGTGTAAGAACCCTCCTGTCCTTGTGATGAGTTTACCAATGCAACTGATATATCTTTTTTTTGTGTTTTTGAATGATGTATGGTTT
Source organism: Sequoia sempervirens (assembly GCA_007258455.2). Classification (NCBI taxonomy): domain Eukaryota; kingdom Viridiplantae; phylum Streptophyta; class Pinopsida; order Cupressales; family Cupressaceae; genus Sequoia; species Sequoia sempervirens. Next base: position 40,137,727 of record VDFB02000020.1, read on the forward strand.
TTGGTTTTTTTTCGTATTATGATGCCAAGAAACATTAACAAGAGAAATATATATATATATAGTTTGCAAGATTGAAGCTAATACAGCAGATAGAGAGAATATATATTAACAGCAGATTAATATTGTATGCCTTTTACAGAGAAATCCATACCCAGAAATTGAATATTTTGATGAATTCTGGAAATCATGACAGCAAATGTAAACCCTTGAGATGATCGATCTGCCTTCCAAATTGTTTTCTCCACCCCAAAAATGATAGCTAGTGTCTTATATGGCCTGGACGCCAACAATGGTGAAGAATGATGCACCAAAACCAAGGCATTTGTCCTTAACTTCACACGCCTAGAGCTGAGATGGTACGGCTGGCAGCAAGAGGGCCTGTACAGCCTAGGAAAATGTGCACAGCAGTTAGCAGATGCAGCCGCCAAGAATGTATGATCTTCACGATTAAATTCTGCTCAAACGCTTGCTGAATACTTCACAATTTTGCACAATGCTGACCTTTGAATGAAGCCAAACTCATAAGCAAACCTTTAGAAGTTCTTTCACAACCTCAGGAATGCAGAAATCAAAGAGAGACAACATTTTCAATGATCAAAATTGCAGAAACCCTCGTCCTTCTTCTTCTCACGGCAAACTCACCAAAAAGCATAAGTATAAAGTGATTGAATGAATACAAATAGCTTTTGTGGATGCCTTATAAACTTTTCCAAGAAGAGATTGATCCCCGCATGTGCTTTTTTTAATCATTTTAAAACATATTAAACGCGCACTTCAAAACCTTATTAAATGTCCCATAAAGTGGGCGCCCTTTTAAATAAATCATTAATGAGCTTTTTTAAGTGTCACGGCCCCATTGGACATAGAGTGCAATTAATAACTTTATAATATGCCTTTATAATATTTAATTATCATTAAATTCACTTTAATGATTATAACTCCTTTAATAATCATTAATTCGCCAAACCAACCAAACCCAGGGATCAACACTACATCCAAGACATGTCCAGGTGCCTTACTATAAATAGTAACATTGGACTACACTGATTAGGTGACTTACTATAAATAGTAAGTGTGCATATCTGAGTCCCAAATCCTCTACAAAGGCCAATCCTGAACCAAACTATGCTTTGGAGAAGAAAACAACCAGATAACTACCAAACAGGACCCTCTAACTATCTCCATTAGCCTACGAGGGTCAACTAATCGGCTAAACCATGAAGAAACTGGAACAAGCTAAAAAGGGGACATTACAGTCCGCCCTCCCTGAAATTGCTTGTCCCCAAGCAATCTCCACTACAAAGAAAGACCACCCCTCCTAGGTCCCAAGGGAAGACCTGTATAATGTCCCTCATAGCAACAATTGACTCCTGAAGCACTAGCATAAGTACAACTGACAAATCACTGTAACCACTGTAACCAACAACATTCCCGATGTCATGTAGCTCAAGAGCATGTACCTCAAGAGGAAGCAACTCTGAGCACTAAACTAATTTGCTTCCCTCCACTACGCAAAGAGAATCACCAGTAAGCTTTGTCTGGAATCCTGATGCACCAGAAGGATTCCAAACTCTACAATGAATGCTCAACTCGTTGTCGGGGTCCCAAATAAGCTTGTAGAATACTCCATCCAAATCCTGTGGCGTTAACATGTTACCACCACACTCTGTAACTAGGTCAACCCCGATGGAAGGAAGAAGCAAACCACCAACCAAATCAATCCCTGGATCCCATAACCAAAATGGAAGTCTGCCATACACATTACCCGTTGACTTCCCCTGCGCAACTTTGACGTAACCTTCACCATGCTGAGAGTGGTGAAGCAACTCACCGGCATCCAACCACATTGATGTGCCAAACCTATCACCACCCAGATCCCAACACTAACAATCATCCCCATATAAGTTGTGCACAAGAATCTCCATGGCATGCAACACAAATCTCTAAAGTAGAGCAGCTACACACTCTACCATAGAACCATCGACATGATCGGATTGTGTTACATTAAGTATGTCATAGATGCTTACAGACCAATACAAATCTGACACACCCATGTTTCCATTTACATGTGTAGTAATGACATTAGTGGTTGATCCACTAAACGTATAATCCACTTGTTCACCCAACTCTAGGACTTGATCCTTAAATGGGCTCTCAACTAGAGGTATCTCATGAGACTCAAGATGCAAGCTACGTGTACCAATAAAATTTTATGAATCATACCTCTTCCCTTGTTCACACATAACCGCATATTCTTCTTGTTTGCTTACCTCAAGATTCTCCTCCTTTTCATGCTCAACTTCTACACATTCTTCTCTCGGAAGAATTAGAGATCTAAGGTGTGACACACATTGCTTCTTTGCTTGATCTAGCTGGTTGCAATGTTCCTTGACATCTTGCAAACGCCGTTTTGCTTGGGCAGCCAACGTCTTTTCCTTCTTAGCTCTTTGTAGCCACCTATCACACAAAACTTGTGTTTTGTTCATATCTTCCAAGGTCTGATATATAAAATCAGACTGTTTGTGACTTGAATCCACAAAACATTCTTCACATTCAAATTGCAAAACTTCAATGCTAATATTAGGAGATTCCATAATATGATCATCTCCATGTGATTTATCTGTCACTTTATGATTTTGTGGAGGTAATGGACTGCTGTTCATAAAATCAGAATTATTTGAACTTGCATTCTCTGCACATTCCTCATCTTTGACACTCCCAACTTGCGTGCCAACATTTGTAGATCCTTCCACAACATTTTCCACCTATACCATCACATCTACATCATGATTATTCTCCATAGTTTGGCTGCTGTTACAAAATTCAGAATTGTTGTCATTCCTATCTGCAGCATCATCAATGAACTCAACCAAAACTTCATTAATTTTTTCCTTATACATCCTCTTGAAATACTCTACCAATCCAATATTTTCAGGACTCAAGATGACAACAAAGTTCAGATAATCATGAAGAGAGTATTGTGCTTTGAAATCATCAGGCATACACTGATATCCCTCAAAGAGTTGAGGGGCTTCTTGTTCATAACTTTCCCTCATCTTGATGGCATCCCGGTCAATCTCTTCTCTAGATTTTCCTACAATACTGTAGTGACCCATAACTGAAACTTATGAGTGTTGGTCACTCAAATGATGCAATGTGAGCTCTCTGAATATTTGTTTTAACCCAACAAGATGGCAGGAGACCGCTCTGATACCACTGTAACAACCCTCATGTCCTTGTGATGAGTTTACCAATGCAGCCGATGTATTCTTTTTTTTTTTTTTTTGAATGATGTATGGTTTTAGGTTTTTTTTTGTATTATGATGCCAGGAAACATTAACAAGAGAAATATATATATATATAATTTGCAAGATTGAAACTAATGCAGCAGATAGAGAAAATATATATTAACAGTTTACAGAGTAATTCATACCCAGAAATTGAATAAACTTATTTTGATGAATTCTAGAAATCATGACAGCAAATGTAAACCCTCAAGATTATCGATCTGCCTTCCAGATTGTTTTCTCCACCCCAAAAATGATAGCTAGTGTCTTATATGGCCTGGACGCCAACAATGGTGAAGAATGATGCACCAAAACCAAGGAATTTTTCCTTCACTTCACACACCTATAGCTGAGATGGTACGGTTGGCAGAAAGAGGGCCTGTACGGCCTAGGGAAATGTGCACAGCAATTAGCAGAAGCAGCCACCAAGAATGTATGATCTTCACAATTGAATTCTGCTCAAACCCTTGCTGAATACTTCACAATTTTGCACAATGCTGACCTCTGAATGAAGCCAAACTCATAAGCAAACCTTTAGAAGTTCTTTCACAACCTCAGGAATGCAGAAATCAAAGACAGACAACGTTCTCAATGATCAAAATTGCAGAAACCCTCGTCCTTCTTCTCATGGCAAACTCACCAAAAAGCATAAGTATAAAATGATTGAATGAATCCAAATAGCATTTGTGGATGCCTTATAAACTTTTCCAAGAAGAGGTCGATCCCCTCATGTACTTTTTTTAATCATTTTAAAAGATATTAAACGTGCACTTTAAAACCTTATTAAATGTCCCATAAAGTGGGCACCCTTTTAAATAAATCATTAATGATCTTTTTTAAGTGTCATGGCCCCATTGGACATAAAGTACAATTAATAACTTTATAATGCCTTTACAATATTTAATTATCATTAAAGTCACTTTAATGATAATAACTCCTTTAATAATCATTAATTCGCCAAACGAACCGAACCCGAGGATCAACACTACATCCAAGACATGTCCAAGTGCCTTACTATAAATAGTAACACTGGACTCCATTGATTAGGTGACTTACTACAAATAGTAAGTGTGCATATTTGAGTCCCAAATCCTCTGCAAAGGCCAATCCTGAACCAGACTATGCTCTAGAGAAGGAAACAACCAGATAACTGCCAAACAGGGCCCTCTAACCATCTCCATTAGCCTGCAAGGGTCAGTTAATAGGATAAACCATCAAGAAACTGGAACGAGCTAAAAAGGGGACATTACAAAATGCTAGTGTTATTTATTGCAATTCCTAGATATGCCTCTTCAGGGCTGTCATCAAGTTTATGGTTCTATATGGTTCAGATGTTTAGGGCCCTACTTTGGACATACCATGTCAACTTATATTGAGCAAGTTCAAGACTCTAATACTTCATAATAGTGTGATTCATTACAAATGGATGACTATCTGATGTATGCATTGTTCAAGATGAGTTTTTAATAATACCTTAAAACTTATTTTCTACATTCAATAGTCAAATCCTCGAATGACTCAACTTCAGGTCAAAAGAGGTGCCCATATTTGGCTTTAGATTCTTTTAAGACAACTACCTCTTTAGCTACAACTAGGTATCAACATTGTTGGTATTCAGACAGCCTTCATCCTTCAATATATTAACATCTCTATTGATCACATTCCACCATTCAGGTACACCTTAGATACCCCTCACATTCTCCTCTATAAGGATATAATCAATAAGGTTGTCAAGATTGATAATACATTGAATACACTTGAACATTTCTTCTAGGTCTACTCAAAACACCAAGTTAGCTTTCTATGCTATATAGTTCTTATGAATGATAGATGGCATCAACAATTAGTTTGACATTTTCCAAGATCATTGGTCATGAGGCTTTAGGATTCCCCTTGGCCGATTGAGGGTGTGATCCTGCCAATCATGAGATGTAAGTGGACACCAAATTGTATGGTGTGAAAGGACTTTCCATCTCTAATTCCTCCATAAGGTAAATATTGAGGAGCATTCTATTTTTCTAGTGCCCTATCTAGTATAACATCTAAGGGTGATATAAATATCTATATAGAGACTACTCAAGTGATTCTCTATCAAGTTTGCTTCAATAATAGGAACAATGATACTAGATCATTTTTCTTCATGAGGCTATCATTCTCAAATTTAAATCCATCCAAGGGACCCTTAGAGTTGTCAAGTTTATCATTCCTTCACTCAGCCCATTACAAGCATTGGAAAAGACAAGCTCCTATTGCATGTCCCATTCACACTCAAATTAGGATTGTTCAATGAGGCAACTTCGATCTTTGCATATGACTACTGTTGTAATGTTTGTCATTGATGATAAAGGTGCATACACATGTTGTCATTGATGTTAAGAAGGTACATAAACAAGATTGGTGTCACTAATGTCAAAGACATAAGACCGAGATTGTTGGCAGGATTGATGTCTAAGAGATCGTTGTGGAGATTGTTGGAATGGTTGTCATCAATGTCAAACTATGGAAGATTGTTGATAAGATTACGATCATTGATGTCAAGAAAGATGTTATTGGTGTCACAATGGAATTCACTGATACAAAAAGAAGAAACCGTTATAGGCCAAAGGCCATAAATCACTGTATTAAAAAGATTCAAGAAATTGTAATAAGACAGAATTAAATACAAGTTAAGAAGGATGGATTAAAATAATATTATTCAGCCGACCTGCTTCCATATGAAGCTTCATATATATATATAAGAAAAAATGTATTTTGTCTTCTATTCCAAATAAAGATTATGAAGTAATACAATTTGAAGAAGGTATACGATTAAAGAAAATCATAAGGAGAGATTAAAAAGAAATAACTTATGCTACACAAGATTGAGCTCTCCACATAAGACAAATATGTCTTATTTAAAAGACCATAAAGTGAAGAGATTAAGAAAAGACAAAAAGTACGATTAAGAAATGGAAAAGGGTTTTAATCTAGCCGACAACATAAAGGGATGCTATGAGAATTTAAATAGGCAACGACAACATTTGAATAAAGTTTAATTTTAATTTAAAACGTATTTTTCAAAGTGGCTGACCATCCTCTCAAATGGAGCACTACATAAAAGGCAAGGAGGATGTTAATATGTGTGAGGTGAGATCAAAACAAATACAATATGACATGGTTTTGCATATAATAAACGGGGGCAGCAATTAAGGAAGCAATGATTTTAATAAGTGCAATCAAAAGAAGACAAGGCAGCAATCACTAAGAGCCACAATTTGTATGAAGTAGAAGATCATTAACAAAGCAGCAATCTTATTTTAGTTAAGGCTGCAATTTAGTTTGGGATAAAAGGACAATGGTTTGTTTTGAGTATTAAAATAATGTTTATTATTTATTTATTAATGCTCAATATTGTAAAATATTGTAAAATATCCTGATAAGATCGTCTTTGTTGTCCGAGATCTTATCTGAAATTTCTTTTAGAAACTTCCTGCTTTTCCTGAAGATAAGATCGTCTCCGATCTTATCCTTCTGGCTTGTTGTAAATCCTATATAGTATTTATTGAGCACTTTGCTCCTGTTAATAACATCAATTATTTACCAATTACCTGTGTAATATGGTATCAGAGCCAAGTTGCTCAATATTGAATTTTTAATTCATAAAAATCTTTTTAAAGGTTTTTTCTGAATTTTGAATTAAAAATTTTAATAAAATCTTCCTGGGAAATTTTTGAAGATTTTTTTGAGTAAAAATTTCGAAATTTTTTTCGGAACTTTTTGTGGCTCGTTCAGGAAAAATTCGAGGTTTCTGAATTCGAAATATTGAAGAATTTTTTTCTGTCTGGAAATCCCGTGGGTATTTTGGAGATTGAATCCCTGAAAGGTCGTTCTATTGGCGCGATTTCTGAACTTGCCTTGGCCGTGCCAACTTCTTCTGGTTTTTTTCGTGTGACCTTCTGAACCTCTGGATCGCATTCTTGTTTATTCTATACACGCGTTTTTTTCTGGAAACAAGTTCTTTGTCTAATCGCGCCAACAGACTTTGAAGTTTTTTTTCGGCCTACGACTTTGAGACTCTGTTGGTTGCGTCTTCTCATTCGTCTGGCCGCGCCCGCGACGTCTCTCTTTCTGGCCGCATTTGATCTCATCACAGCTCGCGATTTTTTGAAAACACGTCTCCTGGTTTCAGCCAAAGCTCGTGGATTTTCCTCTGTTCTTTTTTGGACGCGATTTTCTGTACGTGTCTGCATTTTTTGATGCCGTGATTATTCACTGCTGGGCGCGAATCTGATCATTTCTTTGGCCGTGATTTGATTCATTCCAGGTCGCCTAAGGTTTGGTATTCCTTTTGTCAAAATCCGGTGCAAATTCGAGCTCATTTCTGCAACTTTTTCGAGCTCTCATGGCCGCCTAGGGCATCCTGCGACTTTGGCCAGGGTTTTGACCATATTTTTCAAGTCAGAAATTTTTTTTCAATTACAGATTCCTGATGGGTTTTTCGAGAGCTCAACTGGGTTGGTCTCCGAATTTTCTGGGTGCATTGTTTTTCGTGCCTCGAATTTTGTGCCATCCGTACACTGTACTTTCTGCAGTCGATACCTGAATCTGCCTCTGTTTTTTCTGCATTGGAATTCGTGCCTCAAGTTTCGTGCATCAGCCTCTTCTCAGTACCTTGTTTTCCGTGCCTCGAAAAGCATGAAGATGGCCAGTTTAAGTAATTTAATGTTGGACGGCAGTCAGAGATTTAATGGCCAAAATTACAACACCTGGAAGCAGCGGATGTTAACAATTTTTGAATACCGCTGCCTTGATCAGATGATCCTCGGCAAAGCTACTCGTCCCGAAGCGGTGGGTAAGGATCAGGAGAAGTTTGATGAGCAGAATCGTGAAGCAGTAATGCTTATTAAGCTTTCCGTTACTCATGATCAGCTCCCTCAGATTCCACTTGGCAAATCAGCTACGGAGATCTGGGATCACTTGAAGGGTTTGCATGAAACTTCCGACAAAAGCTGTGCATTTTTCTTGAAGAATATGCTATTTCTATCATGATGGATGAGAAGACAACTCTGCAAGCGCACCTGAATAAAATCCAGGAGATCAGAGATCAGTTGGAGGCGAATGGTCGGAAAATGGAGGAAGAAGACATGGTCATGATCACCCTGAAGAGTCTACCGAAGTCTTATAGAGACTCTCAACATTACGTCTGCTAATGTTGATCTCAAGTTTCCGAATTTGTGCACTATCCTGTTGCAGCAGGATCGCTGGAGACAACAGCTCGGTAGCAGTGAATCATCCTCCACAGAGCAGGCTTTTGCAGCTAAAACCCATCCGAAGCATCAAGGGAAAGGTCAGCCTTCACAGCAGAAAGGCTCTAGTCAGACCAATCCAAAGAAGAAAAATGTTCAGTGTAACTACTGTCATAAATTTGGCCACATCAAGAAAGATTGTCGTGCTCGTTTGGCTTCTGAGCAAAAGAAGCAGGGAGGGTTTCAGCAGAAAGCAAATGTCGCCGAGCACTCTGAGCAGAAGGAATCTGCCTTTTATGCACTGATGGCAAAAAGGCCCGCAGACCATGTCAAATCCTCTGCTTGGTACATAGATTCTGGTGCCTCGCGTCATTTCTCACATAGGTGTGATTGGTTCACAGACTTTTCCCCTTGCACTGACTCAGTGATTTTTGGAGGAGGTGAGGAATACACAGTTATCGGCACAGGCACTGTTCAGGTTCAATCTGGCGGGAGGGATCTCATATTCCTCAACGTGTATTATGTACCTCATATCGAGCTCAATCTTCTCTCAGTCAATCAGATAATGCGGCATTCTCCCCAGATGGATGTGGTATTCAGCTCGCATAGATGTTCGATTGTTGATCGAGAAACTCGCACAACGGTGGCCATTGGGATAGAGGATCATGGCCTTTACAGGCTTGTGGACACTGGTGATTCCCTAGAGTTAGCCTTGGCAGCTAGAAATTCAGCTGTCACCAGTCTTTGGCACTAGCGATACGGGCACCTGAACGTGCACTATCTCTCTCAGCTTGCTCGGGAGGGACTTGTAGATGGCTTACCTAACATTCAGACTCAGCATCAGGGCATTTGTGGTGCTTGTCAGGCTGGGAAGCAGCATCGCACACCGTTCAAGGATGGTGACTCTTGGCGGGCTTCTAAGGTACTTCAATTAGTTCATGCTGATATTTGTGGCCCTATGTCTATTTCTTCTGTAACTGATTGCAAGTACTTTCTACTTTTTGTTGATGATTATAGTAGGAAAATGTGGGTGTACTTTCTTAAGCAGAAATCAGAGGTTTTTAATGTATTTCAGAAGTTTAAGGCCTTGATTGAAAAAGAGTCCAGTTCTTGTATTATAACTCTTAGGTCAGATAATGGGGGAATTCTGTTCTAGTGCATTCTCCAACTTCTGTGATACTTATGGGATAAAACGTCAGTTAACCACACCCTACACTCCTCAGCAAAACGGTGTTGTAGAGCGACGCAATCGTACGATTGTTGAGATGGCTCGCTCCATGTTGCAACACAGGAGTGTTCCTACCAAGTTTTGGGCAGAAGCAGTCAATACATCAGTCTATCTCCTTAATAGGTCACCCACTCATGTTGTTAAGGGGAAGACTCCTGAGGAAGTTTGGTCTGGTCGCAAACCTAGGATCAGTCATTTGAAAGTTTTTGGCTCTCTTGTGTATGTTTGGATTCCAGAGGCCAAGCGCACTAAGCTGGACTCCAAGAGCCAGAAACTCATGTTCACAGGGTACAGTGACAACCACAAGGCATATAGGCTGATTGATATAGACACTGATCGTCTTATCTTCAGTCGAGATGTTGTCTTTGATGAGGAACGAGGTCCATTTCACTCTTCTTCACCTGTTCAGCATTCAGAGGATCAGCCTCTACAGGCTCCTGATATGGGTGTCCGACTTCCGTTAGGTCCACCTGATGGGAGGGATGACGAAGACCTAGTCTTTGATGATGCTCAACCTGAGTTTCCTCCAGATGATAATCTCCCTGCTGAACCTGTTCCAGATCCACAGCCAGATCCAGCTCCTCCTGTTGCATCTGATGTTGGCACATCTACTCTCCGACCGAAATGGTGGGCTAAGACTATCAGTGATCTTCGTGCTGATGAGCTCATTGAGGGTAGATCATCCAGAAACAAGAGCAAACAGCAGTCTACAGTGAATTTTGCTCTCATGGCCAACATCCACAGTGTTTATGAGCCTCAGACATATTCAGAGGCAAAAGGGATACCTAAGTGGGAAAAGGCGATGGAATCAGAATACCAGAGTCTTCAGAAGAATCACACTTGGGTCCTTTCCAATCTTCCTCCAGGGAAGAAGCCCATTAGCTGCAAATGGGTGTACAAGGTGAAGTACAAAGTCGACGAACCCTTGACAAGTACAAAGCTCGTGCCTAGTTGCACGGGGGTTCTCACAGAAAGAAGGCATTGACTATGAGGAGACCTTTGCTCCTACAGCCAAAATGAGTACCATACGGCTCGTCCTTGCCTTAGCAGCCCAATTTGGTTGGAAGGTCCATCAAATGGATGTGAAGAGTGCTTTCCTCAACGGTGAGTTGAAGGAGGAAGTATACATGACGCAGCCTCCAGGTTTCAAAGTTGTTGGTCAAGAACAGAAGGTGTGCAGATTGGTCAAAGCACTCTATGGCCTGAAACAGGCTCCTCGGGCTTGGTACATTAAGATTGACACGTACCTCACAGATCATGGCTTTCAGAGGAGTCCATCTGACTCGAACCTGTATGTCAAGAATACTGGTAATGAGATCTTGCTTGTTGTTGTCTACGTGGATGACTTGATCATTACCGGCAGTTCAGCACATTTGATCACTGAGATCAAACAGGACTTGTGCAAAACTTTTGACATGACAGACTTGGGCCTCCTTCATTATTGTTTAGGTGTTGAGGTTTGGCAGACAGAGAGCAGCATTTTCATCTCCCAGTCCAAGTATGCTCGAAGTCTTCTGGATAAGTTCGAATGCAAGATTGCAAACTGCCTCTACCCATGGAAAAAGGGCTTAAGTTGTCAGCTAAGTCCGATTCACCTGTGGTAGATGAAACATTGTTCAGCAACTAGTAGGCAGCCTCATCTATCTTGCTGCCACTAGACCTGACTTGAGTTTTGCAATGAGCTACATATTACGCTTCATGACAGCCCCCAAGGCTGATCATTGGGTAGCAGCGAAGCGTGTGCTGCGTTATGTGAAGGGCACTACTGATTTTGGACTCTTGTACACTCGGAGTCATGATCCTAAACTCAGTGGGTTCACAGATTCAGATTGGGCAGGTTCAGTTGATGACAAGAAATCAACTTTTGGGTATGTGTTCAGTTTGGGATCCGGTGCAGTCACATGGACTAGTAAGAAGCAGCAGCCAGTGGCTCTCTCCTCGACAGAAGCAGAGTATCGGGGAGCAGTAAAAGCAACATGTGAGGCAGTTTGGCTTCGCCGGATGCTTGCAGATATGCAAATATCTCAAGCAGGTCCGACTCCCTTGTTCTGTGATAATCGTGGAGTTCTCAAACTTGCCAAGAACCGGCTTCCATGAGCGAACCAAGCATGTGGAAACTCATTGTCATTTCATTAAGCCGGTTGAAGACGGATCAATTCAGTTGCTGTATGTTCCAATGAGAGGATCGGACAACAAACATTCTCACCAAGTCACTCAGTACAGATAAGTTTGTAAAATTCAGGGGCATCTTGGTGTAGTAGATAGATTGAGCATTAAGGGAGGGTATTAAAATAATGTTTATTATTTATTTATTAATGCTCAATATTGTAAAATATTGTAAAATATCCTGATAAGATCATCTTTGTTGTCCGAGATCTTATCTGAAGTTTCTTTTAGAAACTTCCTGCTTTTCCTGAAGATAAGATCGTCTCCGATCTTATCCTTCTGGCTTGTTGTAAATCCTGTATAGTATTTATTGAGCACTTTGCTCCTATTAATAACATCAATTATTTACCAATTACCTGTGTAATATTGAGGAAGTATGACTCATTGAAGAGCCATTACTATTTGTAATAGACACACCTTTCTTAAAAAGTCACCTCCCTTGGAGTAATATAAAAGGGGTGTGAAAGGTGTATTGAGGACACAATTCAATGATTTATTTCTGATTAAAAGAGCAGATTAAAAAGATAAAAAGGGCAGAAATATGAAGTGTAACTCAGATTTATTTGGAGTGCATATGCAGCCCATATATGAATGAAAAATGGGGGTTGGGGCCCTAGCTCGGTTGGCTAAATCTTTCCTGTTGCAGGAGGTTGGTCACGAGGTCTAGTCTCCCCCACCCCCGTGGTACCGGAGGGCGTGTCGCGCCAGCGCCGCCGGTCACGTTAAAAAGTTTTCCAGGCGCACTGCAGTTTATAGGGGGTCGTGCTACCCGATTCCTGCAGTCTAATAAAAAAAAAAAATATATATGAATGAACAATGCAAATATATCTAACGAATATATGTGAAGAATAAGAGCAGATTGTGAAGTGAATTTGAGCAGATCAGATGATAAGGCAGAAAACTATGTGAAGATATTGCCATGATTATGATCAGTTGCATGAAAAGAATTGGTGCATAGATTAGATCGGATTTGTGAGAGATATTGTGCATGATAGTGATCAGATTTGGGAAAGAAGGTTAACATTTGAGTGTGGATCAGATTTGTAATTTGTGATCAGATGTGTGAGAAAAATTTATTGTGTGAAATGTGATCAAGGATATTGAATGGTGTGTGTTCAGATTTGAGAAGGACAAGAAGCTGTAGTTGGATCAGATTTGTGTTTGTATCAGATTTGATGGTGGAGTTTATCATATCAACATTGAAGAATTAAAGAGGTTGGAGCCTCTTGCTAGGTTGAAGCTCAGTTTGTGTGGGGGTTGGAGCCTCCAATAGGTTGGAGCCTATCAAATCGAAGTTGAAGCCTCTTGCAGGGTTGGAGTTCAATTGAGTGAGGGTTGAAGCCTCCAATAGGTTGGAGCCTATAATTCAGTCAAGTGGAGATTGGAGTCTCTAGTAGGTTGGAGCCTACAAGAAGAAGATTAATCTATAATATATAAGCAATATTTTGCTGTGGTTTTCTCCCGCAAGGGTTTCCACATAAATCGGTGTTCTCATTGTGTTCTTAATTGCTAGATCTTACTTGAATGTTTTCATAGTGATTGGTTAAGTTTTGAGAAGTAAAAGATTGTTAGATATTGATTCCCCCCACCCGCACCTCCTCCTCTCAATATCACCTTGTGCTCATCAATTGGTATCAAAGCGGGTTCCTTTGAATATAGCCTAACCACTAGAAGGTAGATCTTAAGAGCACATATGGGAAAAAGAAACGGAAATACTAAGCAGAGTATTAATCAACTAGCACCAATAAAATCAAATGAACATGATGTGTAGGCACTTGGAATACACATGGCAACAGAAAAGAAAGATGATATCTTTGAAAAGGAAGATGACCTTGTAAGTGAAAGAAAGAAAATGTTGAAATAAGAAAATATGATGAAAAAGTAGATATGGAGTTAGAAGAAGAGAAATCATCTAAAAGAGAGGCAACATTCAAAGCATCAAAAGAGATGGGGAATAAAAAGCATGAATCAAGTGATAGCTCCAGTGATGAATCAAATACAAAGGAAGGCCATATTGATAGAAAGCTCAAAGAAGAATCCAATATATACAAAGGTAAGTATAAATGTTTTAATTGTGATAAATTGATATGGTGTTTCTGAATGTGTGCAGGTCAAAAGTGAAGACAAAAGAAAAGAAGAGAGATTCAAGAGAAGAAGTATTTTTCATTGCTATGAAAGAAAAAGGTGATAAAAATGAAAGAGATGAAGAATAACATGCCAAGAATGAGGTTGATGAAGAAGTGGATCTTGAGGAAGAAATTTATCTTGTGCATGATGAGATTCGTTCACTTAAAAGAAGAGATGCATGTCTAAAGTCAAAAGTTCAAGAAGAAAGTGAATCCAAGGCAAAAGTGTCACAAACCCTTGGAGAAGCAGAGAGGATGATCAAAGAACTAAAAGTCAAAATTGAAGAAGCAAAGAGGATCGAGGAAGAAGTGAGAATTCAATTGAAAGTAAAAGAAGAAGATTGTGAGAAGTATGAGTCTGAAATTAGTTACTTGAGGATAGAACTAGAGAAAACAAATACCAAGCCAGACAGGAGCCTCAAGGTTGATAAAAGTACCGAAATTGTGGATGATATTATAGATGGGAAAAATTCATCATGCATAAAGACAATTCTTGGTCATGATGCAAAGGAAGATCAATCTTCAAATGAGCAACAAAAGAAAGGAAATGAGAAAAAAGCAAAAGGCTATACAGATGTTCTAAAAGGCTCGATCAATAATCAGAATAATAAGAGGAAGGAAAGCAATGTCCCACAGAAAACTAATGTTCCTCCAAGGCAAGCACAAATGAACAAGTCTCAACATTCATTGTATGGTTATTGCTACTCTTGCAATAACTTTGGTCATAAAGCGATAGATTGTTGGACACATGCAAGAAACAGTGGTTGGATCAAGAATAGAGGTCCTAATGGGTTGCCAAAGAGAAAGGACAACATCATATGTTATAAATGCAACCATCTGGGTCATAAGGCAAAGAAGTTGTAAAACACAAGGAAGAATTGATGGATGGAGCAAAGATGCTTATGAGTTCTCAAGAAGAAGCTATAAATCTTTATACAAGTGCAACAACTATGGGTATATGGCACGATTGTGTAGAAGTGATTTTGTGGAATACCCTAAGCAGAACAAGAAAGTGGAAGCCATGCATAATCATAATAAAGAAATTGCAAAAGTATGGAAAAGGAAACAAGAGCAAGATAATAAGAAAAAGGAAGAATCTATGATTGTGCCTCATACACAATAGATATCACTAAGTCCTTAAGGAGATGTATGGATTCAAGAGGAGCTAACCATTGCATTATTTTTGCTCCATGGAGAAGACAAATCAAGATAGATAAGCTAAGGCATATTCTATATAAGTGTTACATTGGCATTGATCAAAGGGGAAGAATTAGTAGAGAAAGAGAAGATGTAATTGGGAAAAGAAAGAGAGATTAAAAGGTTGAGTAAAAATCATAAACACTCCAGCAAAATATAGTTCAAAACATGCATGACAGTACAATTGACAAATGATGCATGGCAGCATTTTGAAAGACAAGATAAAGTGGGCATGGTGACAACATAGTCATCAAAGGAAAAAGAAGTATAACACATTGATAATAATATGATAATAGCAAATTACCTTATACTAAAGTGAAAAAGAATTGATGTCAAGATGAGAGAAAAGCTAGAAGGTTATAACATGTGTTACATCCCCTATGACATAACATGATTATGAAATGGAACCATGGACGTTAATGTAGTTGCAAATAACTGCCATTCATGTGAAAATGAAATAAAGGATTAAATAATTGTTTTATTTGTTGCAATTGTAAATGTGAATGTGAATGATTATTTTAATATGCAAATGTATTTGATGATAATGATGATGATATTATATGTAAATATGAGTTTATACGTCAAGAATGGTCTAACCCTAGTTTTCTTTGTTCAAGTGGTTGCAGGATCAACAACACTCGAAGGGAAAGGGGACTATCATCAGGGAGAGGACGTAGTTGACAAGGATCAATTTGTCATCGAACTTTGGGTCAATGTATGACAAATATAACGATATACCCTTGGCCTTGGCTAAAATAATATGAATATTGATTATTTAAGTCAAAAATTAAAATATACAAATACTTATCAAAGGTATATCAAAAATATATTAATAAGTGTCTAAATATTAATAAAAGAAAATTAAATAGCAAAACATTCTAAACATTTTATTCATTCTCAAACTCGTGCAGGAGATAGCCGACGGTTCATGGAGGCAGAGCACTCTGCCACTCCTTCATGAAACAATTGGAATGCAAGAAGACTTGGAGGATTCCGAAATGGAATACAGAAAGGCAATCTCATAAAAAGACGGTCTTTCTCTGTCAAGGATTCATTCCACATTCATTCTTGTGCATTCATTCATCTTCATTCTTCTTTCTAGGCCGCACGAACTCTACTCTGTTCAATCGAAGCTTTGATGGTAATCCTTCTACCATAGCTAGGGTTCCATTACTCATTTATCACTGTCATATTTCCTGAGGAGTTCAAGCATCATCTTTTCTGTAATAGAAGCTTCCCTAAACCATCTTTGACAGAACTCATCTTGATTAGTGCGGGATTTTCAACTTGAGGAGGATTCGAGCGACAACTTGTGAGTATCGCCGTTCAAGCTGTAGGTGGCTTTTGAGCGGCCAGTTGTTAGCAAAGGATTCTTCATGCTAGCCAAGTTTCAGACACATAACCAAGCACGTAAAGATCTTATTAGCTTGATATTTCCATTGGAACCTGTTCGGTATTTTATTCATGAGCTTTTATTAAAAATTTCTTTCAGTTAGAAGTAAGAACATCCATTCTGAGATAGAGTTGGGTTAGGTGGATTCATATTGTGTGATCAAGTTACAGTTTGGACTTATTACAACATTGTTTTGGGCTGTAATTAACTTCGTCTCCTATAGAAAGAAGGGCTCTGTAATTACGAATTGAACCTTATATTTTTCCTTGAATCTGGGTTAAGACCCTGTCTATGACACCCTGCAATCATTACTTCCTTTCTTCTTATGCCAACCCGTTTCACTAATTTGAATCTCCTCTAACGAGGCAGTCTCTTAAGTTTTTCGATGAAACTTAATCTCTGATTTAGTTTATCAGGAACATGTAGCCATGTCTTATAACCTGAAACAGCAAATTGGGAAAAGGGTATTAGTGGTTGATACCCTGCAGCAAATAAAACTCAATGTATTCTCACACCTTGCTATAGAAGTATATTTCCGGGATGGGTGTTCATCTCTCCTTCTGAACCTTACTCGATAGGTGTCGCTTGTTTCCAATTTGTAAGTTCTTTTCTAGTCACCTGAAGCTGTGAATAGCTAAGTCATCTTGGGAAAACTCCTGTTCAATATCCTCTCTACCTTACTCAAAGTTCTATCTGGTTTAAGAATCCTTTCTTTTATACTGTGACCTTGAATCAGTCATATAATGATAAGAGTTAGGAAGGGTGCTATAACAACCAGCATACTATCTCTCTCCTTCCATAAAGATATTCACTAATCTTACTTTAAGAAAAGATCCAAATCAAAATACAATACAATAACCCTAGGGTTGAAAACCGAAGAGAAGATTGATAACCATTCCTTGTTGCTAGTAATAAGAAAAGTTGATCTGAGAGTTGTCATGTCGAGCAAGGGTGAGTGTTGATGGGAGATATCCACACAATGGTGCCAGAACATTAAAAATCCTTGGCCAAGGTAGATGCCAGTTAGGCAAAAGTCAACTTTCATGATTCCAGATATATCAGGAAGATCCTTCTGGATAGGAGGAACCTACAGAGGAGGGATCGACCAGCAGTATAGGTTCATAGACACCAGGCTCAAAGACATGATGACAATCGATCCTTGTTGATTGCCTCGATAAGGGTCAGGTTTCTTCAGACGAAGAACACGAGAGACCAATAGGTCTTGGTTGGGCGGTAAAGCCCCTAATGATAATCCCTTTTCCCTCATTGAGGGTAACTCAAGAATTTTCAGCTTGAAGATGGCGTCAATTATAATATTTCCTCGTATTTATAACCTGGTATTTGCTTTGTCAATTTTGAGTTTATTTACAATTATGCAATAAGTATTTTCATTTATGAAAATGTTCGTTGTTGAATCAGCAAATATTGTTAGCTAGTTATTTTTCATTCAATTGAAATGTTGAATACTTGAAGGTAGTTCTGAAATAATAGAGTAATCTTGTGTTTAAAAAGAAAACCCTAGATTGACAATTATTTCGTTATGGATCTTTGTGAAACTATTAAGAGATCCATTCAGCTGAAAACCGTTAACTTAGAAGTTAATTGCATCTTTAATTTAGTTGAAAACAAATGGAAACCCTAGTTTTGAAATCAAGACAGTTACTAGTCAGCTGAAAGTTAGTTGATAGTTAAATTTGTAAACTGTAGATCGGATAGGTTATTACAACATGACAATGTTTCAATGTGCAAGAGTGGAAATCAAATAAGAAAGATCATGTATGAAAAACAGAATGTTACAAAGCATTTGGTGACAATGTGAAGAATGGTAGAGGTTATAGAAAGATGGAAAATACTCTTGTATAAAAGACTTGAGACAATCAGAGAAGAAATAGATGGACAATAGTAAGTTATGATGGTCGTACTTATGTTTGAGTTCCTATTGATGTAATGATGCCATAGAAGGAAGGAGATAGAGGTATAATGAATATCCCTTTACCATTAATGAAAAGGAGGGAGAATTATAGAAAGGTGGAAAGATACCGATTCACCCCCCCTCCCCCCTCTCTCAGTATCACCTTGTGCTCATCAATAAGAGCACCCAAACCCCCCAATCTGAATCTAAGTGAAATATGTCCAATTCATTATGACATCAATCAAGAACATTCTCCTTATCAATAGACTAGGAATGGAGACAAGTACACGTTACAATTCTTATCTTGAAATATCCCCCTTAGTTTTGTTTTGAATTTTATCAGCACAATCACCACTGTTTGTGTTAGCTCCAACAATCAAACTAGCTGAAATGGAACCCTCCACTTTTTGATCACCAAGATCCCGATGTGGACGAGGTGAGAGCATACAGTGCAAGGGGATCATTAGCAATAAACTGAAATTGAAATTGCAATGCTCTAGGCGACTAGCTGACCATTTTGGAGGAAAATGCTAGAAATGTAAATGTAGGCAAATAACCGACCATGAAGCTCTACCACTAATTCAGCGGGAGCAAAGTTATTACAATTTATAAGGCGGCAAGCCAGCCATGAATCCACACTACCACTTATTCAGCGGCGAGATATTTAAACAATATGTGTTGAAAGTAAAATAATACTCAACCACTTCTTCAGTGGGAGTAATTACAAAGTTGAAATATAAAATACTCAACCACTTATTCAGCGGGAGTAGTAAATACAAATGTAATATGCTGAAAGTAATTAGCTGAAACAGTACTACTATAATCAACGTTGCAATGTGCCTTCTTTTACAACGAAATTTGCTCTATCTTCAAAACAATGATTTCACAATATTCCTTATTACAAATGTGAATGAGAACAGCAAAGGAACATGGCATTAAACTTAAATAACCAGGTCTGATTTGAATAACCAGCAAGCTAGGAGATCACTAGAATGTTCATATCTCCTTCAATACTCATCCAAATGACTCCAAACCAAATGCAAATGGAGCCTAGGAGAAAGGCGACCAAATACAAGGCAACAAACAGCTGCAAACAACCTTCAACTTTTATGCACGCATCCCAATGCAAATCTGGAAATGATAAAACCCCCTTGTCAAGAGCGACCCGCTCTAGAAAAATGGAGACTTCATAATAAAATCTGAAACTTGGTGAAAGGGGGCGCCCAAGGTAAGAAAGATGATAGCTTTAATACCCAGAACCAATAAAAATTCACACAAAGAGCTATGAATGAAAATGAGTTACAGCTATACAAAAACCAGCAACCTCAAAATCAGATTATACAACAGCAATCTGAATTTGGAAATCAATATAAACTCAATCTGCACTCCTGGATGAAGCACAGTCTTCAGAATCCAACTAGGTACTGTCTTGCGAGTACGAAACTGAATGGATGGAGCTAGGAAGTATGTGTTCCTCGAAGCAAGAGCTTTGAATTCATTTCAACAACATTTCGATATAATCAACAATAATGAATGCCAAAAGCTGGAGCAAAGCCTCTCTTAAATAGAACTTTGAGGTGACCTTTCAAATTCTTTTTTTCCCTCCAAAAGGGGATGCCCATCTCAAGTTTGCATTTTAATATTTTAAAAACAACTTTTATCTCCTCCTCCTAGGCGTCCAAGGAACAAGGCACATAATATAACATTTAAATATTTAATTCTTCTTCCCATGAGGCGTCCACTCCAAAAGCCCCCCTTTTAAAACATCAAGTCATTAAACTAGGCCAAGGGGCCCAAAGAGATTAAAATAATAAAATGACTTAATGAATCCTCAAATGTCAAAATGAGCCAAAAAGTGTCAAGGACCAAAAATACTCATTCTGCCCTACCCGAAATAGAAAACACTCTAAACTGTTGAATTGCTACCAACTAGAGCACTGCCAAAAATAGAACTTACTAAAAATAACATTCTGCTAAAAATAGTAAGTTGTTCCAAACTCATTTTGGGCACAAACCGGGCAATCATCATGACTTACTAAAAATAGTAAGTGCCTGGAAAGGTTGTTAGATGGATATGCATGTTACATCATTCTAAAGCTCTCTAAAAACCCAGAAAAACCCAAAAACCTTTCCTACATGCAAGGTATCTACCAAAAATGCATGTCATTTTCTCAACATGCATGTTACCTTATCCTGAAGCTCTCCAAAATCTCAAAAAGCTCCACCAGACATGCATCAAAAACTCTCACATGCAAACCTTCAAAGGCTCATCTAAAACCTCCTACAAAATAGGAAACCCTAATTTGCACTTCTAACTAGCCTACAGGCCTCCGAAAATAGGCTATCAGTCACAGAAGAACGTATGGCTAAAATGGAGACATTACATATCTCTACCACCAAAGATTCATCAATTGTGGATGTCAAGAGAGATTCTAGAGGATTACTAGACTTCTACCTAGTATTATCCTACCTCAACCCCTCAATCATGGGCATCCTCCTTTAAGCATCATCAAATGCCTACATTGTGCATTTCATGATAATAAATGATGATGTTGTTGGTCCATCTAGCCTAAGCCTTGCTACTCATTTATGACTTCAAGTCATCCCTTCTTTGCATCCGCATGAAAGAAGACTTTGAAAAAATATAGTTTATATGCTTCTTTCCATAGATAATCCTTTGTATTACGTGGCCAATTTCTAGCTATGGTCCTCTTCCCCATTCTTTTCTTCTCCTCCCAAATGAAGCTTTCCTCAAATTTCCTTTCTTTCTACAAGCATCCACAGTAATTTCTTGTTATCTACTTCATCCTATACCTACATACATTGCTAGAAGCCATACATGAAGGTTGAAGGAAAATTTCTTTAACCATCACCCTCTACTCTATTGTTTAGGACTTCTTTATTAGGTTTCAATGTTAGATTTACTTATAGTAGAACACTATGATGTAGACCAACTTCTTATTGAAAAAATTACTTTAAGCTTATATGGACCACTACGTGAACAATAAGAGGCATTTCCTTGTCACATTCCCTCAACACTAAATGACTTATTTTGATTGACTGATTGCCCTTGAAATTTGGAGTCAAATAGACATTATTGTTATTGGTATTCATTAGAAATTGCTGTTATGGCATTCCCATTAAGGTACGACGATATTGTTCCATACTACTGATTGATTTTGTGTGTTTATACTATCTTAATGATGACTCGTTATCTATTTTCTTATTCAAGCACATGTTTTGTACAAACAACTGCTATCATTTTGACTGTTTTGTGAGGTGTTATACTTTTTGTTCAGTGGGCAAAGATGAGGGGGCAGTTGGCATCAATGTTGATTAAGTGAAAAAGCTGAAAGGATATCGATACCACCCAAACCAAGATGCATTTCACTATGGTTTGACATGACTAGATTGTTTTGGCACATTTCTTATAACATATTTCCATAAAGGGTATAATGCTTGGCATATTTGTGCATTTGAATTATTGATCCCTCATAGCAAGGTTTTAACATGACTCTAATTAGTCATATTACGGCATCTTTAAGAATCAGCAATGTTCTCCTAGCACTATTTCTAGGTGTCAAGTTTGTTGCAGGTGAACTAATTTATTGATATTATAATATTATATAAATATGTATATTTATGTAATACTATAATTCAAATACTCAAATTTGGCTAATACTCGACAGCCCAAAAATTTGAATTGGAATCAGACTAATAAAACTTATCAAATAAAAATATATTATTTAAATACGCAAAATAAACTTAAATAATGCATTAGAAGCATAAAGAATGAATTTAGAGAAGCCGAGAGAATAAATGGAATACAAGTAATCAGAATTTAATCAGAAAAGAATTGGCAATCTAAAATCTACTGAAATATTCATAAAAACAAGGAAATTAAGGCCTACATCATCTAAACTCAATATTCCTATTCTTTTCTTTTTAAAACTAGCAAAAAGGTCCGTGAGTAGAGGACTCCAATGGGATCAAAGGGTAGCACCCCTCATGGAAATTAAGGCCTTTGAGGCCACAAGAACCTTCATGGCACATGCCATTTTTCAGAATTTTATCACTTTTAACAACCATTGATAAATCCTTCCAATTACTGGACAATCAATTCATGATGCTGAGATCCAAATTAATGAAGACAAAAAAGACAAACCATAAGGGTTTTACAGAAGATTTCCAGTTATATCTGTAGCAATCGAGTTCTCTTATTAGACTCACTAAGTTAAAGCTAATCATGACAAAGTCTCAACAAGTACCTCACAACATACTCACAAGTTTCTTCAGTAGACTTGTCTCATAATTCATGATTGAGTTACATATTGATATATACATGAATATATGTATTACTGATAATATATATGCAATTACTTATATGGATATATAATATATTATATAAACATATAATATAAAATATAAAATAGAAGTATTTTAAAATAAGCATTATTGAATTTATGAACATAAAAACTAAGCCTACTCTAACCCTATCATGCACTATGTAACTATTGTTTTGACCTCACATTAATTTTTTTACAGCAATCACTCTTTATTATCTTTGTTTGCTTCAACTAAAGTTTTGGTGAAAGCCTGCTAAATTTGGAAATTTCATTATTGATTTGTGGCTGGAAATAAGGAGAGAAATAGAGAATTAATTGGATAAACTATGGTTAAAACCCATGCATGAAGGGACATGACAGCAAAGAAATGGACTATTTATTTATGAATCTTTCTGCATTTTGGCACAAGAAAGAAGAGAGTTTCATAAGCAATCTTGGAATTTTTTGCAGAACCAGAGGATTCTGTACCTATTCCCAAGTAGGGTTGCTTTCATTTCTCCAGTTCATTTGTTTTGCTTTACTTGTGTAATAAGGAGTTTGGATTTTAGATTAGAATAGAATTTCTATTTTTTGAGCCTTCAGACTCAACCCTTTTAGACTCAAATGAAACCTACGATGGATAGCATATTGAAAATATATTACATCATAATAGTATTGGTTAGTAAATAATAAATGAGTGTTACTGAATAAAAAAAAGTTTGTTTATAGTAGGCATAAGTTCCCGTAAGGAGGTTATTCAGGTGGTTGGAATAATAAGCTTCATAATGCCCATTATTATCAGATGTAAAACCAACCGTTGGTATCCCAAAAAATATACAATTGTTTCTTGAGTTGCATATTTTTATAGTTTTTGCCATTTCAATTTGGTATCAAAGCAGGTTAACCACGATGGAAGACTGATGAAACATTATGATGTTAAGAGTTCTTTGTTGAATTTGTAAAGATGGATTGAAGAATCCATTATCTTATTTCTCACTGAAAAACATATGAAAGGCAGTTCTTGGTATTACAAGTGGACAAGGTGTTTATTCCTAATCACAGGAAGAGTGGTGTGGTTAGTGTGTGGTCCCTATCTACCTTTGTTGGATTTGTTCCTACTTGTTGTGACCTTTTCACACATCGCCCCATCGCAAATGGGGACCCCCAGTAGTTTGCTAGTTTTTAGGGTTTTGTCTCCACGCAATGGTTTCATGAGGTCACTTCTTTCAGAGTTTCAAGTTAGTCTTTTGAGAGTCGCCCGAGCCAAGTCAATAATTCATGCTTAAATCAGTGCATAAACGTCATGGAAGGGCTCAGAAGGTCCGAGAGACAAGGATCGCCTGTGCTTTGGACCAATTCTGACACTTCCTACTTTTTAGGAAATCTGCTTTTCGCTTTTTCATTTTTGGCATTTTTGGACCAAACAGGGTTCCCTATTTTTTAGGGATTTTGCTTTTTCTATTTTTAGAAAGTCAACCCTGGTCAACGAGTCAACTTTCCATCTTTAGAGCCAAAAATCAACCAAAAAAAATCAAAAATCATTGAGAAATCAAAGTGAAAATCGAAAAATCAAGCAAAAAAACAGGAAAATCATGGAAAAGCAAGCAAAAATCTGAGAAAATCAACCCAAAATCTGGAAAAATCAGTCAAAAATCAGTCAAAATTTTGCCTAAGTCTGAAATAAAATTCGCCCTCAAGAGAACATGATCAGCCATTAACAAAGTCGGCCCTATAAAGGAGGGAAAGTAAGGATGGAGAGTTCGCCATCAAGAAGACAAGTATGAGGTCGGCCCTTAAAATAAGGGACATGGCACAGAGGTGAGGAAGTCCGCCCTTGCCTTGATTGAAAGATGGGAAGCCTCCTTCAAAGTCCGCCATGCCTTGGAGAAAATGGCATAGAAGTCGGCCCTTAAAATAAGGGACATGGCATAGAGGTTCCAAAGTCCACCCAGCCTTGGCAAAGACCTTCCAAAGTCCGCCCAGCCTTGGCAAGGCACTTGGGAAGTCCGCCTAGGCATGAGAGAGGGAAAAAATTGAAATTTTTGCTAAGTGTTTGATGCCTAGGAAGGGAAAATCCGAAATTTGTCTTAGTATGGAGGCCTAGAAGGGGAAAAAATTGAAATTTTGGAAAAGTATTTTAATGCTCTAGAGGGAGAAAATGCGAATTTTGGCTAAGTAAGAATATGGAAGGCAAATGCCTTGATGGAAGGTGGAGATAACTTGAGGAAGTCCGCCTAGGCCATGGCAAAGGAAGTGTGAAGTCCACCTAGGCCATGGCAAAGGAAGTGTGAAGTCCGCCTAGCATAAGAAGGAAAGGAAGGATTAGAAAATTCGCCTAAGTATGAGTGCCTAGGGAAAAATTGATGAAGCTGACCAAGTACACAGAGGAAAATGCACATGGCAAAGAGGCAAGAAAGTCCGCCCTTGGCTAAAAGAGTTAAAAATTTGTCTAAGTATCGTGGAATTTTGCCTAAAGAAGACATCCAAGCACATACTTTGCCTAGAGAAATTCGTCCAAACAAGAGAAAAATTGATTTCGGCATAAGAAAATGTGCCCGGCACAATTTGAAGTCCGCCATGGCAGGAGAAAATGAGGATCTGGCATAACATTTATTGACAAGATGGCTAAAATTTTAACTTGGCTAGATGAAAATTGAAATAAATTTGGAGAATAAACATTTAGCCAAAGAAAAAAGGAGAAAAATCAAAATAGCCATGGGTCCAAAAACGAACGGGTTGGAAATAAATTAAAATATTTTAATATTTTAATAATTTATTTCCAATACTTAGAAATTTAAAATGCCTTGGACAAAATTAAATTCACCAGACGTGTATCGGAGGAAAATAAATTGCGCCAGACAAAGATAAAATCCAATGGGCAAAATTAAATTCACCATGAATTAAAAATTGGAAAATTGAATTTAATTAGACATTTAATGTTTTTTTTTTCAAAATTTTGAAGATCGAAGATAAACGTCTAACCAAAAAATCGAATTTTGGAAAATCAAAGAGATTTGCCTGGATAAGCTCGCCATGGAGTTTTTTCGAAAAATAATGGAAGCTTGCCTGTTTGAAGAAGAGAAAACAAATCGAAATCGAGAAAGAAAGAGGCAGTTGCTAAAACAAATCAAACTCTTCAGCATTATAATGAGTTTCAGCAACTCATTTTTCACAAGCACAGCTGAAGAGAAGTTAGTCTCTCGAAATTGTAAGAAAATTATAAGACGATCAATTATTCAGCAGGCAAGATCGATTTTCTTAGAGGAAGAAATAATTTTATGCTGAAGGAGTAATTTTTCGAGGAAGTGAAGAAGTTCTTGGCTGAAAGTCGAATTTCTTAGTGAGACAGGCGCACTTAGTCACCTGATTTTTTGATTAAATTCTCGAAGTTTAAATTTGATCTGCAGCCAGAAGTTCTTTCCTGAGGTTTGGAGTTCGATTGGATTAATTCATCATTTCTCCTTCTATCTTTTTCAGCTCACCTATGTTCTGGCTAAAATTTCAATTAAAATCATTTACTTTCAGCTTGCTTTATTCGCAGAAGTTTAATTATTTAATGAGCTGAAAGTAAAATTTTCGAACACAAGGCACGAGATTGAATTATATTTTAAAAGTCTTCGTATTAATGTTAGTATTTTACTGCAGGTTGATGACCATGGCGGGGGAATCATCGAGGAAGGCACCAATGAAGTTCGCCAACAAGTGGGTACAGCGAGAGTCAAAAATAAATTCAAAGTGGAAAAATGTTGCAGACACCGATCTGGGACATGTTGACTTCATAGAGTTCAAGAAAAGAGTATATGGACATGATGGACTTCCGACACCAATTGCCAGACGAATGGTGAGGAATGGAATTTTTCAAGCAGCTGGATTCCGCCTGCGATGGATTGTGCAGAGTTGATGGTAGAATGTGCCATCGATTACGATGCTCAGAAAAGACAAATCATTGCACCTGACGGAAGGGTCCTGGCTCACCTAGGTGAAGTAGCAATACAGGAGACATTTGGCATCCCAACACATTCCTGTACCGTCTACAAAACCAAGGAGGAAGCCAAGGGATTGTATGACAGCCAGTCTAAGTTATGCGCCACAAATGTTAATAAGGCATGGCTGGAAAAGCCTAGAACATCAATAAAGAAGATGCCTAAGAGGCCACGCCGAACAGATTTTAAAGAAGATTATGGGGACATCATTTTGATGCTGAACATAATAGCTGGCAACCCACAAGGTGCATATTTTGAAACTTGGACGTATTATTTTATAGATGAAATCACTTCCGGCGTGAAGATGTTCAACTCGTCCCGAATGATAAGTGACAATCTTCGAGAGCAGTTGATCAATTTGGAAAAAATCAAGTCTTTTCATATGAGCTCGTACATTGTCTATTTATTGGCCAGGACATATAAATACTCAGGACTGGTTTGCAAAGGCAAAGTTGGCAACGGAGAAAATGAACTCAGGCCTTATGATTGCTACCCGCAACTTCAGCTAAGGGAGAAATCTCATTTCAAGCGGGTGCACGATGCTTTCTTAATGTACATCACAAGAACACTTCAAGGAGGAACGCATCAAAGGCTGAGTCACGAAGCAAAAAGTTTGATCACTAGATACGGATCCCGGTTTATCCAGTTTCCAAAATTTACATATGTCAAGATCCAAGGATTCACTGGAAATCCCTACAAGTTGCCTATCTATCCAACAAATCGGATGATCTTGCTTGAAGTCCTAAGGCAGCTGGAAGAATACCAGAGCATCTAGAGGCCGAGTAAGAAGGCGACTGTTACATTCCCATTCTTCATTGGGAATATGTCAAAATCCTGTCCATCAGCACAAGCAGCTGAGAGCGCCAAGCTAGAGATCCAGTGGTACCCGTTCACAGCCTATAAGTCCAGGGCCAATTTCGACCCACATCATCATATCCGGACAGTGGATGGGAGGAGATATAAACACAGAGTGGAATTGGAGGACTTTTGGGCGAACGCCGCTGATGAGTATGAAGTCAGGAGAAGATTATGGTCTAGAATGCCAGTAGACTTCATGAGGGCGATCGAACTTTGTCGGGTGCCTGATCAGTTGCAGGACAATGGAAATTATGTCCAGCCGCCCTTCGAGGAGAGCCGACCTCTTCCTTCCGTGAAGTGGTCATAGCCTGAGCACTCAGATTTGGCGACATTGATGAGACCAGTGATCAAGTACTCACAGTGGTGGGTCGACCATCATGTCCACGAGTTGAGACAGAAAAGAATAACGCTCACGTATGATTTACTGAGCGAGACGGAGTCATACTCCTCCAATGCTGGCGCATCCCATCAAGATGATTTGGTTGAGATTGGCGAGAAAAGGAAAGAAGTAGTTCCAAGTATAGAGCCTATCCAGAAACGACAGAGGATAAAACCATCTTGTTCTGTGGCGTCTCAGAATATTGATGAGCTAGTGACCACCGCAGACGAATCCTTAGCTGAAATGATGAGACCTTCTGCAGTTCAGGAAGAGAACAATGAACCGATCCCATTGGATAACAATGAGCCCTCATCACCTACGGGCACAGAAATACTGGGTTCGGATAATGAAGTGGAAGTCCAAAACGATGACTTCGAAGAGGGAACGATTTCTACCCTCAGAGAAGTCCTGGATATTCCAAATGAAGAAAACGTTCAGGAGGAAGATGGTATCGAGCAGCCTACCATTCTAGATTGGCTGATAGAGAGGATGAAGATTCAGGCACCTGTGGAGGTCCAAGAAGAAGATGATACTGCAGATTTCTTGGCAAGGTTGGAACAGGTTGCTATTAAGAAACCTGCCAAGAAATTTTCCACCATTCAGAGGGATGAAGCCGGCGGCCGTTCCATACATATCGCAGTACCAACAGTGGATAAGGCACAAGATGAGATCACTCCCAAAGAATACACCATAACCACTATAGACCTTGGCCCAACAACAAAAGGCCAGGAAGTGGAAGAACTGGACAATTCCGTCTCAACTGTCAAGGCGAGATTGGAAAAAGAAGTGGCGAAAAAGAAGGAATACAAAAAGGAGGTCGAGTGCCTGAAGGAGTACATACGGCATCTGACCCAACCACTCAATCAGGGTGATGCAGTAGCTCCTCCTCTTCTTAATTCCTCGCAAGAAATAGCCAAGGATGTGGAGCAAGGGATGGTCACGGCCAAGGAGGCCCAGGAATGGATGGTAAGCGAGGGCACGGAAGCAGCCTCGTTCATGGAGAAATTGGCACTTGCCTACAGGCAAACTTCTTCTTTTCTTTCCAGATTGGTTGATATGGCGAAAACTTGGGACAACCTTCCAGACATTCAGGAGAGGCTCATTCCATGCCTCAAGGTACTGAAGGGTGTTCCAAGGGAAGAGTTGGTCGAAGGAAAGGTGATTGCTGCAGGAGCAGCTTATGATTTTCACCATTGGTTTTGGGCAGTGATGATACGGAGAGAGATTATGGGGAAGGCAAAGGCGGATGGGCTCAAAGTTGAGGAGCAAGTTAAAGAAATCTGGGAGAAGATTTATACGATAGCTGCAGATTTGTTTGACCGAGAGATTGTTCGGGAAAACGACATGCAGCTGGAGAGGTTAAAGCATAAGGTTCAGGAAGTTTTCTTTTCTGTTACTGGAACAATTTTGAGACAGGATTTCACAAAAGTGGCGAATCTCTTGGCCATCCGGAATGATTTTGTGAGGCAGGAGGCGGATTGGGAGAGCACCTTCGCCAAATGTGCTAAGGATTTAGGTGGACTTGAATTCAGGATTAGCATGCTGCCGCCAGTCACGATGGAGGAAGTTGTCACGATCGTGTCCAGATTCATCGAGCACAATGCTGCCCAAGAAGATAGGGACGCCTTCCCTTGAAGATAGCTCCAACTGCCACTTCACTGCCTGTTACTGCTTGTTTACTGGTTGATAACTGATGTTATTTTGGGCAACCCTAATTAGGGTTGGGTTGTATTTAATCTTGGCTGTCGATACTGTTTTAATCTTGGCCTTTCATTTGATTTTGAAAACTCTATTTAAATTGGTGATCTCTCACTTTCATTGGTGTGGAGACAGTACATGAAATTGTTGCATTGAGACTATTTCCGATGATAAAAACTCTTATGCATGATTTGCTTTGAATAACTTTTATTGTCTAGTAAGCAAGGTTGCATAACTTCTTCTACCATAGATTAGAGTTAGAATTAAATTAAGTAGAATTTGCTTTGAATATTGGTTAAGTGAATGCGAGATTGATCGTATAGATTAAATGGTGAAATATTGCTCATACTTTCTTCGAATGGATGATTTGCATTTGATGCGTAAAGTTAGCCTGAGCTTGTAATTGTGGATACTTAACTTCGGTCTCATTCGAGGCTTGAAAATTATAATCACACCCTTTGAAGATTGCACCCACTTTGCGTAGTTGTCCTAGGGAGGCGAAACAAAGTTTGGTTATTCATTTCACCTAATCTTTACTGTCTCTTAAATTCCTAGGCGTAGAATAGATCCTCTAAACCCTTGTCTTTTTGCACTTTTTTTGAAATTCGAACCAAAAGTCCTAACCGAAGAAGTTTTTAATGATAAATCAAGTTTTTAATGATAAATCCGTCGAAGTCCCAAACTTGTGAAGAATTCTTTAACGTAAGTCCCTTTGTGTATTACCAGCAAATCACAATGCCCATTGGGCTTATCCACACGTCAAGACCTGACGAAAGAAACCTTGGAGTCGCCATATGATCTTCTCGCAATCTTAGCATACGCGGTGACTTTGTTCAAGAGAGGATAGAGTGTCTTTGGACATTTTATTCTGAAGTGTTCGGTGGATGATAAAACGTACACCAACACTACTGTACACTTGAAGAGGTATTTGTTCCCATTGGACACTAGAGGAGGTATTTGTACTGTGGCAGAAGAGATGTTCCCTCATTGTGCATTGGAGGAGGGGTTTGTTCTATCAAAGGAGAAATTCACCCTCTCAACATAGGATTCGTTCTCTCATATTGTACATAAGATTTGGGGCAGCTGGTCAAAACATCCACAAATATGATCTATTAGGTGTGTCCTAGTTAGTGTGATACCTTAGTGAATTGTGCTTGCGTGTCTTGGTTCATCAAGTGCCTATTTGGGTGGTTGTGCCCAGTCTACTACTAACGTTCCTACCTTTGTCCAAAATGGTGCAATAAAGGGAGAATGTTGGAAATATATTACCTATAGCACATTAATATATGTTAGTAAATAATAAAATAAGTGTTAGTGAATAAATAAAAATTTGTTAGTAGTTAGTTGTGCGGAAATAGATTCCCATAAGGCCATTATTTGGGTGGTTGGAATAAGAAGCTTTATACAACCCACTATAATCAAATGTAAAATCATCTATTAGTTTCCTAAATAATATATGATTGTTTTTGAGTTGCATATCGTTTGCTGCTTTTGCCATTTCAATTTAATATTTGATGCAGGGACCCTAAGTTTAATCATATGCATATATATGGTTGTGGAAACCTTACCCAATAATGATCCTCGTGCTCAATTTTGGGACTTCATTTTATTTTTACTTATTTATTTGTGAGGTATGGAAAATAAGGAATTGAAGGGTAGTTTGAAATGTACATGGAGGTTAGTAAAAGACAATGGTTGGTTAAGGTTACCCTATTATAAATATGTGATGGTTCATGAAATTGCTTTTGCTAATAACTACCATAGGTTTTGCTGAAAAAATTAATGAATAATTGTATGTCTGTGAGTACGTGTGTATATATAAGCCTTAACCTGCTAGTTAGTTTGGTGTGAATAGATTGTGTGAAGGCTATGTTGTGTCAACAACTTGAACATAAAAAAGCGAAAATAAAAAATCAGTTAAGAAAGCTATGCTTTATGTAATGATGCTATACTTGTTATGCAAGTGGTGGCTAGAAAGTGATTCCATGTTGGTTTGGCTAAGTCAATCATAACCATGTAATTGTCTATTTTGTACTAGTTATTTGTAAATAGAGCGGATAGTTTATCGAGCTTCTAATTGGATTTTGAGTTTATTTTAGTTGTTTGTCAGTAAAGATTAATGAGTAAACCTCTTGTGTGTTAAACATGTAGCATGATTAGTCATTATTCTTGGTTAAATGACTTCATTGAATCTATGATTATGTTCAAAATCTGTATTGTATCTTTATGACGAATCTCGAAGGAATAAAAAAAAATTGAAATATAAATGGAAGACTTTTGTCATGTTAGAAAGAAAGAAATTAGAACATGAACTTGAAAACATACTGATGTTTTTGAAATTAAATTTATGACAGGAACTTCTAGTACTTGCTTTTATGATGACAATATGTTGATGAAAGATCATGATATGTTTTGAATCTGTGTAAAAGCGATTCTCAACTACCTTAGATTTGCTTGTGCATAGACACCTATGCATGATAGAATGAGTGGGAAAGTAGCATTATGAGATTACAATATTGACCTATTGTCCTCATAGTCCCTTTTTCAAACCCATATGATGCAGTTTATGCTATAGAAAGATTACAATAATTATAGCAAGTATTTTATCTAACTATACCAGATGTTTTAGTACAACAAAGCACTTGTATGATGTAAACATCATGTGCCCACATCGAAACAACTGGTGTAGTGTACATACATGTATGCTGCCACAATTGTTCGATATGGTTACATGATACTCTTCATTTGTGCATGGGTACATAACACAACTGCTTTCATACATTTGTGCATACACACAAACCAATCTAGGGCAATCAAGAATTGCTTCTCACACAAGCTCAAAACACATCATATTCCAGTTTCATCAACATATTATGACAATAAAAAGTACCAAAAGTTTCTACCACAAGAATTAATTTCAAACATGTTTTATTACAAATTTTGAAATTCTAAATCTTAATTTTCGCTATGTTTTACAAACTCAAGTTCTAATTTCTTTCTTTTTAACATGCAAAATTAAGTCCAAGTCTTCCATTCAGATTATTAGTTTTTATTCCTTTGAGACCAATCACAGAAATATGATACGGATTTAGAACATAATCTTAGACCCAACAAACTTATCAAATCAAAAATAATGATTAATCAAGTCATATGTTTATTCACAAACAATTAAAACAAATCCAACATACAATTACAAAGTCAATAAAGAATAAGTCTCAAATAACTGAAAGAAAATGGACAAGTACTTGCTTATAGTTAACTTTGCCCAAAACAATAATGGAATTCATTCCAAACCACTAATGAGGTGACTGGTGTAACATAGCATTTATACCCTGAAGCTTTTTTTATGTTCAGGTTGTCAAAAAGCATTCACACAATGTGTCCATCATCAACACACACACACACACACACACACACACACACACATTGCATACAATCATCATTCAGTCATTCATTTTTTCAAAACAACCTACAATAGTTATCAGAAAAAATAGTTTTATCCAAGCCATCAAACCTCATAATAGAGTAACATCAACTAAATATTGTCTTTTACTAACCTCCACCTACAATTCAAACTATCTTCAACTCTACAATAGCCCATACCATGCAAATAAATCATCAGAATAAAATAAGTGTCAAAACCTAGCAAGGTTGGTTGATGGTCAAGGTTTTCTATAAACATAAATATCTATATGAAAGAACACACACATTTATTGTATACAATAAAATCTAGGGTCCTTGCATTAATGCTACCCATCCCAGGTTCCACATGATACTGAATGGGATGAACAAAAGAGTTTTAAGAACATAACTTTCAATCTAATCTAAAGCATTCACTCCTTATTTCAAAGTAAAGTAAAACAAATGAAAGAGAGAAATGAAAAGAATCCTACCTCATAACAGGTATGGAATCCTCTAGCTCTATTAAAAAAATCATTATTTTCCCGTCATACCAAGCATTCTTTCTTCCTTAAATTGTTGTGGAAATGTCATGCCCCCACCCACAAGACCCTGCAGCAATAAGAATGAAATTGCTGCTAGAAGTAAAATAGCAAAGGGATCGAAAATATAAAGGACATCCTGGGCAGCGATTCCTTAAAGGCAAATAATTACTAAAAATATAATTAATTAAAGGCAGCGCTTGGGAAAGCAAGTCAATAACAAAACAAGGCAGCACTTGGGTTTTGAAGAGATATGTCCCTTACAAAGGTAAGGAGTGGAAAGAGGTGACTCTTCCCCGTCATGAGGTATAATTGCTAATCTATTTAAGGCTCTTATAATTATGGATTTAATCTAATTGTTTCCCTATAAGCAATCAAGCAGGGACTAGCAAGGGAACACGATTGGAGAGGCAGCAGACCAGTTCCACAATTTAAGTAGACCACCCCATGATGGATGGTAATGGGAGTTCCTGCCACTTGGGGCCAAGGGCTGATTGCCACACTCTTGGGCTTAATTGTGATGAACAGTCTCCAGGTTCCACAATGCAAGTAGACCACCCCATGTTGGATGGTAACGGGAGTTCCTGCCACTTGGGGCCAAGGGGTGATTGCCACACTCTTGGGCTTAATTGTGATGAACAATCTCCGGGCACCCTATCGTGCTTTCCTTTCCAATCCTTTCTATGATTGGTTATTGGAAATGAAACTATAGATTAGACCCAATTAGGCAATGTTATTTATATTAATTGATCATTTACTCTTAAGTTCAATAACTTTTGTATGATTTAATTTTTGAATACTATTTGTAAAATAAATTATACTGTTGGAATTGCTACTTTTGGGCAAAATCAGGCATACCCCAACTAGGGGACATTACATGAAATTTTCAACCTTCCAAAATACTGCAACTATCTCTAAAAGCTCCTTTCTTCTACTGTCAAAATGCAAAAAAAATCATTAACGAATAGCCCATTTCCGCTGCTGCTATCACACCCCTTGATTTGTGTATCTTATATGCATAGGTTTTAATTTTTAACCATAACTTTTTAAGTTAACTCTTCAGTTCTAACCTTATTTCCAGCGACAAAATTTCTAGATTTAGCATGATGTCATCAAAACTTCTAGTAAACCAAACAAAGTTTTTCCCTCAAATTTCTAGCCATAAAAATTACAAAGTGACAGCAATTCAAAAATAATGCAAGCTCGCAATCTACAAAATTTTCAAAAAGTAGGTTTATCACTATAAAAATTTAGAATAAGAAATTATATTTATTATTAAGTTATTAGATTCACCAAAATTTTATAACAGTAAATAATAAACCCATGTTGGTTTAATAGTTTGAATAACACCTTTATCGAAAAGTAATTAAAAAACCTAACCTAAACAAAAGCAATGGAAGGAGCAGACAAAATTGGGCAAAATCTGTTAGAAGACAGAACAAAGGTTGGAGAAGACGTGCAAGCAAGCACAAACGCCCACACAAACAAGACACTTTCTACAAACAGTTGGAAAAGCCCTACCTTGAAATTGGCAACAATGACCTACCTCGAGGCAATCTTGGGTTTACAAAAGGAAATGACAATAGATATTGGAGAAGCAATATTCAACAATTTTTTTGAGCAGCAAGGCAAAAGCCACCACAGAGGACACAACTCACAAGAAGATGTTCATTTTCACAAGATAAGTTTTGAAAGAAAAAGGACACAAACAGCTTTGGTGGGAAAGAGGTTTTGAACATTAAGTTCTGCAAACTTCCCACCTAATACTACACAAGAGGGGGTACATTGGATTGCCAACACACCAAAGAGGAGAATACCAAGGGCACTAGCCACTTGGGAGAGGAATCATAGGACCCTCCAAATCATGATCACACCATCATGATTGATCTCAAAGAAGTGGATGTAAAAAATCAATAGCATCCCTTAGAAAGATTGATCTCAAACCAACCAAAGGCATCAAGTGAGGAAATCCCCTATTATTGTTCCTTTTCATCATCATGGCAAATGCTTTAGGTAGACTCATCAAAAAAGAGAAAATTAGTCATCAAATCAAAGGGATTTGGACCATGGAAGATATGGAGGCATTTACCCATCAGCAATTTGTTGATGATGCCATCATGTTCAGAAAGCAACCATAAGGGAGGTCCATGCATTCAAATAAATGCTAAACACATACTCACAAGCCTTGAGTTAAGTAATTAATTAGTAGGTACCAAAAATCGGAAATATTTGTTTGCTAACGTGGCCCCTTTGATGAAATATAGGATCTCCCAAATTTTAAATTTTCACAAAGGAAATCTACTCATCAAGTATCTCAGCATCCCTCTCTTTGCTAGCATTGGGTGTGCATTTCTCTAGAACAATCTGGTGGAACTCTTTAAAGGTGAACTCTCCTCTTGGAAAGGAAAATGGTTGTCGCTAGTGGGAAGGATACAACTCCTAAAGTTTATTTTTTCAGCATTGCCAATCTTCCTAATGTCTAGACTAAAAAGCTAAAAGAGCATCATCAAATACCTAGAAAAATTAAAAATCATGGACTTCCCCTAGCATGGCACTAGCAAGCACAAAAGTATTCCTCTTGTGTCTTGGGACAAATTATGTATTGGAAAAACAAGGTGGTGGCATGCGGATCAAAAACCTTCACAAGCAAACACTAGCTCTTGTGGCTAAACTAATATGGGGCATTGTTGTGACCTATTTCACACATCACCCCATTGCAAATGGGGACCCTAGTAGTTTGCCTTTTAGGGTTTTGCTGTTGCGCATCTCGGTTTCGTCTGGTCTCCGTTTGGGGTTTAGAGTTTGAGTTTTTGAATGGTCACCCAAGTCAAGCAAAGAATTTGAGCCCGAATCATTGTGCAAGCGTCATCATAGTACTTAGAGGGCCCGAGAGACGAAGATTGACTATCGTTTCAGTCGATTCTGACATCTCCTACCTTTTTGGGGTCTCCACCCTAGACCTCCTATTTTTTAGGGACTTCATTTTTGGCATTTTTAGCCCAAGTTAGACTTCCTATTTTTTAGGGGCTATTTTTGGAAAGTTGCTATTTTTGGAAAAGTTTTTATTTTTGGTAGGGTTTCCATCTTTAGAAAGTGCCCGGATTTCAAAAAACCACTCAGAAGTTCCAAAAAATCAATAGAAAATCGCAGAAAATCATTTTAAAATCTGGAAAAATCCATGAAAAGTCTGAAAATCATGGTAAAAATCGCCAAAGTATGGAGATATGAATTCATGAAGGCATGGAAGGGAGGCTGAAAGTCTGACCAGCAAGGAGAATGGAGAGCAAAATTAATGGCAAAAGCTTCAACCAAGTCCGCCTTTGGAAGAAAAGACAATGGCATGGCAAAAGGTAAAGCCCGCCCCAAGATAATGGCATGGACTCATGGAAAGTCCGCCCAGCAAAAGAAAGGATGGCACAAGGCTAAGGAAAGTCCACCCTATGCAAATGGCATGAGATAAGGCAAAGTCCGCCCAGCAAAGCAATGTGAAATGGCATGACATCAAGACAAGTCCACCTTGCCATGGCATGGAGAAGTGCCAAGTCTACCTAGCTCACAAGAGATAATGGCTTGACTTCAAGCCAAGTCCACCCACCATAAAAAGAGATGGCATGAGCAAAGGTGAAGTCCGCTCCAAAGAGGATGGTACAAGCCAAGGTAAAGTCCGCCATAAAGAGGTTGGCACAAGTAAAGGTAAAGTCCGCCATAGAAGGCAAGACATGGCATAAGACTATGGAAAGTCCACCCCAAGTCAAGATGGCTCAACACTAAGGTAAGTCCACCCTATGCCTTGGCAAAATGGAAAGAATGACTAGCAAGTCCGCCATACCAAGAGGAAGAAAAAAAAATCAAAATTATGCCTAAGCTGGGACATTGAAATATTAAATGATATGCTTGGTACCTTGATAAATTCGCCATACTTAGAGAAAATAAAGAAATTTTTCCTAAGTCTGGCATTGATATGCTTAGAAAATGAGAAAGTTCGCCAAAGACATAAGGAGTCATGAAAAATTATGGCAAAATAAAATGGAAGAAAGATTTGTCTAAGGTAAAGGCAAGAAAAATAACTTAGGAAAATCAAATTTGCCTTAGATAAAAATAATAATAATAATAAAAATGCCATAACAATTAAAATAAAGGGGTTGGAAATGACACATGAAAATAATTATTTTTATTATTTTTATTTTTATTTTTCAACACCCAAAGAGATAAAGTTTGAAATTTTCTCCTTTGGAAAAGACAAAAGTGACTTCACTGAAGTGGCACCTGATTTAGAAACTTTCCCGGAGACTGATGTTGAAGATAAAATTTGCCATTCGGAAGCTGAGTGCAAGCCAAGTTCGAACTTGATTTAATGGAAACAATTGAATTTTGCTAAATGGGTCGAATTTCTCATCTTTATAATTGAATTTGCTTCTCATTTTTCAATCATTCAATTTTCGAAAGAAAAGTTGTGAGAAGAAATTTTGGCTAAGGCAAGAAAGTTGAGAAAGTTTGAAGCAAAGTGAAGGAAGCAAATTCATACCAGCCAGCACTATGATCTTGACCATTTCATTTTTTCCAAAAGAGCCAGGCAGATTTATTTTCCTCACTTCATTCTAGCACAAAAAACTTCATTAATTCTTTCATTTCCAGCATAATTTTTCACGAAGTTTGATTTATCAATTAGCTGGAATATTTTTCGAGTAATTTAATTTTAATTTTAATATTCTCTTTGTATCTTCTTGCAGATTTATTTTCAAGAGAACAAAAATGAAGTTCGCCAGTAAGGGTTCGCAGCCACAGTCCAAAATCAAATCCAAATGGGAGAACATTGTGGACACCAACCTTGGCCATGTTGACTTTGATGATTTTAAGAAAAGAATGTACGGAAGTGATGGATTTTTACCCACGCCAATTGCAAGAAGGATGATGCGCAACAGTATTGTTCATGCAGCTGGATTTCCACCAGCAAAAGAATGTCCAGAGCTCATGGTAGAGTGTGCATTGCATTATAATGCACAGGAAAGACAGATAGAAGCCCCTGATGGAAGAGTACCGGCATATTTGACTGAGCCAGCCATACAAGAAACATTTGGAATTCCAGCTTACCACCAGACATCTTATCGAAGCAAAGATGATGCACGTAAACTTTACGAAGATCAGCAAGATCTTTGTGCATCAAATATAAATAAGTCCTGATTGGTGAAGCCCAGACCTACTGCCAAAAAGATGCCGAAGAAATTGTCCAGACCTGATTTTAAAAAAGAATACGGAGATATTGTCTTGCTGCTGAATAGAATGGTAGGCAATCCTCAGGGTGCGCCTTTTGAAACCTGGATGTATTATTTCATTGATGAAATAACTCCCGGGGTTAAAATGTTCAACTGGTCTAGAATGATCAGTGACAGTCTCCACGAGCAGTTGGTCAACTTGGAAAGAACCAAAACCTTCCATATGAGTTCTTATGTCATATATCTGCTTGCAAGGACCTACAGATATGCTGGCCTAATTTGCAAAGGTGTAGTCGACAACGACAAAGGAGAGTTCAAGTCCTACAATTGTTATCCGCAGTTGCAGTTGAAGGAGAAGTCACACTTCCGACGGGCGCATGACGCCTTTCTTATGTATATCACTCGAATTCTCCAAGGCGGAACACATCAGAGGCACACCCGTGAGGCCAAAAGTCTGATTGGCAAATATGGATCCTGGTTCATCCAGTTTCCCAAATTTACTTACATCAAGATTCAAGGATTCATAGGTCGCCCATACAGACTGCCCATTTATCCTACCAACAAAATGGTTTTGTTGGAAGTTCTAAGGCAATTGGAGACATATCAAAATATCCAAAGGCCAAAGCAAAAAGCAGTTGTCACTTTTCCACTCTTCATCGGTAATATGGAAGAGTCATGTCCATCGGCGCAAGCGGCAGAGAGTGCTCGATTAGAGATGCAAAGATACCCGTTCATATCCTACAAGCCTAGAAGTGACTTCGATCCACTCCATCACATTAGAACTGTGGACGGAGAGAAATACAGACACAGAATAGACTTAGAAGATTTTTGGGCCAATGCAGCTGATGAATATGAAGTGAGAAAAAGACTGTGGTCAAGATTGCCGTTGAATATGATAAGGGCGACAAAACTCTTCTGAGTACTTGATCAGTTGGATGATGATGGAGTATATGTGTAGCCGAGCTTCGATGAAAGGCAGCCACTTCCTCCTATCAGATGGTCTGAGCCTGAGCTTGGTGACCTGACAACATTCATGAGGCCTGTATTCAAATATTCCCAATGGTGGATGGACCAGCAAGTGAAAATTTTGCAACAAAGGAAGGTGCCATTTACATACGATCTAATGGGTGAGGCAGAGTCTTGTTCCTCAAATGCCGGTGCATCTCATGGAGGTGGACCAACGAATGCCGCCAACTTGAAAAAGAGAAAAGATATTGATGACTCTACAAAGCAGAACAAGAAGAAAACAGTAGATGAAGGACCTGCTCAAAAGAAGCATAAATCCAGGCCCCTTCATTCGGCTACATCCAGAAATATAGATGAAATATTAACCATGGAAGAAGAGTCTTGGGAGCAAGTCAGAATTCCTTCGCCAGTTAGAGATATGGAGGCAATGCAATTGGAAGATGATGATCATCCTTCTCCTACAAGCACAAAGATTCTAGAATCAGACAATGACATGGACATCATGGATGGAAAATTTGAAGAGGGAATGATTTCCGCCCCCAAGGGAATCCAGGAAGACCCATCCGTGCAAGAGATTCAGGATATGCCAGAAGTTCAGGATATGCAGGACGTCCAAGATCAGCAGGAAGATGGAATTGAACAGTCAACCATCCCAGATTGGCTAAAAGAGAGACTAAAGATAAAGGCGCCAGTAGAGGTACCAGAAGAGAATGATACCGCAGACTTCTTGGCTAAGCTAGAGCAGACTGCCACAAGAAAGCCAGCCAAGAAATTTTCTACCATACAAAGAGATGAGGCTGGTAATCGCACAATGCAGATTGCAGTGCCTACAGTTGATAAATTCCAAGATGAGATTGCCCCAAACGAATATGCCATCACAACTATTGATATGGGTCCAACAACAAAAGGACAAGAAGTTGAGGACCTAGATAATTTTGTTGCCACCATCAAATCTAGGCTAGAGAAAGAAGTGGCGAAGAAGAAGCAATATAAAAGAGAGATTGAGCGTCTGAAAGAATATATCCAGCATTTAACCAGGCCACTCAATCAAGGTAACCAATCAGCACCTCCACTTCCAAACTCTTCACAGGAACCGGTCAGAAATTTTGAAGAGGAGTTGACTACAGCGAGAGAAACTAAAGAATGGATGGCTGGAAAGAAAGAAGAGGCGATGGCATTCGCAGAAAAGTTGGCATATGTGTATGAGCAAACCTCCTTTCTGCTATCACAAGTTACAGACTTAGCAGAAGCATGGGATGGTCTCCAAGACATTCAAAGTAAAATTATCCCATTTCTTCAAGAGATAAAGGGCATTCCAAAGCAGAGGTTGATTGATGAAAAGATTATTGAAGCTGGAGCTGCATATGATTTCAATGGCTAGTACTACGCACTGATCTCACAAGGAGAAGTCCTAGAAAGGGTAAAGCAAGATGGCGCCAAAATTGAAGAGCTGGCAAAGGAGATTCGGAGTAAGATTTACCAAATGGCTGCAGATATGCTTGACAGAGATATTGTCTGAAAGAAACACTTGCAGCCAGAAAATTTAAAAGAAAAAGTTCAAAGAATTTTCTCCACCACTTCTGAGCCAATCATGAAGGAAAATTTGACCAAAGCATTCAGCTTCCTGACCATCAGAGATACTTTCTTGCTGCATGAATCAAAATGGACGATCACCTTTGCAGAATGTGCAAAAAGTCTAGACTTGCTGGAATACAAAGTCAATGCGCTGCCAGACATTACCATGGAAGAAGTCAGCATGATCGTGTCCAGGTTCACTGAACGTAGTATTGCTTTGCGAGTGGATAAGGATGCAACTCCCAGTGCATGAAGTTCTCTGCAGTTAATTGAATGTTGTTTAGGCAACCCTAATTAGGGTTTAGATATTTTGAATCTGGGCCGTTAATCTCATTTTGATCTTGGCTATTCATTGTACTCGAAAAACTCTATATAAACCCCCCCCCTCTCTCTCATTTGAATCAATTAGAGATTAGAGAATTCATCAAGGATTAGAGATTAGAGTCATTAGAAGAGATTGTAGAGAATAAGAGAGAGAGTTTTATGAGATTGTTGCAAAAGACTATCTTGATAATAAAGTTCAT
Organism: Sequoia sempervirens; assembly: GCA_007258455.2. Lineage (NCBI taxonomy): Eukaryota > Viridiplantae > Streptophyta > Pinopsida > Cupressales > Cupressaceae > Sequoia > Sequoia sempervirens. The sequence continues at coordinate 40,179,723 of VDFB02000020.1, forward strand.
AATGCATGAGATGCTTTGAATCCTTTCATTGTCAAATGGTTGCATGGTTGCATATTTCTCTTCCTCATACAGTAGATTTGAGTTAGAATTTCATTTGAATGTATGTTAAGGGAATGATAGATTGATAGCAAAAGATTAGTGAAACTTAGCTCACACTTTCTTTGAGTGGATGCTTTTCATTCAATGCGTAAAGTTAGACTGAGTTTTATGTGGATGCTTCAACATTTACTTTGAATAATGTTGTTCTATTGATGGTATTGTTCGTGGTAAAGAAATTTTAAGCACAAATCCCAGAAGATTGCACTTGCTTTGTGTAGTTGTCGTTTAGCGTGGCGAAACAAAGTATTGTTTATTTAGTTTCACTCAATCCTTGCCGTCTCTTGATTTCGTAGGAATAGCATAGGACTCCTAAACCCTTACTCTTTTTTTTACTTTTTTATTTAAAGTCAAAAAATTCCAAAATGATACTGTATTCGTGTCTTTGCTTTGTTGAGTAACCTACCAGAAGTAAATCCCTATTGTGCCCCCGACAAATCACATCAACCACAGAGCTTATCCACACCTAACTGAAACATTGGAATTGTCGTATGATCTTTCTTGCAGTCTTAGCATACGAGGTAGTTTTTCAAGAGGGGATAGAGCGTCTTTGACACTTTATTCTAGAATGTTTGTTGTGTCATAAAACACGCATCAACAGGCATGTACTCCAACATGAAGGAAAAATGGAGCCATTTGCTACATCACAAATACCTCAACTCCCCCTCCCCCTCTCATATTCTCACTACAGCCTCCCCACCATCAACATTGCACATCTAGAGCTTTGCGCTAGCTTGCAAATAACTAATCACCATTCGCCTCTCTTGGGAAATCAAAAATGGTTTCTTGATAGACTTTTGGTATGGTTCGTGGAGTGATAGCCCACCATTGGCAGAAAATCAACAATTTGATGAAATCAAAAAATATCATCCTAATCAAGCTATGGAGAAGAAAAGTAAAGGACCACTAGTGTACAAGGAGTAAATGTGGTTTCCAAGTTGCCAACTAGAAGGACCTACCTTCCTAGATATGGACTCAACAATCAAGGATAGCCTTACTCGAGGAAAATATATTGCAGGTTTTCTAGATCGAATCAAGTGTATAGGTTCTAAATCTAGTAGATACAAGGCAAAATTGGTATACCTAATTCAAAATGATGCCCCCCAAACACATCATTGTTCATGAAGAAATTTTAGAATAGATCGTGTCTACCAAAGTAAGCACATTCACATGGTTGGTTGCACAATGGAAGATCCTCACACAAGACAAACTTAACAAATATGGGTTACCAAGGACCACCAAGATGCATTCTTTGTCAGAATACAAAAGAAATCATTGACCACCTACTTATTCATAGCCCTTTTGTTTGTAAGTGTTGGTCATGGCTATGTGTCAAATTGAACTACTCTAGGGCCCTTCCATACACAATCCTCAAACTGTTTTGGACATGCCCCTACGACACCAAAACACATTATTCTTTAGCATTTAGATTTCAAATCCATGCTTAACAATCTAACATATATAGAAAGAAAGGAACCATTGAATCTTCCAAGATACAGCTATGCCCTAGGAAACTTTCATAAACAAGGGGGCCAATATGGCCGCCAAGTAAAAATTATGCAAAAGTCGCCCACTTTAATATTGGGGCATCAACATAACAATGGCATAACTTCTATTATAGAATCCTTCCCCTGTTCAAGGGGTCATCAAGGTTGGAACTCTCAAGACCAAGAGAAAAGATGTGATATGGAGCCCACTGAATTTTGATGGTGCCTCTCAAGGGAATCCAAGCATCATCAATGATCCCAATAGAAATTTCAGAGCCGCGACTTCAAAAAACTGCAAGAAGGCACCAATAAGGAAGTCAAAGCCATGGTTGCCACCTTAGCCACTCAAATAGTGATACTACATGGAGCTTGGAAAATCGTCTTGGCAAGGGATTTTCTCATCATAATAAATGCACTCAAAAGCAAAAAATGCCAAAACCAAAAGGTAAGCAACATCTTCCAACTAAGTATGGACTAATTTGAAAAAGTTTGAAGAGGTAGTGTACCAGCATTGCTACAAAGAAATTTATAGTCCCATGGACCATCTTGCCAATTGGGCTATTGATAATGATGAAGAGTACATCGTATCAGGCAAGCACTTGTTGGAGAAACCTTCCACACACTTGGACAAAGGTACAAAAGCATCACTCCCAATCATTGAGAAATACGCAGGTACTAGGCAACTAAGTGAATGATTCCCCATCACACAAATCTTATTACATACCATCCCCTAATGAAATCAAATGCATTGTCACAAGAGAACAATCCCATCACCTACAAGATCATTCACAAGTATTAAAACTGCAGCCATCAAAATCATTTCAGTTGTTAGCACCACAAGTTTCAAGCAAGCTTATAACAGAAAAAAGGCACCATTTTGATCACTTAATAATTCATAACTAGTTCGTCATCACAACAAGGCTTAGTTCAGAAATGGAACCACTTTTCTTCCTCCACTCCCTATGAAGCAAAATGGCATTACAAGGGGAAATCCACGACAGTAGAATCACCATTTATCTTCAACACAAGATCTAGAAAAATAACTAAAGCTGTCATGGAGGACACTGGCATTCACTATCTTCAAATGGATGTGAGGAGCCAGGTTAATTCAGAAGTGCCTCTTATTTCTTATCCAATATTTTGAAGCTCACACATCCACTGACGTAATGATACGAAAAGAGAGTGGTCAGGTTCAGCCTACACATGATTGCTGCATTTGACTGGAACTTTTAATAGGAAGTTCTACTGACGGTGGGAGCAAAATTCAGAGGAGTCCCTTTCTTGGCTGCAGTAACCGAGCTTGAACAGAGGCTGCTGAGAATCAGAGAGAACCTTCAAAATTATGGGACATGCTGGAATTGGCGGACTTGCAGGTCATGGTAGGGATATTCTGGCAGAATTGAGCAGGCCCATCATGGTCCCATACCCCTTCACAGATCAAGATAGATGCAACAAAGTTTTGGCTGTGGCACAGTATCTGGCAGGTTTGGCTACTGGCAATAGCAAATAACCCTAGCCTTTTCAACAGTCCAATTGCTGTCCATTTTTTGGCATGTCAAGATAATTTTCTTTTGCATCAATATAAGCCCTTTTCGGCTTAATGTGGATTGCCAAATCTTTGTGAATCATGAACTTCAGCTCTGGTTGGCCATGGAGAACAGTCTCTGGCAGCCAGATATATTTTGTATATCTGTTTTTTATATAATGAAACAGGTAGGGCCCCCATCCCTTCTTACTTATCAAAAACAACGATAATAAATCAAAGTTTTCCTCACATATTGACCTATACCACATATTGTTTCTGCATCTAACATCTCCTGCTTGACCAAAGATAAAGTTATTCCAATTCCCTCACTAGGTCACTGATTTCTTTTTTGGGGGAGGGGGGAGACGTGGGAATGATAAGAGACAACACAGGCTATACAACAAGAACTATGTACCTTACTTCATTTCCATATTACTAGAAACAAGAAACAGTAAGCACAACATGATACGAACCAGGGTTAGAGAGGTTGCACATAAGAAGCAGATTTTATAAATATAACAGCAGATGATATTAAGGTGTTAAAATGATATTTAAATATTTTTATTGTAAGCACAGATTTAATATCAAAAGCAAAAAAACCAGTTTTCCTTCATATTAAAAATAATGTGCAGGACATATATACAAACAAAGAGCAACATATAAAAACAGGGTTAAAGAAGTTGCACATAGAAGCAGATTTTATACATATATAACAGCAATGATATTAAGGTGTTAACATGATATTTTTATTGTAAGTACAAATTTAATCTCACAAGTAAAGCCAGTTTTCCTTCGTATAATAATTAAATGTGCTGGACATATACAACAAAGAGCAACATAAACAGCTAATTATAAGAGAATTGTTGAGGGAAGAAGCACATTCCTGCAAAGATTGAATTCTATGACATAACATTTCTCTACGGCCATTTGTCAAACATTTGGCATGCATAGTGTAAAATTCAAGAATTTGCATACATTGTACAACCAACAAAAGGTGCTTCCAACCAAGAAATTAAATTTTAAACCATTCCTACTCGTAAAACCTTGAACCTCTTTAACATTCTGCTTCTGTACACTCATCCTATTTATACAACTAGGAAAAATAAACCTATCCAAAGCCATCCCATAAAACAGCCTAATGGCTTCTACCTAAAGGCTAAAACCCATCTACAGCATTCCATTCAATCAGACCAATCCATGTAAATAAATTATGAGTTTGCAATTTATCAAAAACCATAAGGTATTCAAACCCCAGATGACAGGCCCATCATGAAAGCGACATAGCTGTTGTTGTGTCTACCAAAAAATCTCTCGAAATAAAGGAAACAGCCATTCACTCTCTCGTGCACTATTATATGCAAAAGGGCAACTAGCTTAACTACCTGCAATTCACTAACTGGACCTGTATATTCTATATATTCCTTATACAACTTATATTTGCCTAATTTCAAGATGTAAGAAGTTACAAATAAAACAAAAGAATATACGAGTATAAATTTTTCCGCACAACATTCAGCAAAGACATAACAAAGCACGTAAGAAACCAAAAAACATAAACGCAAGATTTTAGCTTTTATGATGAGAGCACAGGTACAAATCCTTAGGGGACATGATAAAAACCAAACATAGTTGTAACTAGATACTTCTTAAGATGTTTAATTTAGCTGTGGAAGTCTCGAAACATTAATAACATGATGAGGCGTTCAAATTGAATCGAATACCGTGTTCTTAAGATGTTTACCTGCCGAAATCTGAAATCGTTTATAACATGATAAAGTGTTAAAATTGAATGAAATACCACATCAAGCTCAGTTTCAACAGAAAAGAAACACCACGGCTATGGAATCTACACAAATAAAGGGAAATTTCACAAATAAATATAAAATAATTAATTCAACAAAATTAGAGGCCGAAAAGAACAACAAAGACGGAGACAAAATCATCAAATAAACACGCCTGAAAGTAATTCAACTACGCTAAGATGGGCGACAAATATCAAAAACCTGCTGCAACTGAACATGCTGAATAATCTCCCTTCTGCTTGAATAGATAGGCAAGGCCGACTCGAGACGGCTGCACTCCCTGACAACAATATTGTACAACTGTTCCCAAGTCCAGCCATTTCCCAGCACAAAAACAGGCCTCTCCTCGGCACAGCAATCGAAATAATCATAATCCTCCACAGAATTGCTCAAATAAAACTCCAAACACTGCAGAGCCCTCTCGAATTCCCCCAACTTTTTCCTCAAAATTTCAATTTGCACAGCCAAACCCTCCTTCAGCCCCTCCAGCCGATGCCAATCCCGCAACCCATTCCGCGCCTTTAAATTTTTCGTACACTTCTTGAGATCGCTCTCCGTTTCCTCAATTTCTCTCCTGCGCTTGCTCGCTGCCGCGCCATTTCGCAGATTTTTTATATAATTCATAAAAATCGGCCGCATGCTCTTGTCGGCCTCCTTGCGAATATTTTCTTCTTCTAACTCTGAGCAAATTTCTGGAGTCCATGAATGAAAACCTAACAAACGCTGTTCCCACAGAAAAGCAAAAGCTTCCACTGCATCTTCCGAAGCATGAAAAAACAGCCTTGCGGCCAAAGGCCCTGAGGCTGTACATATCTGCCACTGTTTCGAACCCGGGCATGCTTCAATCAAGGTCGTCAGCTCGCTGTTGTTCTGACTACAGATCTCCTTCCCCCAAATTTTCACTTCACTTCGAATTTCCATTTGCATGTTCGCAACAAAATTTGGAAAAAAATAACAAAAAGAAAAAGATAAACCAACCCTGCTTTACCGCCAAAGTATATATACTCTGCGTATATATCCGTTAGCAGTCACATATACATTGTGTGTACACCCTCCAGTGTTTATATGCTGTGTATATGTCCTATCCCAGAACAGTCCAACTTCTCACACGATCGTTATTTTGCCTGGATGATTATATTTGTCGCGACTCCCACGGCTGCCATGATCCCTCTAAAAAGCATAAAACCATGCAATGCGCTGCACTGCCCGACAGGTTCGCGAGATACAGTGTGTCCTTTATGATTACACACACAGCTTGAGACTTGTGGCGGATTAATGTCAGATCGTTGTCTCATGACGTCATTTTATCTTTAAATGCATTTACACGCGAACCCTGCAAGAAGTGCGGCAAATTAATTATGATAGACTCGAATAAAACCAGGCAATGCAAGGTGTAGATTCATTCCAGAGATAATGGAGTAAACCTAGACCTTACCATACAATAGTTGTTTGAGCCTCTTTAGGGAATTTCATTCTCTTTTATTTTCCTATTATTGGCTAACCGAGGGCGGGGGACAAACATAGGCAGGAAAACCTACGACACTTTTCACAGGAGGAAAAAGCCCTTTGGTCGAAGATGGTGGGCCCAGCTATGTTTTGTTTTTTACTATTTATTATTATTCGTACTAGGAATTATAGCGAACCTATACCAAATTTTGAAAGATAAAGTAGCATATAATAATAGAGCTTAGAATTCCTAGACTTCAAATCTAGAATAACATAAGTCAAATAGGTGCTCTTCGGCGTTGCATGTTATTGTTGCATGCCATTGCATTTGTTCTTTTGATTTCTTCTGTATTTCTCGTGTGAAAGTTTTCATCATTAATGGTTGGTTCTAGCATGGGTCAAGCAGATTTTTGTCATTTTCTTTTAAGGATGCTGTTTGAATGGATGATTCTTCATTTCCTGATCACATTAATGCAATTAATTTTCTCATGCAAGTTACGTATGATGTCAATGCGACTCAAAGAATGGAAACTCATTTCCATTTGAATGGATGTTTGTAAAAGAGGGAAGAAAGACCCATTGTGGTTATTAACCTAGAAATCATTGTAGAGGATGTGTTTTATCTTTCAAAACATGCACTCATTTGTAAGTTTATGGGTTTTAAAGCTACTTTGTCTTACTTTGTCTTTCTTAGAAAATTGGACTCATACCCAATGACAGCCTGAGGGAGATATGAAGGTTATCTTAGCTGCTAATGGTTTTTTCTTTGTAGTCTTCATTAGAATGGCAGACAGAAATAAGGTTTTTGAAGGAGGGCCATATTTTCACAATCAGGCAAGATTGTTTATTAAACCTTGGCATGTTGGTTTTGATCCTTTGGAAGAGCTTCCATCTTAACTTCCAATCTGGGTTCGTCTCCCTCAGTTGCCTATGGAGTTTTGGAGATTTAATATTTTGCACTCAATTGTTGCAATTCTTGGTAAGCCTCTTGGTCCTTCTCATCAGACACTTGAGAGAAAGGTTACTACTTATGCTCATATTTGTGTTGAGATTGATCTCAATAATCATTTACCTGACTCGTTGGAAATTTGAGTTGGAAATATGAATTGGATTCAACAAGTAGATTATGAATCTCTTCTTTTTTGTTGTCGCCGGTGTCATGATTATAGCCATCTACAGAGGCGTTGTCCAAAATAGGTTTCTGAAACTTTTTCTTCTCAACAAGGGGTAACTAAGGTTCTACCTTCAGCTAATGGGAAAGGGAAAACCCAAGCTATTTTTGATAAGCCTGATCCTAATGGATTTGTTCTTGTGCGCTCTCGTAATAAAGGAAGGATCAATATGTGTCAAAAGAAGGATTCTTTTAAAGGGAAATTGAGTAATAGATTTGATGTTTTAGAAAGTCTTGACAATCCTAATTCTTGTCTGGTTGAAAACCTTGTACCTCACCAGGATGTGGCTCTTCTTGATATCTCCCCACCACCAAAGGTCCAACCTCCTTCTGTCAAACAAGTGTTACTTCAAAATGTGTTGGTTGGTAATCATTTTCCCACTTCTAGCTTTGATTTGAATGTTGCAACTCCTAGTCAAGATGTTTTGGAGGTCGTTGGTTCTATCAATTTTATTTTGCCTAATGCTTCACATGATTTTGGTGCTACAGATGGGGGTATATCTAAAAAGAAAAAATTTACCCCATTGGGCTTGCAACAAAAGAATCTTAAAAAGAAGAAAAATGGTCAGGAGAAGGGAAAGTTGTCAAAAGAATCTTTAACTAGGGTACTTTAGGCTTTAGATTCTAACTTTCCTCAACTTCCTCAATGATTGTTTTGTCTTGGAATGTTAGGGGTTTGGGCAGCTCCCCTCGTCAAAAAGTTGTTCGTGATCTCATCCATTTTCATAAGCTTGATATGGTTTTCCTTCAGGAAACTAAACTTTTTGTGGAGGAAATGTCAATTTTGTCTGGTTTAATTTGGAAAGGAAGTCAATGCCAATGTATATGCACAAGGTTTTGCTAAAGGTTTAACCTATTTATGAAATCCTCATCAAATTACACCTTCTTATTGGCTTTCTTGTAGGCATTTTATTTCTCTAGTTGGTACTTGTTTTGATTTTGGTAATCAGATTTTGCTTTCCAATATTTATGGTCTAATTGATTTTCTTCGCAAGGTGACCTTGTAGTCACATATTCGATTTATTCATGCTACAGCTTCTTCTTTTCCTTGGATCTTAACTGGGGACTTTAATGCTATTCTTTCTCTTGAAGAAAAACTTGGGGGATTGCAAAGACTTGACCCTTCTTTGATCTTCTTTCAGGAGAATATATCTTTTCTTAATCTTCTAGATGTTAAACCAAGTGGAGGCAATTTTACTTGGAATAATAGAAGATGTGGTGTAGCTTTCATCTCTAAATGTCTTAATAGGTTTCTAGTTTCCACTAATTGGATGGGAGATAATTTGGTTAGTACTTCAAAAAAATTACAATGGCATGGTTCTAATCATTGGCCTGTTAAATTTGTTTTATCTTTTTTCTCAATTCTCAAGAAACCTCCTTTTAAGTTTCAACTAATGTGGCTTCAGGACTAGTCAATAAGAGACAATATGGCACAGTGGTGGTTGAAATGAAAGCCTTCTTTTGGTACTGCAATGTATTACTTCTCTAAACGCCTTCAATTTGTTAAGCTTAAGCTTAAGCAATGGAATAAATTTCAATTTGGTAATATTTTTTGGCAAAAGAGACAAGTGCAAGATAAGATGAATGACATCACTTTCAGATAAGAGAATTTGGTATGACTTTTACAAGATTACAGGAGGAGCTTCTCTTTCACGGGAGCTTCATGAATGAGAATTAAGGGAGGAAATTTTTTGGAAGCAAAAATCCAGGATTACTTGGCTCAAAGAAGGTGACCAAAATACCTCCTTTTTCCATAATTTAGTTAAAGATAGGAGATGTAATGATGTTATTTCCTCTATTGTCTTTGCTTAAGGAACTCAGTTAACTTCTTTTCAAGATATTAATGTTGAAGCTATTTCTTTTTTTGCTACTTTATTTTAGGAAAATAGTCAAGGTTTAGATCACACTAAAAGAGTTATTCTTGATTCTATTCCCCATTTGGTTATGTTAGAAATGAATAATCAGCTAATGGCACCCATAACTCTTGCAGAATTAGAAAATATTGTTTACCAAATGAAGAAAGGTAAGGCTCTTGGTCCTGATGGCTTTCCCATTAATTTTTTTCAAGAATTTTGGGATATTTTAAAAGATGATCTACTAGAGCTGATATGTGAATCTCAGTCCCAAAAACAGATGCTTTGTGCCCTTAATTGTACCATTTTAGCTTTGATCCCCGAGAAATTTGGAGCTAATTCCTTTGATTCTTTTCATCTAATAGCTCTTTGCAATATTATTTACAAGATAATTACTAAGTTGATGGTTGATCATCTTAAGCAGATTTTAGATTATTCAAGATATATTTTGAGCAGGGAGTCTTTATGAAGGGGTCCCAAATTCTTGATGGAATAGTTATAGCTTCTAAATCTATCCACTCTATGGGTTGTTGTATGAAAAAGGCTATATTTATCAAACTGGATATGTCTAAGGCCTATGATAGGGTTCAATAATCATTTCTTTCAAATATTTTATCTAGATTTGAATTTTGTTCAGATTGGATTGCTTGGGTTATGAGTTGTGTGACTTCTTCATCCTTCTCCATTTTGATTAATGGTGTCCCTTCTAATATTTGTCATACTTCATGAGGATTGAGACAAGGGGATCCTATATCTTTTTATCTCTTCGTGCCTATGAAAGAAGGTCTTGGTAGATTCTTGACTCAATTGAAAGTTAATGGGTGCATTCAAGGTTGGAAAATTGCTTCAAATTTTTCTTCACAGTATCATCTTCAATTTGTTGATGATACTATTTTAATGGGAGTTACCTCCATTTCAGAATCCACCAACATTAGAGAAGCTTTGGACTTGTATTACTTGCTTTAGGTCAACAGATCAATGAGGGTAAGTCACATTTATTTTTTCAATACTCCTCCTAAGCTCCAACAAAGAATTGCTTCTATCCTTAGGTTTCATATAGGCCAACTTCCTTTGACCTATCTTGGGGTTTCATTATCAATTATTCTTCGTATCATCATCATTGGAAGCAAATAATTGATAAGCTTAAAATTAAGGTTAATCATTGAGTGTTCAAATGGTTATCCTTTGTTGGGCTACTTACTCTTCTTTAATTGATGTTACAATCTCTTCCTATCTATATATTTTTGTTGCTCTATGCTCTTAAATATTTCTTAAAGTAATTTGATTCTTTATGTCACAAATTTCTTTGGGCTAGAACTTTAGATTCTCCTAAGTGGAGTCCTATTAGCTAGGATCAAGTTTATCACCCTAAACAAAATGGTGGTGTTGGTCTCAAATTTTTAGAGTGTAATAGTCAAGCTTTGACTGCAAAACTTTTTTGGCAATGGTGTCAACATCCAGATCAACCTTGGGCTCAAATTGTTTGCCATAAATATTTGGGTGGTGCTACTGTTGAAGAGCTTCTGCATGTGGCTTTAGGTGGAAGAGGTTTTGTTATATGGAATACTATTAAAAAAGGAGCATCTTTGGTTAAGTGTGGCCTCTTTTGGATTGTCAACTCTGGTAGTAATGCTTTATTTTGGACAGACTCTTGGGATATTTATCCTCCAATATTTTTCTCACCTCCTTGATTTAAATAATATTTTCTTAGTAGTTGGTTGGTATAGAGTTGTTGATCTCAAGTCTTCTCATTTTGTGGGTAACACTTGTATTTTCTCTTGGAAACATATGAGTTGTTGGCCAGCAAGGGTAATCAAAATGATTGTGTTACTTTCTATTCTATTTTGAGAGATCGACCTTGTTGTTCTTTACAAGAGGATGATGTTCTTGCTTGGGGATATGATCCTAAGGGAGCTTATTCAATGTCAAATGGTTAGAAACTTTTATTGCAAGAGCAAAATGGGTATGAGCCTTTTCCTTGGTGAAGAAAAATTTGGGATTCTTATTGTTGGCCTAAGTGTAATTTTTTTCTATCGCTTCTTTTTCATAATAAATTTCTCACTTTGGATAACATACAAAAAAGAGGTTTTCAAGGTCCTTCTAGATGTGTTCTTTGTGGAGCTAGTGACGAAAGTGTATCTCGTATTTTCTTTCAATGCTCCTTTTCAATTGGACTATGGAGACAATGGTGGTCTATTTGGAATCATCCTTTTTTCATGCTTCTTATTTATCAAAGTTTTGGGCTACTCAAGGTCACCCTCCTACTTCAGCCACTACTCTATTGATTGCTTAGGATATAGGTCATGTTTTCATCTTATGACAAATTTGGTTGGAGAGAAATCATCGAATATTTCAAGGTTATCAAAGTCTTCTTGCGTATATTTGGCATAAGGTTTTAAGTTCTCTGAAAGAAACTTTATAGGCTAAGTTCTCTTTGGATGGTGTTCTTTCTTTATCTGATAAGCTATTTTTTCAAAAGTTAGCTTTGGAGCAAGTGACTTTCTCCATTAGCCCTAAGTCTAAGGTTCACTTTGTGAATAAGGTAACCATAGTTGGTAAATGGTCTCTTCCCCCTTTGGGATTTTATAAAATTAATATTGATGGCTCATCTCGAGGTAATCTAGGGGTAGCAGGTATTGGTGGAATTGGAAGAGATAGTACTAGGTTAGTTCACTTTTTCTTCTCATCTACTATGGGGATTGCTACAAATAATCACATGGAGGCTCAAGTTGTCTTAGTAGCTCTAGAGAAAGCTTGTGAGCTGGGTTGGAAAAATGTTATTTGTGAGTTGGATTCAATGGTTGTGGTTTCCCTGTTGAATAAAGGGAACACTTCTTAGTCTTCTTGGAGGTTGCCTCGTTATGTGGCACAAATTCTTTGCATGGCACAAAATTTTGATTCCATCTCTTTTATTCATATTCCTCGTGAGTGGAATGTTGTTGCAGATTATTTGGCTAAATGGGCTTCTGATGTTGATCGTAGATGGAATGTTATGGATTGGGGATCTCTTTCTTCGGTCCAAAGCTCAAATCTTATTTCTCTCCTTCAACATCATTTGGGCTAATATTCTTCTTTGTAGTTCTTATTGGCCTTTTGTTTTCTTGTTTTCTTTTGAGGCTCATTGGAGGTGGTTTTGTAGCAAACCTCTTTGGATTTTTGTCCTCTAGGCTTTAATGGCAGTTATTGTTGTTTGGAAATATTTATGTAACTCTTTCAATTTAGTCAATTAATATATATTATCTTTTTTACCCCAAAAAAATATAATAATATGTATATTTTTAAAAGATTGATATCTTAAATATATTTATTCAAAAATTGTTTGAAATATAGGACAAAATTATTATTTCTAGATAATTTTTAAATAAATGTATTCAAGATATCTATGTTAATTTAAATTATAAATATTATTTCATCACTTCAAATTGTTATGAATTAATGTAGATTGAACTTTGTATAATTGTGTACAATCTTTTAACTAATCTAGATTAATATAAAGAATGTATTTTCCTTTACAATATTTATATGATATTATTTTTAATATTTATTTAAATCACACATGAAGAAATAAATGTTATTGTTACAATACTCCAAAAATATTGTTTTTGTTATTATTTTTTTGAATTTTCATTCTTTAATAAGATATCATTAATAACACCATTGATAATATTGTTATTAAATAACATTACTAAAAAAATGATATTATAATATGGAAATTAGGGTTTCAACCCTTCTACATAACAAGCTTGTAGGTTGAGAAGAGCAAAAACCAAAACATAATTGAAATAGGAGGAACAAAAAAATAGAGACTAACAACACATAGATGGAAAATAGACAATAGGAAGAAACAACAAGAGATTGTTAGATTCACTCAAGGACTCAAGCCTATAGGATCACCTACAAAAACCAAAAACAACCTTCTACAAGAGGGACAATAAAGAACACAAATTTACAATAATGGATGCAAGATATGGCCAATATACAATACTCAAGATTGTAGTGATATATTGGACTGGCTCAATTGAACTAAATTGTCTAGTATGTGCAAATGATGCCTTGCTTATAAAGGCAAAGTGTGAGATAGGATTAGATAAGATATTGACATGTCTTAATCATGTATAATGAGACAACTACCTCAACAAATATTAAATGACTTAGGACACAAGCATTAAATTACAAAAGATGTGATAAGATCTAATGACAACTAACACTATCTAGAAAGATTCACTCCTAGGACCTAAGTGGACTTAACATGCAAATAGGACCTAAATAGGTAAAATAACTATTTACACCAACACCCCCCTTAAGTACAACTTAGGAGTCAATCATTATTCAAAGATGCAAAGATGGGTCTTAGCTAGGAGGCCATGTTAGGTACCCATGTACAAATACATTGCAATCTCTCATAAACGGAGAAAAGGAGAAAGGAGAAAAGGAGAAAACCCAATGGGACAAAACTGTTAGAAAAAGATGTGTTGTACACCTTGCATAATGTATTTAATGTAATTATTCTTGGGGCCACTTTAAGTTGCATGTAACATTGGGACATAAGTTAAGTTGCTAAAAATGTAATTATTTAATATTGGGGAAAATAAATAAATAAAGTACCCAATATTAAATATGGCGACATAGTTTAGTAATCTCATGGTTTTAGTCGCATGATTTTGTGTAATACCACTTGGTGGTTTTGTGGGAGCTTGTTTCTATAAAATCAACCACAAGAATAGTTGTTTAGGATGGGAAGTTTGCATGTAATCTCTTGTTAGCATTTGTAAGGGTTTGAAGCATGGCATGGGATGTGTGGCTACATGTTTTTTCACATGGATTGTTTGGAGAGGGCTTGATGCTTCAATGTTGTTCATGGGGACTTTGAAGATGTATTGTAATCTATATTGTTGAATAATACATGAGAGATGGATGCTTTTGGAGGATGGGTTTTTCCCTCTTAAGGGTTTTCTCAAGGTATATCTTGTGTCATATTTTCATGGGTATGTTGTTTATTCTCTTGCATGTGGATTCTGAATATTTAGTTGCATAGATTTCTCTTTTGGGTTATGTGGAAATTGTCTTTAAATGGCTGCAAGTTTCCAACAAGTGGTATCAGAGCCATGGTTGTGGTTGAATAACCCTTGGTTGAGAAAGAATCTTGTTTAAGTTTGAATCTATGGAAATTTGCACGAGAGAATGAAAGATATGGCAAGATATGAGGGTTTTGCAAGTTGTTTTTTGCAGATCTAAGGGTTTTGAGTTTGTTGTTTGTAGATTTGGGGTGTGAGAAATTTTGGGTGAAATGGGTTTCTTAGTTTTGCATTCAAGTGGGGGTTTTGTGGGGGAAAATTTACATAAGGCCTCCTAGAACAAAATGGACCTCATAATTGGATTTGGGTTGGTCGAGAGACGAAGATTGATATATAACTCAACCTATTTATGTTACTGTGAATGCAATTTTTTTTTGTAAAATTCCCTTTGTTGTTGTACAGTCATCAATATTTTATTCAAAAAAATAAAAATCTCGTTGGTCACTAAAAAAACCCTGCAAAATAAAAAAAATCAAATCAAATTAGTAGGGGGGGGGCGGGGGGCAGAGCCCACCCCCTGATAGGGCCGACGATACTTGTTAGCAGGTATTGTCCGACAGCTACATCGTCGGCGTGGTACCAGCTGGCAGGGTACCATCGACAACTTGCCAGCGGGTCCTGCCCTCCTTACACCGTCGATAGCCTTTTAAAGGATTTTTTTTAATTAAATAAAAACAAAAAATATATTTATTAAAAAATCTGCCATTTATAATATAAAATCCGCCCAACAATTTTAATGAAGGTCGACCATGAAAAAATTTCAAATGAAAAATTAAATGGAATTTAATTATATGGTCAGGTCTGCCACCAGCTGAGCGGCGCCACTCGGGTGGGGCCGCCACTCAGCCACCTAAAAAAATTGCCTCACATGCAAATTGTTGTTTTACTTCGGAGGGGCATAACTTTCGCCCAGATTGTTCATTTTTGCTCTTCTTAGACTCGTTGGAAAGCTGATTGGATGCTCTACACTGTGGTGCCAGTTATTTTTTCAGATTTTATAGTTTTGATAGCTTTTTGCATGCTGGAAGTCAGGTGATTGTTTTGAGCTTCGAGAGGTGATATCAGGTGCATATGAAGTCGGATTTTGGACTTCGAATAGTCAACAAAAAGCCTGTTCAAAGAGCTTCACAGTGGGTCAGGTTTGGAGATATTTTGGCATGGTTTATTTGTTGTTTTCTTTATCTGAGCTGTTTATGGGATATTTTGACTATGGTGATACTATGAGTTTATGGATGATCGGATCTTGGAGATTTGATGTTGGATTCATTGTATGCTCAGTTGCACATCTCAAATTATTCTCTCATTTGACATGGTTATCAATATATGTTTAGATTTAATTGTTGCATTGTTATATCTACAAGTTGTGCAATGTTGTAGGTGGTCTATACTTACATGTTGCATTTATGACTTGGACATGGGTTGTCTTTGCCCATTGATATTTGAGTGTTGATGCATGTTCAGTTTTGGTGGCTTGGTTTACTCACTTGGTTTTCCGGTTTTGTTGTCATGTTGAGGAGGTGAGATGGTATTACCAGGTACAGTCATGATATGAGACCTATGTAGTTGACTATGATTATGCAGATATGTGGACACGGTTGGGTTGAGTTGTTGGTACATTAGGTGGTGATCATGGTGTCATGGATGTTTCTTATGCATTAGAGACTTTGGCATGTCATAATGGTTTATGCAGGTGCATTGTTGGTGGTGTTGGATTGGTTCCTAATTATGGTTGTGGCGGTGTATCTTTTTGGTATGAGGATCATGGTTTTACTTTTCCTTTTGGGAGCTCTTGTTATATTTGAGTTCTTTGATTGTGTGAGGGTTTTTTTGGTTGTATCTTTATGAGGAGATTATTATCATGATGTCATGGATAGCTTGATTACACTTTTCAGTGGGAGCTTTTGACAGTGATGGATTAGCGATGTTGGATATGTTTATGATGGTTTGGTGGTTGTAGGTATCTTCTTGGCTTGGAGATTTTGGTTCTACTTGTTATGTTACTGACATTTCAGTTGTGTGTGTAGACTTGGATGATCTTCATGGAGAGGATGGCTATCATGATGCCATGTGTGACTCGATATCATAGTTCAGTGGGAGTTGTTGGCAGTGACATGGATACATCATTTGGTATGGTTATCTTCATGTGATTGGGGATCTTGGTTTAGAGTTTTCCATGGTACTTTTTCTCTTGAGACCAGGATGTATATATGTTATGGTGAATGTGATCTCCTAGGAGGAGATGGTTAGATCATGGATGTCATGTTTATGTTCATGTTTCTTGATTGGAGCTTTGACATTGATCGAGTGTGGTTCTCTTTGTATTGGGTACATAGATCATTTGCTTAATTACTTCATGATGGTGCTATGTTGCATTTAGAGCTTGGCATGGATTGGTTGGTTACAGGTACTCATGTATACTTGGAGACATAGGTGACACTTGAGTTCTCTTGTGATTAGAGACATGTGTTGAGATGGCTACTCTTGATGAGATTTCAACAGGAAGTTTGAGGAGCCTACACCTTGGTTGGACATGAGTTCAACATGTACCCATGAGGAGAGTGTTCTTGGATGATTCATGATGACTTGGATGTATTGGAGGGGAATTCTCATTCCCCACTCTTGGTCTACTCAGTGGTTTCACTTGAGAGGTATTTCCCATTGTTTCTTTCAAGTGGTTTATGTTTATGGTTTATCTTCTCATGCATATGGATCTTGAGCTATGGATATATGGTTTTGGAGGGTTCATTTGAGGAGTGTTGGCATGTATATCTCCTTATGCATTGTGATTACATTCATTTATGTTGAGTTTAGGAGATGTTTTGGTCTTATTTCCTTCATTGGGAATGGATTTAGTTTGATCTTCTTTGGTTATGAGAGGCTTGCATCAATGTTGATTACATGATACATATGTTATGTTTAATCTTGGTGATTGAATGATTGGGTGTTGTTATGGCTTTTATTTTGGGGTGTTGTGGAGGAGATCATACTTGACATATTTGGCATTTGGAGGTGTATGTAGAAGGATTTTCTACAGGTATATGATGTGCAGTGTTTCTCTCTTTGGTCTCGGTTATCTTCTTGGATGTTCGGTTTCACATTACATTGGTTTGAGGTTTGGTTGGAGCTATATTGATCACTAGCTTGTGGTCATATGTTTTCACTTATGTTCTTGGGTGATGACATGGAGGTTCCTTTATCTTTTTTCTTTGTTGGGTGTGGAGAACTTAGGAGAGCTATGCAAACTTGTGATGAGAGTTGTTCTGACAGGTTATTGGTTTATCGGTTTTGCATATCATTGTGGATGATTCCTTGGTACTACATGATGTTGTTTACACTTTCTATATGATGCTATTGGTAGACTTGGTATGCCTTGATATTTTTTAGATTTGCATTACCCCATGCAGTGGGAGCTCTTGGATGTGTATGTCATTCTTTGACAGGTTTTGCACATGGAGTTTAGGATTGCAGTTTATGGGTGTATAATTTTATGGCATGAGTTTACTATGTTTTGTATAGTGCATATTGTTACCTTTGGATTGAGTGTATGTGTTTGGGATATCGATTGAGGCAAGACTTATGCTTCATTGTGACAAATTGTGTGGCTTCTCTTTGGATGGCTTCTTATCTTTGTGCATTGGAATGATGGTGGATGAGAGCATTCATGCTTGGTTTGGTGGTCATTTTGATTCTTGTTGTAGGTATCTTGATGGAGCACATGGAGCACTTTGATTCCATGATGGTATATGTGGCTAATGGATTGTTCTTTTGATTCATGTTTAGAGGTTACTTGTTCCCCTTATGCAATGTATACAACAAGTGAGAGAATGTTAGAAAAAGGTGTGTTGTACACCTTGCATACTGTATTTAATGTAATTATTCTTGGGGCCACTTTAAGTTGCATATA
The DNA here is from genome assembly GCA_007258455.2 of Sequoia sempervirens. Taxonomy (NCBI): domain Eukaryota; kingdom Viridiplantae; phylum Streptophyta; class Pinopsida; order Cupressales; family Cupressaceae; genus Sequoia; species Sequoia sempervirens. The sequence continues at coordinate 40,198,082 of VDFB02000020.1, forward strand.
ACATTGGGACATAAGTTAAGTTGCTAAAAATGTAATTATTTAATATTGGGGAAAATAAATAAATAAAGTACCCAATATTAAATATGGGGACATGGTTTAGTAATCTCATGGTTTTAGTCACATGGTTTTGGGTAATACCACTTGGTGGTTTTCTGGGAGCTTGCTTCTATAAAAGCAACCACAAGGGTAGTTGTTTAGGATGAGAAGTTTGCATGTAAGCTCTTGTTAGCATTTGTAATGGTTTGAAGCATGGTATGGGATGTGTAGTTACATGCTTGTTCACATTGATTTTTTGGAGAGGGCTTGATGCTTCAATGGTGTTCATGGAGACTTTGAAGATGTATTGTAATCTTTATTGTTGAATAAAACATGAGAGATGGATGTTTTTGGAGACTAGGTTTTTCCCTCTTAAGGGTTTTCCCAGGGTATATCTTGTGTCATACTTTCATGGGTATGTTGTCTATTCTCTTGCATGTGGATTTTGAATACTTAGTTGCATAGATTTCTATTTTGGGTTATATGGAAATTTTCTTTAAATGGCTGCAAGTTTCCAACAAAAACTCCTCCCCAAAAGAGAGATGAAATACAAAACTCTCAATGATGCATGAGAGAGATAAAACCCTATATAAGGAAAAAGACCCCCATAAGAGAGAAGAAGAGATACCATGCAATTGAGTCTCCTACAAAGGTAGAAGCTTGACATTTAATGTTGAAGATGATCAAATATTGTCGAACAACATTCCTCCCCTTATGAAGAAACAAAGTCAAGATGGTATGCAGGATGTCTTCCCATTCTTGAAAGGAAGATGTGGGAAGAAGAAAGATATGTGATGTCTTGGAACTATGCTCAAGTGTCTCCATGTCAATGTTGAATTTTGACACACTCCAAATAGGTGTTCTAGGCCACACAACAAAAGATGTCAATACAAAATCTCCTAGAGATGGATGTAGAACACACTCCAAATATAAAGATGCCTCCTTTGAAGAGAAAGAAGCCTCCTCCAGTTTTTTTTCCAAAAGTATCCACACTCATGTCAAGTTGCAAAGAGTGATCATGTAGAGAATGAACAAGAGGGTCAAAGTATTCCCTCGCAACAACTAAAGAAGGATCACCTCTATAAAAGAGAAGATGTATGAAATCAATGGTGTCTCCCAAATTTGAAATATGGGACTCAAAAAATAAAAAAACAATGTATGTCAAGTATGCATCCCAAGTAGATGTTGTTGGAGGATGATGTAGATTCTGCTGCACTGAATCACAAGAGGCCAAAACTATGTCAACACAAACATCATCAAATGCAACAAAAGATGGAGGAGATGAAATGCACTGATCAATAATGGGATCTGATATGAGAATTCTCAAGTTCAAGAAGCCAAATATCTCATATGAATCATGGTCCACACTAGAAGTGTGTTCAATAGCTAAAGGAACAATGTCATCATTTGAAGAAAAATCTGTAAAAGTGTATAATAAATATGAATGATCAACCATCCCAGTAGCAAGAATCTCTCTACTCTCAAAGTCTTTAATAATAATTGAATCAAGAGTGAACTCCACAATCCTCCCATCTCCACCATGTGTAACCTAATATATGGAAAGAAGATTGTTCACCAAATGAGGTACACACAAAACATCATTGAAAGTGCCCTCCCTAAAAGCAATAGACCCCTTCCCACACCCATGTATGTATTGTTTCCCATAAAAATGGGAGATATAGTACAAGGCTCAAAAGAAGAGAATATAGACTATAATGATGCCATATGATGAGATGCTCCTAAATCTAGAAGCCATCTCCCTAATCCATGACCTGAAAAAGCACAAAGAGTTGCTCCCTTATTTCCTAATGTAGTAACCAAACCAACATGACCTTTTCCCTTATTATATTGTTTTGAAGAAGAATAATATGATGACTCAAATATTCTAGAAGGCAAAACAATTTGATTCTTTTTGAGAAGATATTTCAACTCATCAATATATCCTTCTTATAACTAGAATGTTTGGCATGCCCAAGATTCTTGCAATATGAACAAGTAGACTTCTCCTTCTTAGATGATTTATCCGTGGAAAAGGATTTATTTTTTGGTTGATTTGAATTTGGCTTGTTCTTTGATTTCTTTGATTTCTTATCAATATGTTTTGATTCTTTCACCTGACTAGCCAACAATTCCTAAGATTTAGATGACTTGATGAAACCAGCATCAAGATAAGTTTTTTTGCTCATGTATTAACATATTAGAAAATGATGCAAATTAAGGTGTAGTATATGTATACCCCATAGTCAACCTATGTGTATGAAAGCTAGAAATAAAAGCAACATAATTAATGTATAATAGACCAATTGAATGTTCTTCTTATCGATTCCATATTATTTGCATTGCTATCTTAGATCATTAACCTTAGTGATGTAGTCTTGGATAAAAGTTCTTAGGATCAAGGCTCATTAGTTCATTATCAATTTGATAGCCTCTTACTTCATTTGTATATTATTTTAAGGGGTAAACTCTTTTGAATTAAAGCTATGAGCTAGTGAGGTCACAACTTGGGGACCTCATCCCTAATTTAAACATTTAACAATTACACCCCAATGGGTTTTGAACCTTGATGGAAATAACACCACCACAACAACTTAACCATCATACTATTCCACTATTGGAAGCCTCTTACTTTATTTTTAGTACCATAAATTTTTTTTAATTTACCCCAAGCTTCATGAGAATTCTTACATGATTCACTTTGGAACAACAGATCTCGAGAAACTAGTTTACGAAGACATCCAAGAGCTTTGGTATGTTCAATCATCCATTTTATCTTTTTATCTGCATATGTAGGTTCAAGTACCTTGTTTTCAACATATAGAGAGTGACCTTCATTCATTAGAACACTCCATGCATTTTGAAGTCATATTGAATAGTTATATGATGTTAGAAAAAGAACCTTAGAATGATCCATGGAAAAAATAAGAGCACAAGAAAACAAATCAAAAAAATGCACCAAGAGACCCCCCAATCAATCAATCAAAAATCCCCCCAATAATATGATGTGGCACTTTAAATGTAATGTGTTTACAATGTTAGAATTGTGTTCTAGATATTACAATGCCAAGATGGAAAATTACAACAATATCTCAAAATAAGATCCTCAAACTGAAAGTAACCTTTCCTAATATGATCTACATTGAAAATGAAGCCTTCCCAAGAGGACAAAACTTCTTCATGTTGCAATTGTCCAAGTAATCAACCAAAATGAAAATTTGCATAAATCTAAATAAAAGATATTTGGGGCTAAATCTAGAAAAAGTGCATTAATAGAAATGTAGAGCTTCTCAATACCTTTCCAAAACTACAAGAATCACAAAAATCGGAGATCATGGAAAAAAGTTATGAGCTCAAAGGTCCAAAAAATAAAATCTAACTTCAACCAACAATAAAATTCACCTATGGAAAATTTTGAAAAAATGGCTTGCATGACCATGAAGTGCTCAAAACTAGCTTTCCATTGATATCTCATTTACAAAATTGACACCCTGGCAAAAAGTTATGCTACGTAGAAAAAAATGCTCAATTTGGACTTGGTGGCAAAAATTAGGTGTTGGGTGCTAAACTATTGGTCTCTCATGTGATCACACCGCTCAGAAGTGTAAAAAAGAAGGCATCACCAGGGGAAGTGGCACTTGGAGGGGAAAGTTGAGGGGCTATGTCACTTGGTCTATTAAGCCACAACCCCACAAAAATAGGGGGCTCGACTTATAGAGAACTAGGCTGAAAACAAACTGCAATTTAAAAAAAAAAATAGTTAAGAAATGTCAAAATTTGTACCCCTTGATGTGACAACATTGATGAAAATTGTACGTCGTTGACACTACATAGATGATGATGCATACCGATATGACTACAAAATATTCTCTACCAAATGTCACGTATATTACTCCCACATGCAATGACTGGTATGGCTCTATACGAACTATATGGATTTGTACTATACAAATTTCAAACGATTGTACAAACATAAACTATAGATTTTGACCAAACCCTCAAAATGGCTAGATTTTTTTGCCAAAATACCATGTTTTTATATGAAAATAGGGGTTTTGGGCCTTCTAGACTCAACCATGAGGTCCATTTCGCCCCAATGCACACCCTGCAAAAGCTCAAGATCAAAACACCCTCATATTTGAGAAGGGTTTTTGCAATTTTGAAGCTCTAATATCATGTTAGAGTCACTCAAGCGCTCAAGCCTCCAAGATCACCTACAAAAACCAAAAACAACCTTCTACAAGAGGGAAAAGCAAGAACACATATTTGCAATAATGGATGCAAGATATGGCCAAAATGCAATACTCAAGATTACAATAATATATTGGACTGACTCAACTAAACTGAATTGTATAGGATGTACAAATGATGTCTTGCTTATAAAGGAAAAGTGTGAGATAGGATTAGACAAGATCTTGACATGTGCCTTAATCCTATATAATGAGACAATACCTCAACAAATATTAAAGGACTTAAGATACAAGCATTAAATGTCAACCTATTAGATATTCTCATAAACCTCCCTAAAAGTGGTTTTTTTCTTAACAAGCTTACTATCAAGAGTTTCAACTTTAGAAACCTTAGCTTTCTTATTGCCAACAAATAAAGTCTCTTTAGCAAAAATAATTGTAGGGTAAGTAGAACCTTGAAACATTCTTAACCTTAGTAACATCAACTTTATTGGTAAATTTCTCAAGTGTTTAAAAGGCATATTGTAAAAGAGAATTAATGGAAGAAAAATTAGGGCTATCTTTATCATCAAAACCAAAAACCTCTTTAACAAGCTCATCATTTCCAACAATCTCTTTATCAAACTCATGATCAAATACCAATTCATGCTTGATAAGGAGGAGAGAAATGTTGATAGATTCACCCTTACCCTTGGGAGAAGAGGGAAGGTTACGAACCCCCAACGCTTTTAGCTTTGATAAGAATGTGGTAGGAAATGGTTTGTGCTTAGAAATAAGAGGATTGATAGGTTTCTATTGGATCATAACAAGGTGGAACTTGTAAAGACTAAAAATTAGGTATTGGTGCAAAGACAACACAACTTTATCCATTAAAACCTCCTTAACCAAGCTTTCAAGAGAACTAAGAATGGAATAGGGAAAACTAACATCCCTATTATGCTTGAGATGACTAAGTGGGAGATAATAATGAAAGACACATTTAAGTATGTCTTATATTGTGAATTACTTAATGAGAACTTGACTTACCTCATCCTGAGGATAAGGATTCCTTCCATGTTGAAGCAATTCTAGAATTTGATTATTTATTCACCATCCTTGGTAAACAAGGTCATAATTTATTTATCTCTAGTTTTCTCTTGCTCTTTTACCTTCATGTCATCAATATTCAACACTATAGCAACTCTTATAATTTCCTCTGAAATAAGAAATATAATTTCCTCTAAAATAAGAAATATAACTCACTAGAACAACCTGGAAGGCCACGTGGTCACCAAAAATGAACCTAACAGGTCAAAAAAGTATTGAAAACTAATGGCATCATAGTTTCACCAAGTGATAGGATTAGAGCATAGTTTCAATGTGTGATTTGAGTAGTTTTTGTTAGCAAGTGATTGTAAGTAGTTAAGTTTCATTTATGACTCAATTTGGACCCGCACCTAATAGAAGATACCCTAAAATCATTCTTTATGCTCATAAAGGTATAAATTTGATGACTAGAGACGTCATGTCCATGTCAAATTTATTGTAGGAATTTTTTCTTCTAGTAGTTGATTTTTCACATCTTTTGGGATGATTCTATAACACATTATGTGGATTTTCCTATGTGTTTTACGTGTGGATTTGGATGCAAGTTAGTGAATGATTTAATCATAAATCTTCATGAGTGGATTATCATCAATTATTGGCATGTTATTTGACCTTTGGTTAGCACTTATACGAAAGAGGATGCAAGTGGTAACAATAATGATGTGGTTTAGTCATGCACACTCATTGAACTGTGTTTTCATCCCCCAGTTCTAGATTTATGTAAGGGCCTTTGAGATTCATTTGTAAAGTGTTGGGTTTTTTCACATCTATAAGGGAAAAAATCTCATCTAGATGCTAAAAATGTATATTGTAACATGTATAAATAAATGCAAAAGAGATTCTTGATTTCATCTGATATTTTATAATGGCAATGTAAAATTTTCATAGAAAATCAATATAAGACATTTTTCTTTGTAATGTATTATGCCTCCTATATTATTTAAGAGTTTTAGGGGATTCAAGGAACCATTGAGTTCACATTTTTTTATATTTATGTTAATCTATGCTAGTTTGCACTCAAGTAGCCTTGTAAAACTACTTTATTTTCATACAATTATATACCAAAGCAATAACCTTTTTGGGTTAACACGTGAAACTCTTAGACTAGTTTAGGATTACTAAGCAGAGGTATACTATTGGGAAAAAGGTACATTTGAGGGTTTAATCTCCACAATCTATAGATCTAATTACATTAAATTTGTCTAAGAGTTAGGGTTTGATTTGTAGTTACCATTTTTCTTGAATTGGACTCTATTGTAGGATTACGTACCAGTCAATCTTGAGGACTGACCATTCTCACCCATTAACAATCAAGAAAATAATTCGTAACCTTTTGCTTCTTTTATTTTTATTTTCCCGACCATTGTGCATAGTTCACTACTATGAATTTATGCTAAACCAATAATAATCATGTGATTATTACAACCATAAAGGGTTGTTGCACATTGTATTGAACTAGGTTCATGATGTGTATACTATTTTCAATGAATATATTTTAAGGGGTGTGTGACCAAACACTTATCCTTAGTTTCATCATTTGACCTACCTACCTAGAGAAGAGATATGTATTGAATGAAGTAATCCCTCACAAAGACCAAAAGTCATAGCTAAAATATAGAATTATACTTTATAAGAATTATTTTCAAACCTTGTGTGTCTTATTATTTCAAAGATCTATGAGATTACTCTCCTAAGCTTAGTAGGGCTCAAATTTCAAACTGGGCTAAAATACCCTTGTTTGTTGGCCTTTTCCAATCCTTGAGTCAAAAATAGGTGTCTTCCATGTGCAAATTCTGGTCACATTAGGTATAGCTTGGTAAGAACCTTAGAATTAGGGTTTGATATAAAAAAACCACCAAGATATTAGTCACTCAATTGTGGAACAAAGAGTCAAAATACATTTATTTTTTTGTAAGACTTTCAACTTTGTTAGAGAAATTTTCTTGATAGGTTTGTTGTGCTCATCCTTTCCATTTTCATTTCTCCATAAAGGATTGTGAATTTGTTGTAAAAGACCAAGATTGTAATTAAATATTGGGAAATGGAAGGAAGAATATCATTATATAGGAACAACACAAACAAGAAGTTGGTTAGATAAACTCAAAGGAAGGAACAATACACATGATAACCCAAAAATACAAGTAAGAAATATGCTCCCATAGTTGAACAATTTGGAGATATGTTTAATAATGATAAAGATGATCATACCTCATATCATGGTGAGAGGTCTACTTTGACGACCACCAGGTTGAAAGTACTCAAGCATGGCATGACCCTGATTTAAAAAAAAAATGAGGTCTCTTGAAAGAGAAAGAAACTAGAGATAATCTCAAACCCATTTTAATGAGATTCTTGCAACTAGAAAATGAGTGCAACAAACGTTACATCTATTAGCATGCCAATGTTAGAATATTGTCATTGATGTCAAAGAAGGATTGTTGCTATCAAAAGAAATAATATGCCTTGATATCTATGTAAGTAGTGGTCGACTATATGCTAGGAGAAATCACTGAAGAAATAATTATAAGGTTTTGTTTAGGACCAACTTCCTTAATAGTCTTCATGATGTTGGTCGACCATATCTATAATATGATTTAAATTAAATAACAATTGTTGGCTAACCACTTTGTTAATATGTTAAAAGGCGATAATATATATGTTTTAGATTTCCCAAGTGTGTGATAAAAAGATGATTATGAGTAGTCAAAAATATTGCTATAGGAGTAGCAATCATCATATATGCAATGATTATTATTTATGAAAAAAGTAGCTATTAAAAGAAGATAAAAAGGTAGTTAAGGCAATGCTCTAATAATGAAGAGGTTCCTGTATAAATATGGACGACTCCCTTGGTGAAGAGTAACTAGTGTGAAATTCCATGTCTTTTTTATGAAATTTCCTCCTCTCAAGTTGATATAAAAAGGAAGTTTTTGAAGTGTTGTGAGTGTAAAAAAGAAATGTGATATCATTCAGCAGAGAAAACTTGAAGAATAAATATTTAAAAAAAGACATTGGTGTGGAAATATTATATCTTTTGTAAGCATATTTTAAGGAGATAGAAGCATGCAACAATGAAGCAGATATGAGTAAGTGAGGTTGAGGAAGAGAATAACAACAGATGGATAATAAGTAGATTTTGTGAAAAAGTGGTTACGTATAGATTAGAAGAAGGAAGAGTCTGGAATACATAGAAGTATATAGCATGAAGATCAAACAAGAGAAATAAATTACAAGAATGGAGGAGGGAATATAACACATATGAAGATCATTTATTGTGTAAAAGATAAGAAGAGTGTAGGGCGAGGCATACACGTATACAAGATTAAAGAAGGAGATTGAATTGTCCATCATCTATTGTAGAAGCAACATTCATAAGGTGGAATTTTTTTTGGAGGTTGGCGTTTCCCAGAAGAAGAGATTGGTGTCTCTTGTTGAGTTGGTGCTTAGTTGTGGGGATTGGTGTCTCTAGTGGGCTAGTTCCTACAAATCATTTAAGAGGGGATTGGTGTCTCATATGAAGTGATGCTTATTATGTTTGCAAGACAAGTTTATATAAGAATTTTTTTATTGCGGTTTTCTCTTGTTTCTTCTTGTGTTGCATAGTTGTTAGATCTTGTGTGATTGATATTGCTATGGTTGTTAAGTTTTGAATTTTTTTTTTTTTTCTTATACTGATTCACCCCCCTCTCAGTATAAGTGTGTGCTCATCAATTGGTATTAGAGTTGGTTCCTTCAAAAGCTTAACTGCTTGAAGGTGGATCTCAAGAGAACACATGGAAGTGGAGACAAGAAGTGATGTATTGAAAAGTGAAAATAACTTTGTAAGAAAATAAAATACAAACTTAGAAGAGGAAGAATATGATGAAGATGAAGAAAAAGTGGATCTTGAAGAAGAGCTCATATGTGCCTTAAGTGAGATTAAAAAGATTAGGAAAATGAATTTGAAACAAAATTTTCAATTCAAAAATATGAAGAAGAGTGTAACTCAAAGGAAAAATGTCACAAAGTCTTGAAGAGTCAGAGAATATGATTATCAATTTGAAAACTCAACTTTAAGAAGCAAAAAGGATAGAAGAGGAAGTAAGAATTCAATTAAAAGCAAAATAAGAAGATTGTGAGAGGCATGAGTTCAAAATTGTTTTCTTGAGGAAGGGGATAGAGAAAACAACTTCTCAATTGAAAAAAAGCTTAAAAGTTGAGAAGAACATCAAAAACTTGTATAATATTACCGATTCCCAAAGGCCAATGTTCAATAAGACTGGTGTTGGCTATAAGGGAAATCAGATGGTCAACAAGGAAGATTTCAAATATGCACCTAAGAAGGTAAATGTAGAAAAGTCTAAAGACTATGCAAATGCTCTCAAAAGTCCTATTAAAATAGCAAGAAAAAAGAAAAACAAGTCCCGGAAGATAACAAGAAAAAATTCAAAAAGTTCTTTCCTCCAAGTTAAGTGCAGATGACTAGATTTCAAAATTATTTTTATGGATATCAATTTTCATGTAACCATTTTGGTCATAAGGCAAGGGATCGTAGAGCACATGTGAGATATGATTGTGGTTGGAATAAAAATAGAAGTTCTTATGGGTGTACAAATAGGAACTATAAATAATTTGCTCAATTACTAGAGTATAATGTCATATGCTACAAATGCAACAACTATGGGTATAAAACAAGGTTTTATAGAAGTTTTCTTATAGAACCTAAACAAAGCAAGAAGAAGGAAACCATGGGTAAACAAAAGAAATAACCTAATAAAGTTTGGAAGAGGAATCAAGAGGAAGAGAAAGAGAAATCTATACTTATGAAAACTATATATCATACACAAGAGATATTACTAAGTTCACAAAGGAGAGGTAAGAATTCAAGGGGAGCTAATCATTGCATTATCTTTCAACTCCATTTTTTTATGATATGCACTCAAAAGGAAACTTGGAGAAATATCTACTAGTATGTTTCAGAAAGAGGGAGAGTTATAAGAAAAGGGATAATGATGCCATTGATGTTAAAATTATGAGCTTTATTTAGCAACCATACATAAAGGAGGAGTTGAAGATGCATAGAGAATAATGGGATAGCTAAACAAACTCTTGATTTGTTAAATTTAAGAAGATGATCAAAATTATTTTTGGAGATCCATAGAGAAAATATGTCACCCAAGAAATATAGAAACAATAATAGAGTAGTAGAGAAAGGGGGAGCATAAGAGAATATCCAACAAGGGGAGAAGTATATTCTTATTGCAATAGGTCTGAGTATTGACCACAAAATATGAATGGATGTTTCCCATGATCTATTTATGGATGGAAGTATAATGAACATCACTTTGTCGTTGATGTCAAAGGGGGATAGTTACAACAAGGGGAATAATTATGTTGCCATCAATGACAAATAAGGAGATTGTTAGAATATTATTATTGATGTCAAAGAATAATTGTTGCTATCAAAAGAAATAATATACCTTGATATCTATACAAATAATGGTCGACTACATGCTGGGATAAATCACTAAATAAATAAATAAAAGGTTTTGACTAAGGTCTACCTCCTTAATAGTCTTCATGATGTTGGCTGACCATATCTACAAGATGATTCAAATAAAATAACAAATGTCGGTCGCCCAATTTATTAATATGTTCAAAGGAAATCTCACACACACACATGTTTTAGATTGACCAAGTGTGATAAAAAAAATGATTATGAGGAACACCAAATATTGTTAGAGGAGCAACAATTATCATATATGCAGTGATTATTATTTATGCAAAAAAAAAATCAAAAGAAGACAAAAAGGTAGTTAAGGCAGTGCTCCAATAATGAAGAGGTGCCTATATAAATATGGAATGTCTCCCTTGGTGAAGAGTAACTATTGTGAAATGAAATTTATTTTTATGAAATCACTTCCTCTCAAGTTGATATGAAAAGGAAGTTTTTGAAGTGTTGTGAGTGTGAACAAGAAATGTAATATCATTTAGCAAAGAAGACTTGACGTATACATATTTGAAAAAGACATTGGTGTGGAAATATTATATCTTTTGTAAGAATAATTTAAGAAGGAGATAGAAGCATGCAACAATGAAGCTAATATGAGTAATTAAGGTGGAGGAAGAGTATAACAACATATTGATGGATAATAAGTAGATTTTGTGAAAAGGGGTTGCATGCAAATTTGAAGAAGCAACAGTTTGGAATACATAGAAGTATATAACATGAAGATAAATCAAGAGATATAAATTGCAAGAATGGAGGAGTGAATAAAACAAATATGAATATCATTCAGCATGGAAAAGATAAGAAGAGTGTAGGGTGACAAGATTAAAGAAGGAGATTGAATTTCCCACCATTTATTGTAGAAGCAACATTCATAAGGTGGAATTTTATTTTGGAAGTTGATGCTTCCAAAAAGAAGAGATTGGTGTCTCTTGTTGAGTTGGTGCTCAGTTGTGGGGATTATTGTCTCTAGTGGGTTGGTTCCTACAAATAATTTAAGAGGGGATTTGTGTCTCCTATGGGTTGCTGCCTACTAAGTTTGTAAGACAAGTTTATATAAGCAATATTTTATCGCAGTTTTCTCTTGTAAGGGTTTCCACATAAATCTTGTGTTCTTCTTATGTTACATAATTATTAGATCTTGTGTGATTTCTATTGCTATAGTTGTTAAATTTTGAAAAAGTAAAATTTTGTCTTATATTGATTCACGGTCCCCCTCTCAGTATAAGCATGTGGTCATCGGCCAAGTAGACCTATAGGTGAAATTGAGCATCCTTTTTGGTATAAAGAAGACCGATAAAATGTTGAAGATTAGGTCTATGCAAAGTATGAGGGTATTGAAGATGAATAGCCAAATGAACAACTATAGGAGTAGGTTGGAGTAGAATTTGAACATAGGGAGAAAAATGCAAATTTTACCCAAGAAGTGGTCAATCTAAGAGTTGAGTTGTCCATATTATAAGTTGAGAGGGATTCTAAGGACCTAAGAAGAAGCTTAGAAACCCTAAGAAATTTAGGCCAAAAAGGTTATAAAATATAAGGAAACCTTGGAGGTGAAATAATAAATCAAGGAAGAGTTAGACACAAAAGGCTACAACCTCCATTAATATCTCCTCTAAATTTAGAAAGATACAAGAACTTGATTGGGATATCAAGGTATTTGAACCTAGTACCTATAGATGTGAGGTATAAACTCATGAAATTCAAAGGAAAAATGTTGTCTCAAGAGAAGATCATCTTAGAGCTTTAAATAGCCTCATAGATGATTATTAAAATGAGGACAAGGACATATTGATGAAGTTGTGTGTTTAGTCATTGGATGGTGTAGTTAGAGAATGGTACAAAGTTCTACCTAATTCTAGTATAAAAATTTAGAGAGTGATATGGGGAAAAAATTTGTCCCAAGTTCATTATAAATGAATTCACCAATATTTTAAATGGATCTAATTATTTGTATTAGCCTTCAACACAATATTTTTCAAGCTACTATCTAAAATCCCTACTCACATGATACTAAATGAATCAATGTGTTTGGTCCTATATTCCAACACCTACGATACAAAGATGGGGTTGAGAGATAAGGAACCTCATACATGGAGAGAGGCATACATAATTTCCTCAAGTATTGAGAATAATAAAAGAGCCTATGGAAAAGTAAGAAAGAGAAGTGTTGTGAAGACCCTATTAAAGGATAAAGTAGTTAAGCCATGGATGTTAAGGATAAGATGGATTAGGTGATGCATGCTTTGAAATAACTAAGTTATAAGTTGGATAGGAATAATACAGATATAAATAATGAAAGATAAAGTCATGAAAGGAATGAGAGGTTGCACAAGTTGTTTAACCAACCTTATAACACCACTTGCCATTATGGTAAACTACTAGCACAGTAGTTGAAAGGAAAAACAAATAAAGAGACTCTAGGCCCATTAAAGAGGCTTTATCTCAATAACATAGAAGGCACTCCTTGGTGTTTAGCTTACTAAATTCCACACTCTCTAATGTAGTGTGTTGTAGCTTTAGAAATCATGAACCCTAACGATCAATTTGATGTGTAGTGATAACAGACATAAAACAAACTCAAACCATGATCGTCAATTTATTAATATGTTTCCATCCCAGTGATTTGGTGATGGTGATAATTCTTTTCTAGAGGAAAGAGGTCACAAGCACAATATTAAGGATAAGTGACATGTTGAAATATTTCACCATCATCAAGTTTTCTTTGATTAATAAGAAGAGGAAGAGTTTCATGTTTATAATTTGGACTCTTCTATAAGTAGTTTTCAATTGAGAAGGCCATAAAACAAAGAAATTAGAACTTTGAGTATAGTATCCATTGCTTAGGTCAAAATTAATTACAAATATTAGGATCAAGGCAACTCATATGGGTGATCCTATGGTGGGAAATGCTAAAAGCATTTTCATGAAGGAAAAGAAAAAAGAATAAGGTCAACTAGGTAAAGTAAATAAGGTGAAGTAGAAATAGGTTGTAAAAAATGAAAATCATAATGCTAGGATTCTAGACATGAAAACAAAATATCTAAATATGAAGAAGGTCCAACCTAAAAAATCATAAGCGACAAATAAAGATGGGAAGATAAAGAAAGGTATTAAAGATTTCATGACCTCTTCTTCTATTATTGTTTTATCAAATAATGTATCACTGCCCAAACACATTCCATTAGACATAGACCAATTATAAAGTCAAATAAAGGTCTGAATTCCATTTATGGACATGATGCAAATATTTGAGTATAAAGACAAAGCAATAGATAGGATTTATTGGATTACAATTTTTGGCCAAACTGGATACTGAACTAAATTTTTTAACTAAATCTTCACTTTCGGGCACCTATAGTGACTAAATAGTGAGGAATTTGAAGATGATGAAAACTAGTGATTTGTGAAATTTTGTCTGCAGATTCTTTTCTTTTCTTTTTTTCAAAATTTTTGGAATCATATTGCACTTTTTTTCCATCTCCTTCAAAAACTAGTTTTTAACAATAAACACCATTTCTAAAGAGTGACGTGTACTTGCTAACACAACTTTTTTCTATGAAGGATAAAATTTTAATTTTTTCAAATTTAGATTCGTAACACGATATCTAGTGCATGGAATTGGTTTCATAGCATTTCATTGATTTTTTTTTTCTTAATTAAGTTTTGAAGTCAAAACAATTACAATTTAGACATGATTTACTTGCTAACACATAACTTTTTTGTATGTATCAAAATTCAATTTTTTTTTTGTTGGATCAGGGACATTAATATCTAGTGCATTGATATTTTTCAATTTTTTTTTATAATTTGCTATTTTTCCACATGTGCAGAACAAAGAGCTTGATTTTCGGTGAAAAACCCATGTTTAATCAAACTATAAAAAATTACATAATAAAACCAAAACATATTAAAATTATATTCGATGGATAGCTCATTCTTACTACCATAATCTAGTTGGGTCTGTGAAGTTTCCTCCATTTTCATCCTCAACCCGAGCTTTGAAAGGAAAAATTTTACAAAAAAATGGTAGAAGAGGGGGAGAAGGGCAAAACAGAGGGGTTCTAACAAACCCCCCTTTAAATACAAATAAAAAAGAAAACCCATTAAAGGGGGGTTCGCTAGAAGGAGGGGTTCTAGCGAACCCCCCTTCTAGCAAACCCTTAAGGGGGTTCTAGCGACCCCCCCTTCTAGTGAACCCCCTAAAGTGTCTTCCATCTGAAAATACATTTTTCCTTCCTCAATGGAATTGTAAACTAGTTTTGTGGTTTTACCCAAATAGGTCAAAATGAAGAACATATTGAAGAAGTGAAGGTGATAAATTAGAACTGTAAAGAAGATATGTAATGTCTTTGCAAGTAATGAATTAATTAGGTATGCAACTCAAAAGATCATTTGGGATTTTTTTTATGGAATCAAGGGAGGTCCCAATCATTGGTGTCATGAATGGACTTTAATTCAAACTTGCAGCCAATTGAAAAAATGAGTACAAAATGAATGTGATAGTGATAGACACTCCACCCCAATATGGAATACTTTTGCCAAGAAGATGGTTTGCAAATATGGGAAGAAGTATTTAGATAGATTATTCCTATGCCATGGTTCCTAATAATGGTATTCATGTGAGACTAGAAAAAGAGCCAAGGGATAAGGATATTATGGAGGATCTTATTGAGGACTGTTGATGGTCCAAATGGCACAACAACATGCAAACAAAATATTGCTACTCTATTTCTCTTGAAAGAGAAAGACAACACATGGATATCTTAGCTCCCAAGGTCTTTATAGTTGGTTCTCAACTGTGTTGATGTTGCTCAGTGGTCAATGTAATAGTAATGTTCAAGGGGCCTGCTGGTGTTGAGCTTTTGGATTGTTATGAGATCAAACATAAACTTAAACCTACTCTAATTGGGGTTTCTAAAGAAACATAAAAAGATGGATTAGAGCTTTGGAACAAAAAAGAATGTTAATTCATCTAACTTAACCAGACTTGTTACCTTTCAAGGAATTCCTAACTAAAATTGTAGAACAAAATTAACTTGCGATTAACACACAGTCTCATTCATTCATAGTGTTGATTTCAATAACAAATTGCAAGTTATTATTTAAACAAAACATAGAACCAAACTTCATTCCTTGAAAGCCTCTCAAATAAAAATGATTAAACCAAGATAAACAACATTCTGAAACACAATCTGAAGTAGATTTTAATCTGGTTGCTCCTACAGTTAGTGAAATAGATAAGCAACATTTACAAAGCTGGCACAATCACCAGTGTACAGGAAATCTATGACTCCAAATTGTTTCCATCTATACTAAGAGAACTGGAAAGATACATTATTAGCTTCTACTGAATCTAACTGCTAACCAAGAAGACAAAAGGGAGCTCCCATTACAAAGAACCAGGATGCAACCCTGTTTCCTCTATTTTTGCTAGCTTCTGTGTATCTAATTCTCCTAAAAAACTAACTCCTACCTTCTAACTATCAATTTTCTAATTACAAGTTCTTATTTTCTTAGCTACTAGTTCCAACCTTTACAAAGAGGCAAGAATGCCATATATATAGAGTGTACCCAAAAGAATGCGTTGTCCCCCGTATTAGGGTTTACAAAATATCTGCTTTCAGGAGTGTCGGCTCTCAGATTTTTCTGAAGAGAGTCAATGTTGCATTCAATGTGAAGCCCTGTTGTCCATGCTGATGACGGCTTGACCTTAGGAGAAACCTTTAGATCTTTTGTAGCTACAACATTTACTCTCCTATCTCCGTGTCTATCTTTCAAATCCCTCAAAGGACTACCTTGAATGCTCTAAAGCATTTTTCCATTAATACCGATCTATCTTGGCCAACGGTCACCACAGCTGTCCCTGTGAGTCATGGTTGCTTCCTTCCTTTGGCCTCCTTCATGTTCTAGGCCTTTTTGCACGTTGACCATCTTCTGGAAGCACCATCGGGCCTCCCTTTAGATCTGAACATCACCACCCGAGCCGATCCATCGCCTCTTGATCTCAGAATGAGTCCATGTCATTCGCACCCTGTTGGTCTTCCTCAAGGTGGTAGTCAATCCGTCAATGGCGATTAGGCCATTCCTTTAGCTTCCTTTGATTGGCGGAACATAGGCCACGCAAGATTCCCGGGCAGTCAAAAGTGGTCCATCTTAAATCATATGTCGATGAGACACTAATTGTGTCTCCCTGATGTGATTTTGCTTCCTAACAGTTATCGACGTAACCCATGACAGTCGGCGAGATGTTTCGGCGAGCTGTAGAAGTCATATCGAGCCCTCAAAGACTATTGGCAAGATAGTCACTAGTCGGCCAGAGGTTATGCCGAACCCCTTAGTCTTTCAGGGAGCTCCTTCCGAGCTCAAATTTCTTTCAGCAAGACACTTCGGAATCGCCTAGACACCATGCCGCATGCATTCATTCTCCCCGAAGGCATATCCTATCAGTGAGACATAAAGATCTCACCGAGACCTTATGGCGATGGAATCCCCTCCCGTCGATGCCTAAAATTTCATGTCGGTGAGAGTCCCATTGGTCAGCCAGACGTTATGGCGAGCCCTAACCATCTACTCGGAGATCCTTCATGTCGACGAGACTATCGCTTGTCGATGTGACCTCATAGCGAAGCCCCCTTCATTCGTTTGGAGTCTCCCTGATTTCCTCTTTATCGACAAGACCCTTCTCCTTCGGTGAAACCTTTCGTCAAAGGAAACACCTCTCGGTGAGATCATATTGAACTGGACTTCCTTTTGGCAAGAGCCTGCTTGGTCGGTGAGACATTATAGCGAAGGGGGAACCCTTTAGTGAAACCTTTAACAATCAAGGAGATATCACCCTGAAGCAAATCCCTCTTGTCGAAACCTTTATCTCAAATCGGTGAGACCTTCAAGCTCTGGCCAGACCTCTTGCCGAAGGCAAAATTATCGTCGGGCTCAGACCTTTGGTGGGACCTTCTTCTGTCGGCAAGACTTATGGCGATATCTCCTTCGTGTCGCCGAGACTTTAACATGTTGGCCAGACTTCATGCCGATGGCAAACCACTCTCCCCGAAGACAAACCTTTTTTGGCGTGACAAAACGGGTCGGTAAGATTGCAAGACTTATACCGAAAGGATCCCCTTCGTGCTTTGTCGGCAAGACCCGATGCACTCGCCAAGACATCCTCCGCCTTAAGAAATTTATCACCGAGATATATCCTTATCGGTGGTCGGCAAGACTTAAGGTGCTCGGTAAGGCCACACACCGATGACACAACTCTTGCCGAAGGGTTTGTTTGTTCCGCGCTAGTCATTGAGACTTGAAGATTTCACCGAGAGTTCTCTCCGAAGAAAATTCTTTCATGCCGATATGTGAAACTCTTTGTCGCCGGGACGATGATTGATATCTTGCCGATAAGAGCCTACATGTGAATTCCACTCGCTGTGACATCCCTAAGGTCTTGCCAATAGGCAACACAAATGCATATTTAAAAAAATGCATTATGGGTCGGGAAGACCCTGATAATCTCATGCCGATAGGATCCATAATGAGAAGTATTCAGACTTGATGGAATTTATAATACTACATGGTCAAATATGGGGAAAATATGCTCATGGTGGGACTTATCTGACAAATTTGTGAGTATGAACAACATGTAAAACCATCAAAATTTTGTAGTTCTAACACCCCCTTTGGATTTTAAATAGACAGAGCTAAGCTACCAGTCGGCAAGACATCTGAAAATTCTTGCCGACTCTTGCCTTAGAGGATTTTATGACCAAACTGGATTGGGGAATGCTTTCCAACTGAGCTCCCTTGACAAATACATCCTGTGCATGATCTAATCCTGTGAAACAAGGTCTCCATTAGTCCAAAGAAGCAAATAAAACATACTTATAATAAAATTCACTATTGCTTGTGATTATTTCATTTAATTTATAGCAAGAAGAAAACCAATTTAAGCTGAGAACCAAAATTTGACAAAACAAGAAGGCAAACCCAAGAAGAAAACAAAAGAAACCCCGAAGAGCAAAGCAAATAACCAAAGGGAAAGAACACAAACGAAAAGAAGGGGGGGCCCATTTTGTTCCAGAATAAAATGGGGTGGTTATGCAAGGCATTACAAGGACAATCAAACCATTTGATATATTAACACATACATCGAGAAATTCAAGGTTGAGAGAAACAATGTATATGGTTATCATGATTATTTGTGCAACCTTGAAGATAATGACCAATAGTGTAGATGGCTATCATGACTATTTGTGAATCCTTGAAGATTAGGATACATTGACAAATGAAGTATGAACAATGTGTTTTAATGAGGAATTTTCCAAAGAGGGTGCTAGACCTAGAGTTTTTATCATTTCTCCCAAAGGTGGGTCATTTAAATTATCTTTCAAATTGGTATTTGAGTGCACCAATAATGTATTAGAGTATGGATATCTTCTATTAGGTTTAAATCTTTCCTTGAAGTATAAAATTATAAATCTTAAGAGTGTTGGGAGACTCATAATTATTTGTCTCCTAACTTAGAGGGAAGTATGCTTCTAAAAATTAAAAAATGATGCAATATAAGAATATTGTTTTGGATAACATTGAACTCCTTAGTGCTTTCTTTATAGAGTAGTTTGGAGAGAGAGAAATATAGTGATTTATTTTCTCGCAAATATAGCCATTAAATTAGAGAACATCACATTGGTTAGGATTTCAAAGGTGGAAATATTAACCAAGCCTTATATCCCTGATAATATTCATCATTGGAAAGCATTTAATGATGATTCTAATTTACTCAAATTTCTTAGGTGCATTGATGAATTTATGACAACCAAGAAATAGAATTTCAAAACTTTGTTGAAAGGGTGGAAGAGAAGGACAATATATTTGGAAATAAGGTCATATAATTAAAGACAAATAAAAATCCTAAGACAATATTTTTTTTGGAGAGATAATTTGATAATTTTGATAAAATTTTGACCAAAATAAAAACCGTAAATGAGTAGGATTTAAAAGAAGTGAATCTGGACACATAATCTACCTAAAGAAAGATCTACATAAGGAAGAAAATGTATCTTAAGATAGTAATATTTTAATCATATTGCTCATAAAATATTGTAGGGTGTTTTTATGGTCATATGATGACCTAAAATCATACAAGAAGGACCTATTTCAACATGAAATTCTATTGAATCCTGATGCCAAGCCTTTAAGGTAAAAGAAAACATCAATAAACCCTACCCTAGCTCCTAATATGCAACATGATCTTGTAAATATTAGAGAGGGTGGGATAATAAATCCTATAAGGCACTCTTCATGGGTTTCAAACCTATTTACATTCATAAAAGATAATGGAGACATCATACTAAAGGAACCTCAACATGTCCTCTCTTAAGGAAAATTACCCTTTATAAAAGGTGACAGGTTGCAAGTTGTTTTCAATGATGAGTGATTTCTCATACTATAGTTAGGTCATGGTAAAGGAGTCTAATTAGTATAAAATAATATTCACCACTTTGTGGAGTACACATGTATATGTACAAATTTCATTTGATTTGACCAATGTAGGGGCTAATTTCAAAGAGCAATGGACATGGAGTTTTTAGATTTGATTGATATCATAATGGTTGTTTACCAAGATGACTTGATAGAATTTTATAAGAAAGCTAAAGATCATTGTAGTCATCTACAAAAGATCTTTGAGAGGTGCCTAGAGTATGATATCTCCCTTAACCCTAAGAAATACACATTTGGTGTTACTAAAGACATATTGCTAGGATATATAATTTCCAAATAAGGGATCAAAATTGATCTAGAGAGGGTTGTAACTATTAAAAAAAATATCAACCAAAAACTATGAAGGGAATATAGTCCTTTTTTGGATAGATCAAATATTTGAGAAGATTTGTTCTAAATTTCATTGAACCAACAAAGTCTATAACAAATATGTTGAAGAAAGGACAAGTAATAACATGGGAAGGTGAACCAACAATGACATTATAAGGTATATTTTTTTTAATAAAATAGGCCCCTATTTGGCTTCTACTACTTTTTGTAAGCCCTTAGAATTATTTTCTTTTTCCTCTTTCCATATTGTTGTTTTTGTGTTGTTGCAAAAGAACTAAGATGGGTATGAGAAACCCATCTCATTTTTAGTAAGCCCCTCTAAGGCATTGAGTTGAAGTATGAATCCATGGAGAAGCAATCTTAAGCTCTTGTCAAGGCTATAACAAACTTAAGATCTTATCTAGTAGGTGCACATGTAATTGTATGAGTCGAATATTGTTATAAAATATATTTTCAACTAGTAGGAGGTGACAATTAGAAGGTGAAAGTGGATTAATAAGATCCAAGAGTTTGAAATATAGTTTCAAATTACCAATCTATTATGAGGGTAAGGTCTTGCAAGGTTGATGGTTGAGTAAAAATTGGAGGCAGTTAAAATGAACTAGGTCAACAATGAAGATAATAATAAAAAGGAATGTAAGCTATAACAATTCCCATAGTATAATGATGTACTGTATCGTTTGCACCACATGAACTTACTTGAGAGAATGATGAAAAACTAGAGGAGAACCCTTATGATACATTCCAAAAAATATTCTTTTGTTGACAAGATCCTTATGTGGATAAATAGGGATGGTGTATTAAATTAAGATGTATAGATAAAAAGGAAGCCAAAAGAACTAATAGAGATGCATACTAGTGTATGTGGTGGAAATTTTATAGCTAAAATCATAACACAACAAATTTAAGGATGGTTATTGGTGGCTATCCCTATTTGTTGATGCACACTAAATGGTATAAAAATGTGACCCTTGCCAACACTTCTCAAGTAAACTCAAGAGTTATGGGCTTTACCTTTGAGGCCATTAAAAATGGAGGCCTGTTTTTAAAAATGTATCATTGACTTTATAAGGGAAATAACTAAGAAATCTAGTTGTGTCTTCTAGTGGAGCCTTACAGGCACAAATTACTTCACCAAATGGGTCGATCCTATCTCCAAAAGATAAAAACAAGCAAGGTAGTGGTATATTTTGTCCTTGACCATATAGAATCCAAGTTTGACACCCAGGTAAGTTGATCATGATAATTCCATGTGTTTTATAGATTAATTGAATTATTTGGCCTTTGAGATGAGAATAAAATTATACTTTTATATTCCTCTCTAGATCATCTCCAAGATAATGGACAAGTTAAATATTCTAAAAAATTCTTGATGAAGATCATAAAAAGGTTGTTGGAAAAAATAAAAAAAGAATGAGTCAACAAGGCAATGCTAGTTGTGTGGGCCAATAGGATGACACCATAGAAATGCACTAGTTGTTAACCATTTGAAAATAGTTTATAGTGTTATTGCAAGGCTTCCAATCAACCATTTGTTGCTTGTTCACAAGTTTTTGCAAGAATACAATGACGATCTTGATGACAACATGAATAATAAAATATACTAGCTCATTGAAATTGGTGAAATTAGAAGGATCAAATAGTGAACATGAAGAGATAGTAACAATTCAAGTACTTATTTGATAAGAATAATTGCATAAACAAATTCATAGTAGAAGACCTAGTCTTAGTATTAAATTCTATAGTACATGACAAGGGTAAGCATGGGAAACTTGAATCCTTATGGCTAGGTCCATACTATATTTAAAACACATGTGGTGGAGATCCATACTTAATCATAAGCTTGAATGGTGAGTTTTAAGTGTTTCCCACACATGGACAATCCCTATAAATTTATTTATTTTAGGATTCAACCTATTATTTTTCATGTACAATTATATATTCTCTATTTTATGTGTCTTGTGTAGCCGTGACGGTCTATATATCATGGTAACATTTTTCCATCTTATTTTTTGTGCAACATTGATGCTTGTTGGTCGAGATAAAGTGTATATTATATCTTGTGCAATAGTGATGATTGTTGGTTAAGATAAATTGTTCTCTGTCCTAGTCATTTTAGTCTACTCATGCATAGATTATTGTAAAATATCATTGTGCCAGTGACACACATCCCCAACTAGAGCCAATATTGGTCCCAACCATGTGTGCCATTTTTTTGAATGCTTGGTTATTTTAGTCTTATGATGTGTTGGCTTCGTGTTGAATCACCTTTGAAAACTAATCAAAGAAATTTTAAGTGAGTTGTAACTTTGTTAAATTTTGTTGTGATCAATTGTGTGGTGTCCCTAACCTATTTTTCATGCTTAAATATCCTCAAAAAGTAAAAAATTCAAAGTGTTAAAAGTTGTAGGGGTCATTTCCTTAAATTATGTGTGTTGTCAAAGTTTCGACCTATTGAGGTTTATCATACTGTCATATCATCGTTACCAATCCCAACTACCTCCTCCTGTCTATTAAAATTCATCAAGTGTTGGTGTTAAATTTTTTGGTTATTGAGCTCTTTCCCCACTACACATCCTTCCACTTAATCCCAATAATCTAGTCTAAACCCTTTGAAATTTTATCTAACTATAGATTTTTTTATCTTGTTAGACTTATCATGGTTGTTATGTTAGTCATCCAAGCCCCAAAGTGTGTTAATGGCTTAGAGATTTTCAATTGTCAGAGTGTCAAACTTGATCCCAACTTCTACTTATCCCATCACACCTTCAATATTTGAACCCTAATAGTTTGTTGAAGTTAAGTCTCTTTTTTCAAGCTTTCAAACTTGGTCATCTCATCATCAAACTCCCCTTCCAACTTCAAAAACCCACTCCTTCATAGTCAATTTTTTTTATCTATTGACGCCAGGGTATTAGGCACCCCTTAACCCTCATATCATTTCCATCTTCTCCCCATAGCTCCAAGGTCCACTTTTTTTCCTTTAATCCTTCTATTAGCAGGCCTTTAGAATTTTTCATCTCCAATTACAATCTCTCTCTATGCTTTGCTTCCTTGATCCTTGTTGATCTGAAATAATTACCGAAGTATTTTGATGATCTAGAATTGGTCTTATTACATATACTTCAATGCAAATATGAACCCTTGATGTTGAAGTCATCATGAAATCATCCTTCCATCAAAGTTGTGACCCATCTTTGTTTACGCCATCACTATCGAGTCATACTTGTTGACATCATCATGATGCCACCCTTTTTGTACCCCAAAATTGTATAAGTTTTTTGGAGACAAAATTGGAATCAACCCATAATTTGATACTCTTTTCTTTCCCCAAAAGCCTACAAATCCATCACTACTCTATAAAAAAAATTCAGACTCAAAATTTCAACCATTCCATACCCTAGTACCTATTATATGGTCAAACTAATACCTTGATTCTTTGTGGTTTTAGTCAATGTTGACCATTATAGGAAAAACTAGTAAAGGATATTAATGTCATTGGCTATATTTTGAAGAGCATTAATTTTAGTCTCTAGGTTGGTATGGGTTGTCACACATTTATTCCATTCACTTCTTTTTCATTTCCTTTAAGATTCTATTTTGATGGACTTACTTCTTGACTTTTTAGTTTTGTTATCGAAACATTTATACGTTGCCTCAACCATTATCTCAACGATAAAGTTGTATCTCTTTACACATGAGGCAGCCTATTCTAAATTGTGGCGATTAAAGTCTCTATTTCCTTTGTGTTTTCTACACATTGTTTAAGAATATCTTATCTTATTGTGATATGAAGTATATCACTAAGTTGAAACTTTTGGATGGGGGAGATATTTGATAGATCAAATTATGGTCTAGAAAATGATAATAAGAATAGTTGTGGTGTTGCTATCAGCTAGATTTATTTTTGTCGAGCCATAAAATATTTAATATGTTGCATGGGTGATGTAGATGTGGAATTTGATACCTTTATCAAAGTTGTTGGTGGCTCTTGTTGCTAGGGTTGATCCTATTTTTGTTTCCCTTCATGTAGATGTTTAAATTATTTATCTTTTCCATCTTGAGCCTTATTCTCTTCCTCTATTAGTACATTATAGTCTCACTTTGCTAACATTATGGTCTCCTTTTTATGTTTGATTTGGATTCTTTATTTTGTGTCATTAATATATCCACCCTTTATTTAGAACTTAGATCCTTTTCCTTCAATTGTGTTAGCCTTACTTTTTGAAATAAAAACAAAGTTTAATTTCCCTCTTCCATGCTTATTTTCTCTACTACTCCTTATTCTTCTTATTTCTTGGGGTCTCTGATTTGGAATCCTAGAGATCCAAACTTTTATCTTGTTTAACCTCTTTATATAGGGTGTGGATGTGCCCTCTTTTGATGATGAAGGTTTTGGAATACCCCAATTTTGATATTTTTCTCTAGGTGTTTTTTGATATTTCTTTTTACTTAGGTTACCCCATGAACTCTTTATACATTGTGAACCTTTTTGTGTTGTGATGCTTTGGTAGTTCAATTTTTTTGTAGCATTCAAGTCTATCAATTCATCTGTAACTTCATAGGGGAGTTATAAAATCTATGATAAGCTAGTTTCTATTACCTCCATCAATGTGTAGTCTTTGTCCATTAGGAAAAATGATAAAATTTATATATTTTTGGACCATGTCATAGGATATTCTCTCTCAAATCTGCATTTACTTTTGGAAGGATTTGAAAAACCCTTAGTATACTATTATGTAGGTTGTGGCATCTTTGAAGAGATATGCATGTTCATTAATCTAGGTTGTCATTGATTCATTATTTTGTCATGTTTTACAAATAAATGCTAGTGATGTATTCATGAAATAAAATACTAAGCATATGATTAGAGTGCCATATTAGAATTAATAGTGTATTTTATTTGTGCACATTGGATATTTTATAATAGTTTCTCTTGGAGTACCTTATACAAGTTGATGTTGTTTCCTTTGACTACCTTTTTATAAGTTGTATACATGGAAGTAGTAGTTGTAGAGACCTCCTAGTTTGTATAGTTGATTTTGTAAGCTATTCCCATGGTGGTATATTGCACAATATGGTTTGTAATTTTTGTGACATATATACTTCTTCCATCAAATGTAGTTCTAGTTAACTCGGTATCCTTATAATTTTTATCCTTTTATTTGTAGGCACCTTACCTTTTGCACTTAACCCTATTACGTCTTGGATGGTTTATTTTCCGATATAGGAGGGTTTGTCTATGTACACATATTTTTTGTGAAACTATATTAGAATGATCCTTATCTAACCTTCTTCCTTTGAGAAATTTAGGAAATCTCTATATATATAACTTCTTTCCTAGCTATTGATATTATGGAAAATATTGTTCTTACCTTGTAACAAAGTTTTTTTGAAGTGATTTACAAGTTGTATGACCAATCTTTATGAGTGGTGTGTGAATATAATCCCTCATGTCCTCCATGTCGATTACATCTACTAACACCTTGGATAATACATCTCTAAGGTCTACTTCCATAGCCTTGTATAGTAACTTTTTGTATTTTGGTCGTGGCTTCTAAGAGATGTCAACTAGGGTAGGGTTCTCCATTATTTTTTGTAGAAGATAGAACCATTTTGAATAGAGTTTCACAATATAATCAAATTAGAAGTAATAAAGTGTCATTTTTAGTTGCTTGAGATACTTTTATCAACAATAGATTGTGCATTTAATGTTTGTATTTATTCCTAGGTTTCTCACATTTTTCTAGCTATTTTTTTCTAATGAATCTTGTGACTTATTTCCTTTACAATATAATACATGTTAGTTATAATAAATATATTACAAATTTATTAATTTTCTAAGTGTTTTCTTGGTAGTGTTTTATCTTAGCTTTGTTCACATATTTGACCAATGAATTATTTTGTAATGTTTTTAATCTCATCACGCCTTAAGGAGAAATATTTCTAATGTAGTATAATCCAAGCCATCTTATTTTTAGCTTTCACTATTTTTTGAATTTTTTCCATAGATAAAAACCAATTTATTTTCATGAAATATCGTGTACCATAGATATCTATCATGATAATCTTGCTAGCACTTTCATTCTAGGTTTTGGTGGTATGTCACCAATAGTCTATTTTCACCCAATTTTAACAAATCTACCAATGTTTGTTTCAATAAATTCTCCTCATTCAATTACAAGGAAAGTGTAGTTCTTAAGTTTAGTACGACGAAGTTCATTAGCAAGCTAGCATAAAAATTATATACTAATTCAATGGGAGAACATTTAGTTGATCTCTTGTTTGTTATCTTATAGGCCCATAATATTGCAAGAATTTTAACATCCCAATCTAAAGTGTTACTATAGATATCGAAAATGTACTGATTGACATCGTGCACCTGATCCTAACTTACTAACATCATTTCTTCCTAAATCATCCCTCGGTCTAACCGTTTAATCAAATTCCCTTATTTGATTAAATTCATCAATATTCGTCTCTTAATTAAATAAATCATTTTGTCTAATTAAGTCACTTTCCTTGTTAATTAAATCAATCCATCTGATCTAATTATCCCTATTTAATTAAATAATCAATTTATTTGATTAAATCTCTAAAGTCTATCTATTAAATTAAATAAATTAAAACTTTATTTGATTTAATCTAACACCATCCCTTTTAATTAAATACATCAAAATATTTATTTAATTAGCCTCTTATCATATTCCTCTCTTATCATTTAAATAAATCCATAAATCTAAGTCAAATAAGTCACATCATCTAATCTCCTTAAATTAATCAATCTTGATTAATTTAATCTAATCTCATGTCACATCCTCTAGATAATGCAAGTGGCACATGAAAATAGATTTAATTCATTTATTAAATCCCTATTTTCCCTCACATGGCATCTTTTGGAATATTCCCCTAATTTGAATTCAAAATCCAAGTGGGAATAAGTCCTTCCAACAAGGCATTTAAGATCTCTTACATGTCCTTTGCCTTGAGCCAAGTGGCATTTATTGCATTTTCCTCTTCCCTCTTACATGTCATTTCAACAAATTTGAATTTCAAATATCGGCATTTATTGGCACAAACCCCAAATCTTGCACAACCATCATCCATTCATAGCTTGACAAGTGGCACCATATCATTGGATGAAAGTTAGTCCCACATTGCTCAAATTTGGACTTTCATCCATCTTGAAATCCTATAAATGAAGAGCTCCTCTCCTCATTTGATCATCCACAATTTGAGTAAAGTTACCATGCTCAAATATCTATCAAGTTTCACATCATTGAGTTCTTAGCTAGGTTCTTTTGTAGATTTGGCTTGGAATCCTCATCATTCATCATCAAAAGTGGATCACATTTCTTCATCAAGTCTACATTCAAAGCTTGCAATCATAGGAATTGGGAAAGGGCCAAATTTCCACATCAAATTGGCACCAATTCCCCCATGGGATCAAGAGTTTGCTATTTAAATTAGGATTTCATCTTTGGTTTATCATTTTATTGTGTTTTTGCATATTTTCATTCCTAGTTTGAATTGTAAATGGATTCCATGGGGAATCCTTGTTTATGCTTGCAATATCTAACTTGAGGTGTTTATTCTCTTTGTTTTGCAGGTACAATAGATTGGGGTTCATAGTTACCATTATATATTTTTGTAAGTATGTTGCCTATAATTTTATTGAAACATTCACCAACTCCATTTTCCCAAAGAATTTATGGATTTCTTCGATTATGAGTGATCATAAAGTGTTTCAAAAGTTTCACAATAATCTTATTAACAAATGCTTCCCTTGACCATTGGTTATGCTTAATGGACAACCAAATATAGTTATAATATTATCATAGATGAATTGTGTGGTAGTCTTAATGATTCGATCTTTAGTTGGTTTCTACCCATTTTGTGAGGTATTCTACTCTAGTGATGATAAATGTAGCTTTTGATTTCTTTACTAGTGGCTCAATCTATCTAATAAAGTCTATGTCCCATTTCTCAAAAAGTAATTGGGCTAAGATTGGTCACATGGGAATTTCATCTTTTGTGGTAGGTTTTCCTACCCTTTAAAATATGTTGTATTTTCTTGTATGTTGACTAACATCCTTGAATAGTGTAGGCCGCCATAGGCCTAAGAGCATAAATTTTTGTGTGGTTCCTTCTCCCAAGATGTGATGTTTAGAGGTTCCCTAATGCACTTCTCAAAGAATATATTTCCTTTCATGTTCAAATGTTACCCTACAAATGATATCATCTCTTCTAATCCTATGTAATTCCCCTTTGACCAATGTGTATGGAAGTGACTTTTGCACTAGCTTTTATTTATTGCAGGTGGAGATATTGTTAGGAAATTGGCCTATGGAGAGTAGTTGTCATATAAATTTTAGTTCTTCTAGTACCATAGTTACTCTAAATGGGTTTGCACTAGGTAGATACTCTTCCATATTTTTAGGTTCTTTTTTTGTGTTAATCATTGAAAGGTAATTAGGGATTTGATTAGGTTTTTTTGTGTGTTTGACTATGATGTTTAAATCAAACTCTTGGAATAGTAGTAGCCATCTACATATTTTTCCTTGTATCATTAGTATATTGAGTAAGGATTATAGGGGCTCATGATCTGTAAAGAATGTGAACCTCATGGATAGTCAATTATTTTAGAATTTGTGCAAGGCATC
Source organism: Sequoia sempervirens (assembly GCA_007258455.2). Lineage (NCBI taxonomy): Eukaryota > Viridiplantae > Streptophyta > Pinopsida > Cupressales > Cupressaceae > Sequoia > Sequoia sempervirens. The sequence continues at coordinate 40,227,367 of VDFB02000020.1, forward strand.
CCCCTCTATGCTAATATAATTATTTTCTGCTTGTGATAATTTATAGCTAGCAAATGAAATTGGGTGGTCCTTGTTTCTCCTTAGTTGTGCTAAGGCTACACTAATTGTGGTACCTAAGGAATCAACACATAAATGGAATAGAACATTCTAGTTTGGAAAGATTAATATAGGTGCCTCTACTATTTTTTATTTTAATGCATCAAATGCTTGCTAACACTATTCGGTCCAATTGATTATTTTTCAATAGTTCTTTTATTGGTTCTACAATTGTGGCATAACCTCAAATATACTTTCTATGATAACCTGTATAACACAAGAATATTTTATTCTATGAAGTTGTTTTAGTTGATGATGATTATTTTTCCTTTTTTTTTTTCAATAGTTCTTATATTAGTTCTACAATTATGGTATTACCTCAAATATACTTTCGATGATAACTTGTATCACATAAGAATGTTTTAGTCTATGAAATTGTTTTGGGAGGTAGAATATTCATGATAAGTGCTATCTTTAGAGAATTGACCATAAGTCCTTCCTTACATATAATGTGTCCAAGTAATGTACCAAATAGTATCACAAATACACCTTTCTTTAGATTCATGCATATTTGTAGGCTTATGTACATATTTCTACCATTAAGAAAAGGTCTTGAACATGATCCTTAACTAATCTACAAAATATCCAATTGTTTAGGTAGAATTCTAAGAAATCATGGTGTAAGAGAGGGGGACCACCACGTGCAAGACCCCAGGTCATAGAGGGCCAAGACGCGAGAGGCTTCCCTAACTTACCTCAACTAAATAGGATGTTTAGGGTATGAGGATGAGAATGATTAGGACTATAGAGTCCTACAACCACTCTACAATCTCGAGTTTCAAAGTGGGGCTAGACAATCTAATTTTTAGGTCCAACACCACGCCTTTGGAAGTTCTCTGCCTGAGGATGAAAGCACGGTCTCTAGACGACAGCGTGGCACACTGGTGTCTCTAAAGTGCACTAGCATTCGTACGGTCAGACAACAACGAAGATGAGGTCAAACCTAAAAAAAATAGCTAATGGCCCAACTAACTAACTAAAGGGCCAAAATGATGCGATTAAGTAAATAAAGTATTCTCTAATATTATAAAGCAAAAAGGAAAGAGTGAAAATGGCAAGGATGATCTCACCAAGAAATTCAGTCGCCGACTGGCTCCTCGAAAGCACAAAATCCTACACACAAAAAGAGAGGAAAATGTTGGGTGGTTGTATAGTGGCCTACCTCAGTCAGACCCATGTTTAGGTGTTTCCACCTCCGTGGACAACCAAGGAAACACGATAAAGAAAGGAATGTAGTGAAAAGCACAAAAAGCACTGCAAATTAGTAAAGTTCTAACTCAACCAAGTGATAGAAGGAAAGAAAGGGAAGCTTACCACCTCCACCAAGAGCACTCAAGGATGCTTGGGGGAGAAAATGAGAGTACTCGAACGTCTGCTATAATGGTGTTTTGTTCTCAACTTGTTCTACCAAAGATGGAGTGTTGTGTTTGTTGCAATGGGGTGCTAGTATGTTGTTTGAGAGCTTGAGAGTGAATGCAAGAGTGTGAAGTGAGCTTGTGAATGGAGTGAAGAGTCAGAATACATGTTGAAGGAATGAATTTGAAGAAGGAATGGAGAAAAACGACCATATTCGGGTTGGTCATCTGAAGGGGATAGTACAACTTGATGACTCCCAATGAGAAGTGCAACACCTCTGCAGGTTTAGCCGCAAGAATTTGCTAGGGACGTAAATGCGCCACGCAAACGTCTACGCCACATGGGCGTCCCCGACAGAAACACCTCCATCGATGCTCAAGATAGGCACCAAGTGGGATGCAAGCAATGAGCTTAGGTGTAATTAAGCCTCTAAACTTGGTTTTCTAAAGTGGAGAGGGAAAAAGGGGGAATTTACACATGGGGTGCAAATTCACTCCTATACATTTTTCCCCCAATTTAGCAAGCACGAGTACTGATGAGTGCTCAATAAAGTAGATCAAGGAGAGTGTAGAGTTAGAAATGTATACCTAAACTGTCAAGGAAGCAGAGCTCGGTTTGGCATACTTGAAGGTGTAGGGAAAGAAAAGGACTCCATAGCTACTCTAAACTATGAAGTTGAAAAAGAGAAAGTGCCTTACAGGTTCTCGGTCCTGTAAGGAAGGTGTCCCCAAAAAAATCTAGCATGGAGGATACCCCGTGAAGCAAGTGCCTTACAGGTTCTCGATCTTGCAAGGAAGGCGTCCCCCAAAAAATATAGCATTGAGGAGACCCAAAGGAAGCACCCTACAGTTTCTCAGTCTTGTAGGGAAGGTAACCCCCAAGATCTCTCCCATGGTGGAAACCTGAGAAAGCACCCTATAGGCTCTCAGTCCTATAGGGGAGCCACCCCCAAGATATCTCTCATGGAGGAAGCTCAAAGGAAAGTGGACTTCGTAGAGTCAGAAAGTAGCCATGTAGGCAAGTGAGCAGACAGTTGCACAGACTGTTGATAATTTTGAAAACTTTTGAAGGGGTCCCTTGGGAACTCGCTGTGAAGAGAGGGTCCACTCAAGGGACGCACAATTTGGAAGTAGATGTTCTTTCTCTTGAATCGATCCTTCATCAAGGAATCCTTTTGAAAGATGTTCACTTCATCAAAGAATTCGAAAGGAAGAATATGCTCCCACGCGAGGGGAAGATTAAAGTTGTTCCCACTTCGGGGGAAGGTTCAAGTCCTTTCTTTACGAACCCATGATGATAGAAACACATTCCATTAGGGTTTGGAGTTGAGAATAGGATTTCGAAGAAAGGTTTGCGAAGATTTTTGAGAAAAGATTCGTTGGCAACAAATGCATTTTCTGAAAATTGAAATGTTGAAGAAAGAAAGTTGTCACACATGAGAGGGACAAATTAAGCAAAGAAAAGAGAGAGATAAGGAGAAAGAAAAAGAGAGAGAAAAATACAAACAAAGGGCATAGGGGGGATTTGGTTTAGCGGGGTCAAATATGTTCGAGCTCATATAAATAATTGGTAACTGCGGTGCAAGGAAAAAGATCATCATTCCCCAACCGGATTAGGAAGAATGCATAGGAAGACAAAGTAAAAATAAAAAATTGGGTCAACATGGAAGGGAAGCCTAAATTCCCTCAACGCTTTGCATCATCCCCAATTTATCGAAAATCAAGCACAAACATGGAAGAATGATGATACAAATAGAAGAAGGTTTACGACAGAAAAACCACGCCTGTATCCAAGCACCAACAAGGGTGACGAGGGTCATCCAGGAACACATAGAATGATCATAGGGGAAAACATCACAAAACACACGCACACGCACACACAAGATCAAGAAGAGGCCTCCTCCTAACATTGATCAGCTAAGAGGTCATCTGCTTGCCACTCTAGGTCATCATAGGGGGAAGGAGGACGTGCCTGTAGTGGAGGGATGTTAAGAGGAGGGGCATCCAGACCTCCCGCAACAAGGGATAAGGAAGAGGGCCCTTCGAGGTCCTCTCCACTGAGCTTTTGTGGAGTCAAAGTTAGCAATTTCACGAAGATCGCTGACAATGCTGAAACTTCATCCACAAAGTTAAACATACACCCCAAAAAAGCACCATGTCTAACTTCAATGGATGGGGTAGGTTGAGCCTAAGATTCACAGCTAGGCTCGCCAAGTGACTTGGGAGCGGTGAAAAACTTAGGGGAAGTCGAGACTGGTTTTGTCACTAGGACAAAACAAGTCAACACAGGACCACCTACTAAAGAAGGTGGGCTCCTTTTACGCCCTTCATTGTTGGAAGGACCATTCCCCACCTCTTTCTTTGTCGGAGGACATGAACTCCCCATAGACAAAGCTAGAGGTGCAAAGGAAGAGGAGGAAAGCATCGCAACAGATACAACCAAGGTATTAACCATATCCACAGGCTTTGGAAAAGGCTGAATATCCGAAATGGAGATTATTAAAGGCAACTCCACCGAAGGAGCAATGAACACCTGTACCCCCTTGGGGTTAGGTGCGTTTGCACTCGCAACAGAGGTTGAAAATAGTGCAAGACCAGATTGGAAAGAAGCAGAAGGAAGGGAAGAGGGTGACACTACAGGAGGTCTTGAAGCAAGGGTGATTGTCTCTTCCTCCTTCCTTTGCGAGGTGTCCTGCTCAGCTAAGAGGGACTTTTTTCGGTGCTTGCGTTTACTTGCAAGGTAGTTTCTTCAGCTCTTGGAGCTGGAGGCCAGAGGTTGCGAAGGAGTAGAAGGCTCCTGCTCAACCATAAGGATGTCCACTATAACCATTTCCGGTGGAGGGATAGGTTCCTAGAGAGGAGCAAGAGAGACGGGCTGCGAGACAGGGAGAGGAGTCAGTTCAAGAGCCTTGACAACGAGCCTCTTCTCGCTTGCTGCCTTGGGAGTAGGAGCGGTAGGAGGCTACAGATCGAATTCCCTATGAGAAACTTTATTTCTACCATACAAATAGTACCACGGTATGGGGCATTCATTAGGAAGATCTGGGATCCTGAGCTTGGGCCTACGCCAAGGAGGAATCATCAAACTTAGCAGATAGCCACCGGGCCTACTCATCTAGTACTCTTCCTAGGAAAGGGGAGAGGATGAGGCAGTTTAGGGAAAATTCATCTTCTCTTTGCCTTTACGAGGAGAGGGAGGCAACACGGGCTTCTCCTCTTTCTTCAGAGAAGAAGGAGTGGTCGGTGCAACCTTCTCCTTCTCCTTTAGGGAGGAGGAGGCAACTGACTACTACACTGCAAGAAGGGTCAATTTTGATTGTTCTTTTCCCCCAGTTTTATACTTTACATAATTCTTGTAAAGCAGGTCCATTCTCAGAGGAAGCAAACCGACTGGGGAGGGCCAAAAGTGATCCAACAAGTATCCACCATGGGACACCAAGAGTTGATATCTAGTGTCATGCACTACATGCACAAAACCTTCATGGGAAAATTTTAAGCACTTGTGAATAACAGAGGAAATTCCATTCATGGAAGCCAACCATGGAATGCCTAGCTTCACCTTGAACATATCCAACTCCAGGATAACATCAAAAATTGTGTCAATAGTTCTGGCCCAACTAGGACGGACAAGGTTATCAAGCTGTAAGGTTTAAGACTCATACCATCGTGCATATGAATGGTAGATTTTGTTTCTTCATATTTTTTCTTTTTGCAATGAATTTAATACTAATGTTTCGTCTGTAATAACATTCACGCGGCTCATGGGGTCTACCAAGACTCCTATCACAATGTTACCATTGACATGAGTGGGGATGTAGAGAGGCGAGGGTTTATTGTTCAAAGGTAGATCCTATGATGTGAATGTAATATACGGCGAACTGGGTGCAGGTAAAGTAGTAGAAGTCACTATGACCATGTTGACATAGGCCTTGGGTTGAGTAAAAAAATTAGTGGGATCTACAATCACGTTAGCAGAATGCGATAGAAATAGGTTTGTGTATATCTACAATTCACTATTAACTTTCGCCACTAATTTGTTAGCATTTTGTTTATTTGTGTCAAGGTGAATGGAACCGTCCTCGATGCGGTCCTGTATCTCATGACGCAACCGCATACATAATTCGGTATCATGTCCATTGAATCGATGGTACTAACAATAAGTGCTTCCATCATACCAAGTAGGGTAAGGTTCCTTAATAGGCTTCGAAGTTGGGAAAGTTATGATCTTATCCTTCAACAGCTTCTGTAAGACAAAAGAATAAGATTTTGATAACTTTGTGAACTTTCGGTTATTCTTGAGGCTATTGTTATCAACAGTGGCAACTACATTCATAACCGCCTTTCCTTTCTTAGAGATCGACACGATGGATTTTCCCTCAGAACGGGAGTGCGAGGAAGAACCCTCGAACTAAACAACCATCAGTTGGTATTCCCATAAAGTTGCACACAAGTGCGTGAAAGAAGGGTATTTCATAAGGGTGAATTTTTCTTGCTAAGGCCTTTGTAAGTTTCCTATGAATACCTTTTGCATGTCAGAATCGAGCAACTAGGACGAGAATTTTGAGAGGAGCACTTGGTAGCGCATTATGAAATCAGTGATTTTTTCATTATCTCCTTGTTTACACCGGACGAGATCAAAAAAGGTCATCTTCGACCTGATGTTTGCTTGAAATTGTCTAAGAAATAGATTAACAAGTTGGTCGAATAAGAAAATGGAATTTTCAGGCAAGGAACAGTACCACTCAAGCACTATATCCTTGAGAGATTGGGGAAACAGTTTGGCCATCAAGGCATCATGATGGAAAAAGTTTGTGCATAGGGCATTAAAGGTGGACACATGTGTCTGTAGATCCCATTTACCACCATACTTCTCAAATTTTGGGATCTCCATTCATTGGGGGAAAGGAGTGTTCAAGATCACAACCGACAATGGGCTATGTCAGAAAAAGGGCTGGAAGATAGGCTGGGTAGAGGCTTGGGAAAGACTTGCTAACTGGCTTTGCATCTTACCCATGTTCTGAAGAAGGGTATTCAGAATAGGGTCATTAGAAGATAGAGGGCCAGAGGAACCTCCCCCAGAGCTGTTGCCTAGGCCACCCCCAGAATCACCACTGGTGTGACCTCCGCTAGAGCTACTACCAGAGCCATCGCCGCCAACAGGGCCTCCACCAGAACTACCACCATGACCTCCACTAGAGCCGCCTCCACCAGCACCACCTCTGCTACCGAATCCTCCACCACTCATCTTGCCAAAGCCTCCACCACTAGAGGTGACCGAAGGGGTGAAGCTAAAGCCCAAGGGGACCCTGTTAATTTTGATAGTTTCAGGTTGTTTAGAGACGAAAGGGATACTGATAGAAGGGACTGCATCAGCCATATAGACAGATGTGGGAGGCATCGATACTCCTAACTGTCCTTCACGCTCTTGAAAAGTGACTCCTTGTGAAAAACTAGGGTTGCTCGAAGGAGCACACGCTTCGGTGAGACCAAGGAGGCTAGTTAGAAGTTCTATGCTTGTTCGATCTTTACTCATCATATGCTTTAACTCACTGATGACCCAAGTGGCTCTAGCCATCTTCAGATTTTTTTCCAAGTGATTTTCTAGGTTTCCTAATCCCTTAGTGAGGGCAGCAATGTATTTTGTAGGGATTTGAACGACCTCATACTTGTCCACCGATGATGGCATGGGAGACATAGGGGGAGTAAGAATGTGATTGGTTTCGTTAGCAAATCCCATCTTGTTCCTTGACAACTTCTCCTGTGCAACCACACTAATGATGGGACCAAAGAAAAGGCCCGTAGAGAGACCAATCGAGACCTTCATCCTTTCCATCAGAAGGTGTCGCACACTCCTAACGATGTACCCAGAAGTTGTAGACTGGGTTGTGATGCTCATAAACCTTTACAACACTCAAAAAAACAATAGTCATGAAGTACTCGAGGGAAGCCTAAACACCGATGAATGAAAAAACATTGGTTCATTTCGGGTTCACCAAAAATGTAAGAGGGGGACCACTGTGTGCAAGACCCTAGGTCATAGAGGGCCAAGATGCGAGAGGGCTCCCTAACTTACCTTAGCTAAATAGGATGTTTAGGGTATGAGGATGAGAATGATGATGACTATAGAGTCCTACAACCACTTTGCAATCCCAAGTTTCAAAGTGGGGCTAGGCGAGTTGATTTTTAGGTCCAACACTATGCCTCTGGAAGCTCTCTACCCAAGGATGAAAGCGAGGTCTTTGGACGATAGCGTGGCACGCTGGAATCTCTAAAGTGTGTTGGTGTCTGTACAGTCAAACAATAGTGAAGATGAGGTCAAACCTAGAAAAAGTAACTAATGACCCAACTAACTAACTAAAGGGTCAAAATGATGCGATTAAGTAAACAAAGTATTCTCTAATATTATAAAGCAAAAAGGAAAAAGTGAAAAGGGAAAGGATGATATCATCAAGAAATTTAGTCGCCAACTGGCTCCTCGAAAGCACACACTCCTACACACAAAAATCAAGGAAAATTTTGGGTGGTTGTATAGGGGCCCACCTCAGTCAGACCCTCATTTAGGTGTTTCCACCTCCACATACAACCAAGGAAACAAGATAAAGAAATTAATGTAGTGAAAAGCACAAAAAACACTGTAAAATAGTAAAGTGCTAACTCCACCAAGTGATAAAAGGAAAGAAAGGGAAGCTTACCACCTCCACCAAGAGCACTCAAGGCTGCTTGGGGGAGAAAATGAGAGTACTCGAGCCTCTGCTGCAATGGTGTTTCGTTCCCAACTTGTTCTACCAAAGATGGAGTGTTGCGTTTGCTGCAATGGGGTGCTAGTATGTTGTTTGAGAGCTTGAGAGTGAATGCAAGAGTGTGAAGTGAGCTTGTGAATGGAGTGAAGAGTTAGAATGCATGTTGAAGGAATGAATTTGAAGAAGGAATGGAGAAAAATGGCCATATTTGGGTCAGTCGGCCGAAGGGGGTGTTACAACTTGACTCCCAATGAGAAGTGTAATGCCTCTGTAGGTTCAGCCGTAGGAATCTTCCAGGGATGTAAGCGCACCGTGTGGACGTCTGTATGCTGCGCGAGCGTACTTGATAGAAATGCCTCCACCGACGCTCAAGATAGGCACCAAGTGGGATGCAAGCAATGGGATTAGGTGGAATTAAGCCTCTGAACTTGGTTTCTAAAGTGGAGAGGACAAAAGGGGGAATTTACACATGGGGTGCAAATTCACTCCTATACACATGGATAAAATCTTTAAATGTATTAACTATGATCCAATTAAACTCTTTTGGTGTATTTTTTAGACCAAATTATATTACCAATACATAAAGGGTCTCCATTCTATTGTAGATGTGTTAGGTTGATCTTCTTCCTAGATCTTAACTCGATGACCAAATACCCATTAGTAAATGAATATAATTCTCTTTTGGTGATATATTCTAAGACCTCTTTTATAAATGGTGTGGGAAAGGGATCATGGACATAAGATTTATTGAGTTATCTAAAATCCACACATATTTGTATATAACCAATTTTATTATTTTGTACTACCATATGACTAATCCATTCAACAACATCCATAGGTTTAATTATTCCCACATTTAACATCTAATCTATCTTACTATGACCTTTTTCTTGATTTTTGGGTATAATCAATACGACCCTTTTCTTTGGGGTTTCACACCTTATTTGAGTGTAAGGAAATAGATCTTCATAATCTAATAGAATTTTTGTAACTTGCATCAAATCCTTTTATTTTGAACAATCAAACTATCTTTTCCAATTTAGGGCTTCCATTAGTTGCTATGTTTCTGATTTGAGTTTTAGTGGATGATTAAATTATTAGATTTTTAGAGTAGTTTATGATGTTATTTGTTTTCCCTCCTTGAATTTAATATCCAAGTATTGTGGATGTGTTTCTTCATCTATATCCATTTTATTCTATCGTGTCTTACAATTTTTTTTGAGTGATGTACATTTTTGTCCTTCCATTCTATAATTTTCCATATTCATTATTTGTGTGGGGGTATTGATGTATTTTCATCTCTATTGATTATTTATTGGTCTTCTTGTGTAGGTAAGAAAATAATATCCCTTATTATTTGAAGATTTTTATTGATGATTTTATTAGGATTAAAGAAAAGAAATATGTGGAAAAATTCATCCTAGTACACTTTTCGACTCTTTTTCTTTAGTCTTTTATTGGTTGCTATACCATGTTTGTGCAATTGGTGTGAGTTTATAAAAAAAAAGTGTGTATAGTCTTTCATTGTATTCCATTTGTTTTCCCATGTGTTTAAACATATGTTTAAGTGTTGTTCTACTGTAAAGATACCATCATATTTAAGAATTAATTTATAGTTCCACTTTGTAGGTAGAGATCTTGCTTGCATTAGGATTGTGAGGGCTTTCCATGTAGGACTATTGGATTTGTGTGTATTCCAATAGCATACAACACTACATATTAATATATATTTTAATGCATCTAATCTTAAGTCATATTTAACACATTCTCTTTTCATGTATTCTAAATAGGATGTTAGGTTGCCCACACCTGAATGCCTAAGTAGCTTAATATGAGATAAACTAGGTGAAATGTGGTTTAATCCTCATGAAATTCAAATAGTATTAGTTGAAATAGTAATGGATGGGTTTGGCATTGGTTGTGGAGGGATATTTTAATTTATGGTAAGTTATGATATATTTTCTCTAACTTAGATTGAACGCTTTCCTTCTCCTACTATCTTTCAAGATTGTAGCTTTGGTTCACCTCTTAGCCATGTATCTACTACATCATTTTTTTTGATACATTAAGTTTGACTTGTTGGGGTCGAACCTAGGAACAAAAAATTAAACTTTGGAAGGAGTACAAAATTACAAAAAGGAACTAGACATACATCTGCAGTACAACATCGACCTGGTAACAAACCACCCAAAACACCCATCCATCACAACAACCTACACATCCTCATCTTCCAACGACACCACCACAACATTAGAGATGGTAGGGAGGGCAAGTAGGGGTGCTAGGTCCCTTGCCATGAAGGCACCAAAGAGATCCTTTAGCAGATAATTATTACTTCTGACCTCCTCTAAGTGGGCCTCCATGTCTTCCCCAACACACTGCACCAAGAATGGGATCCACAACCTATTGTAGTCTAGGGTGAGCTCTGGACAACCCCCGCCCATGGGTCTCAAACCCATTCCAATTGCCACCATCTCCAGATAATAGTCCATGCCTTCCCTCCATTTTGACTTCACCAATTTCCTCATCAACCAACATACTACTAATTTCTCCTCACGGGCATGTAAGAGCCATACCATAAACATGGACACAAAATTAGAGTTGACAAAAAAATGATACGAGAACTGGATGAATCTGAAACCCATGACTCACTTGATTGCTTCCAACACATCCACATCCATAGCATTGAACACTCTATGTAGCCTAACATCCATCATCACTCCTCTAAAGGCCATCCACTCTTTGGCACCCAAACATATAGTTGTTTCCATTACAACTGACACGAGAAGAGGGTGGCAAGCCAAGCTATAAAGAATTTTCACTGTCATATTTCTCTAATGTTGTCCTTTCTTGGCACCACCATTAATGACACCTCGAACCCTAAGGACAAGAGGTGTCCACTTGTGTGAGCGTCATTGATTAATGTTCAAACACCTCGTTATCCCCATAGTAATCAATAGTGGACTTGGACAATAGATCCTAATGTTGGAGCATCTGGGCACTTTGGCTATCTAGTTCACTTTTATTTTCAATTTTGTTTTAGTGTTTATAAATTTTGTTGTGATGTTTAAAAACACTTGGATGCTCTTATTTTTTCCATCTAGCATTTCCCTCTTGGAAGCATTAAATTGTATGAGTTCTCAAGGTAGAGAAAAGTTGATGTTTTTATAAATATAGAAAACCCATTAAAAATGCAACCCCAAATTGGGCAATTCGAGTAAGCCAAAACATAGTTCCAAGGCAGATTTAGAATGCCACATATAGAGCAGAAAAGATAAGAAATTGGAAAAAATTTGGGGGAGGCGTATGGGAGCTGGAAAGGCAGCAAGAGGTGCGTAACAATTAGAGGAAAAGAGATGCCACATTTAGGAAGGAAAAAAACAAAGAGAAAATCGACCTCTTTGGCTAGCAATGGTTCTTTTGGTAAAATTTTGTTTTGAAAGCATCTTTTCATTGTGAATTTGGAGGGATAGGAGGAGCTTGAAGTTGAGCAAGTACAAAGAGAACAAATCATATTTTTGGGCATGTATTCTTTTGCATTTATAAATGTGATATTTTAAATTTGAACCATTAAATGAATTTTTACATTTGTTGCAAAAGTTTGTATGATTAATTTTTTATTTGAAATTGGTTATTTGAATGAGTTTTTGGCTGCATAAGCTCTTGGTTTGATAAGACACAAGGATCTTGTACTACATTATTTCATATCAGAGTGGGTTTGAGTGCTGAGGAAAAGATCTAAAAATTTCCTAAAGAAGAATCCAATATGGCTTACATAGGAAGGGGTCGAAGAGGAAGAGGACCTAGGGGTGGAGAGCCCAATTTGGCAGAGGCAATTCGAGGTCTCACAACACAGATGGAAGCCATGGAAATGGAATAGAGGAGAGGAGTCCATACAATGGACATAAGTGATGATGAAGAAGAGAAGATTGTTGAAGGTGGAGAAAAAGTGAACCAACTAGGTCTAGAGTTAGGTGGAGAATGATTTATCAAGGCCATTACAAAAATAAATTCCAGGCCATGATTTGATCCTCCAAGTTTCAAAGGCAGGTTAAATGTAGAGGAGTTGCTAGATTGGATTTTTGAAATGGATAAATATTTTAAATATGATAACACTGAAGAGGATCAAAAAGTGAAATATGCTTGTACAAAGTTGAGGAGCATGCTTCCCTATGGTGGGATCACTTGTAAGAAGACAGATAGCGAAAAGGGAAAGATAAAATAAGATTATGGGATCGTATGGTGATGAAAATAAAATCCGAGTTTCTACCAGTAAACTACCAAATTAATTGTCTAGAAAACTCTAAAATTTGAAGCAAAGGAGAGAAGTGTCGAGGAGTATACTGAAGAGTTTTACCGATTAAGCATAAGAGCCAGTCATGAAGAAGATGATATGGAACAAGTTTTAAGATATTTGAATGGTTTGTGCATATCCATCCAAGATGAAATTAGTTTGGTTAATATGCATAGCGTGGAGGAGGCATATCAATATGCCTTGAAATCAAAAGAAAAAATCAATAGGAAGCAACAAAATAAATCTCAAGGAAGAGGAAAATTTTTGCGTGGAAGAGGATCACTGAACAACAAAAGAGGCTTCCAAAACAAGCGGGAGGAAGCAAGCTTGTCAAGTGAAAGTATGCAAGAAGGAAAGGGAAGAGGAGACTTCTCTAGAGGAAGAGGAGACTACTCTCGTGGAAGAGGGTCATTTGGAAGAGGTAGAGAAAGAGGTTTTAGCTTCACATGTTTTCAAGGTGGAGAAGTAGGCCATCAGGAATTTGAATGTCCGCAAATCCAACAAGATGTTGGAAAGGGAAAAGAGTCTAGAGTGCATGTTGCATAAGATGAAAATTAGGAGACCTCAACAAAGCATGTAGAATACCTCGAAGATGGAGAGTCATTGATTTTACGAAGAATTTTGTTGAACCCAAAAAAAGAGAAACCAAAACCAATTCAGAGAAGAAATTTGTTTAGAATAAGGTGTAAGGTAAGTGGAAAATGTTGCAAAGTTATTGTGGACAGTGGTAGCACTGATAATATAGTGTCTGAAGAAATGGTGAACAAACTAAAATTGAAGAAAATCAAACATCCCAGAACATACAAAGTTTTGTGGTTACAAAAAGAGCATCAATTATTGGTGAATGAGAAATGTATGTTTAATTTTTAGATTGGAAATCACAAGGATGAATTTATTGTGATATAATTCCAATGGATACCTATCGTATTATTTTGGGCAGACCGTGGCAATTTGATAGACATGATGTTCATGATGGGAAAATGAATACATACACAATTAAGAAAGGTGGAGAAGAGTATATATTGAACTCCTTGAGGAATAGAGAAGGAGAAGATGAAGACAAACCAAAGGTATGATTTATTTCCAAAAAATAATTTTTGAAAGAATTCAAAAAGGAGAAAGCATGTTTTGCAATAATTCCCAAGTTTGCAGCAGTTGGGACAGTGAATAAAGAAGGTGAAATACCCATGGAATTTCAATTTTTTTTGAAAGACTATGCTGGTATATTAATGAAGGAGTTACTCGATGGATTTCCACTCATGAGAAGCATTAATCATTGCATGTATTTGATTCTCAGTACAAGTTTACCAAACAAGGCACCATATAGAATGTCACCAAAAGAAAATGAAGAGATAAATAGGCAAGTGCAAGAGTTGTTGGATAAGGGGTTGCTTAGAGAAGGTTTGAGTCTGTGTGTAGCTCCAACAGTGCTAGCACCAAAAAAAGATGGGGATTGGTGAATTTGTATGGATTCAATAGCAATAAACATGATAACCATCAAATACTGGTTCCCATTACCAAGAATGGATGATATGATGGATTGCTTGAGTGGAGCCAAATATTTCACAAAGATTGATTTGAAAAGTGGTTATCATCAAATAAGAATAAGAGACGGAGATGAATGGAAGACCACTTTCAAAACCAAATATGGACTGTATGAATGGTTGGTAATGTCATTTGGAGTAATGAATGCTCCCAACACTTTCATGAGATTGATGAACAAAGTTTTGAAGCCATATCTTGGTAAGTTTATAATTATGTATTTAAATGATATTTTGATATTTAGTAAAATAAAATAAGAGCACTTGCAACATGTTAGAGCTATTTTACAAAGGTTGAAAGAATAAAAGTTAATGCTGAATCTGAAAAAGTGTAGTTTCATGAAAGAGGGAATGATATATTTGGGTTTTGTAATTTCTAGCAGTGATCTGAAAATGGATCCGAAAAAAGTGAAAACAATTATTGAGTGGCCTTCACTGAAGAGTATGTTTGAAGCAAGAAGCTTTCATGGATTGGAAATTTTTTATAGGAATTTTATTAGAAATTTCAGTGGGATATGTGCACCAATTATGGAGACAATGAAAGTTAATAAAAAGGAATTTGTTTGGACAACAACAACAAAGAGGGGTTTTAATATTTTGAAGGAAAAAGTGACGGAGCAACCTGTGTTAACACTTCCATATTTTGGAAAAGTCTTCCAAGTTGATTGTGATGCAAGTGGGACAGTGATAGGGGGAGTTCTAAGTCAAGAGGGAAAACCAATAGCTTACTTCAATGAGAAGTTAAATGAGGCAAAAATAAAACACTCCGTGTATGATCAAGAATTTTATGCAATTGTATAGGCACTCAAAAAGTGGAGACATTATTTGCCACCAAAGGATTTTGTATTGTACACCGATCATCATGCATTGTAATTAATTAATAGCCAAGGTAAGTTGAGTCAAAAGCATGTTAAATGGGTTGAGTTTCTTCAAAGTTATTAATTTGTTTTAAAACATAGAAGTGGAAAATCAAATAGAGTTGTTAATGCATTTAGTAGAAGGTGCTTGTTGTTGAATGAAATGAGAGTAAGTGTTGTTGGTTTTGATTCAATGGGAGAGTTTCATGAAGATGATGCTGATTTTAAAGAAGCTTGGGCAGTGTGTAAGAATCCAATGGGAGTGGATAGAACTCCATGGTTGGAGTATTTTATTCAAGAAAATCTATTGCTTAAAGGGAAAAGATTGTGCATACCTCAATGTACTATGAAGGAAAATTTGTTGAGAGAGAAACATAGTGGAGGTTAGGGTGGATATTTTAGAGTGGATAAAACATTAGCAGAGTTGAATGAGAGCTATTATTGGCCCGGAATGAGTGTGGATGTAAAAAGAATGGTGCAAGGTTGCAGAGTGTGTCAATATGCCAAAAGAGTGAAGCAAAACATGAGGTTATATCAGCCATTTCCAATACCAGAGAGACCACGACAATGCATCAACATGGATTTTGCTTTGGGTTTTCCACGAACTCAAAGAGGTAATGATTCAATTTTTGTTGTAGTGGATAGATTCTAAAAAATGGCTCATTTTATACCATGTAAAAAGTGTAGTGACGCTTCCCACATAGCTAATTTGTTTTTCAAAGAAATAGTTCAGTTACATGGATTTCCAAAAAGTATTATTTCAGAATGAGACACAAAATTTGTTGGCAATTTTTGGCATACTTTGTGGAAGAGAATGGGAACACTATTGGGTTTTAGCTTAGCCTACCATCCTCAAACAGATGGCCAAACTGAAGTTGTAAATTGAAGTTTGGGTAATTTGTGGAGGTGTTTGGTTTGGGATAAACCAATTTAGTAGGATTTGAAATTGGTGCAAGCTGAGTTTTCTTATAATAATTCAATTAATCGAAGTGCAAGAAAGAGTCCATTTCAAATTATGTATGGGTACACTCCAAGAGGTGTTGATGAATTGAGAGATAATGCAAATTTGAGTAGGAAAAGTGTTGTAGCATAGGATTTTGCTGAGTATATTCATGAGCTGCACAAAGAAGTGAAGGGGAATTTGGAGAAGATTGCCATTAAATATAAAGAACATGATGATGTACATAGAAGAGTGCAAGATTTTCAGATTGGTGAGCTAGTAATGGCACATTTGAGAAAGGAGAGGTTTCCACAGGGAACATATAATAAATTAAAGTGGAAGAAAATTGACCTGTGCAAGGTTTTGTAGAAGTTTTCATCAAATGTATATGAGATTGAGCTTCTAGTTGGTGTTGATCTCCAATATTTAATGTTGCAGATTTATATAAATATCATGAAGGTGAATCAAATGGATAGTAGAGTACATCTTTAGATTTTCCCTATGTGCAAGACTAGATGCATCAATTTCCAAAGGAGTGTGAAAATATTTATCAAATCATCGATTCACAGATTGCCAAATACACAAGAAGGAAGATGTATTGGGAGTATTTGGTACGATGGAAGAATCATGCAACTGATGAAGCTTAATGTGTCAACACTTCAGAATTGGAGAAGTTTGGAATTCTGATTCTAGACTTGTCTAAATTTTCATGAGCTTTACACTCATGTGGAACATTTTTGTACTTGGTGTGTTTGATGTCAGAGCATCTAGGCACTTTGGCTATCTAGTTCATTTTTATTTTCAATTTTGTTTTAGTGTTTATAAATTTTGTCATGATGTTTAAAACCACTTGGATGCTCTTATTTTGTTTGTTTGGCATTTCCCTCTTGGAAGCATTGAAATTGTATGAGTTCTCAAGGTAGAGAAAAGTTGATTTTTTTGATTATTTAAACTACAATTTTAAAAATAAAGGAAACCCATTAAAAGTGTAGCCCCAAATTGGGTGATTCAAATAAGCCAAAACATAGTTCCAAGGAAGATTTGGAACACCACAATAGAGCAGAAAAGACAAGCAATTGGAAAATTTTTGGGGAGGTGTATGGGAGCTGGAAAGGCAACAATAGGTGCACAGTAGTTAGAGGAAAAGAGACGCCACAGTTAGGAAGGAAAAAAAATAGAGAGAAAATTGACCTCTTTGGTTGGCAATGGTTCTTTTGGTAAAATTCTGTTTTGAAAGCATCTTTTCAGTGTGAAGTTGGAGGGTTAAGAGGAGCTTGAAGTTGAGCAAGTACAAAGAGAAAAAATAATATTTTTGGGCATGTCTTCTTTTGCATTTGTAAATGTGAGATTTTAAATTTGAACCATTAAATGAATTTTGACATTTGTTCTAAAAGTTTGTATGATTAATTTTTAATTTGAAATTGGTTATTTGAATGAGTTTTTGGCTACATAAGCTCTTGTTTTGATAAGACACAAATCTCTTGTACTATATTAGATCCACTTCCTCGTTCCCTTCTCAATAGATATGTGTCACCTTATACTCCTTAAAGGAGTCTAAGTCCTTCAATAGGTAGCTCAAAATATTTTCGAGCTTCTAATTTGTAATGGATCTCCACTAGATAGCATTGATTGTGATCATCGAGTCCCCCTCAATATGCAAATTTTTATATTCATTTGGATGCCAAGTTGCATGTAATTTAGCTAGTTGTTTGTTTCTTCCCCGAGGAACTTAGATAACCTTGCCTTTGTGATCTCTTCGTGATCCCTTAGTATATATTACATCATTGCCTTTTATTATGGGGTAAAATGGGTTTTTAATGGACCTAAAACTATTTACAAACAGGTTTTGCAAGGACCCAAAACCTTATTATAACAATGAACATTGCCAAACAGTAAACCATATAAAACCAACAACCAAACCATAACAGTTAAAGAGAATATGAGCATGAAAAGCTAATAGAAACTAAACAAGTTCAAAGCCTTAAAGAAGATTGATATAGGAAAAACAAGTCTTGAGCAACAAACAAAGAACCAACAAAGGCCTTAAGCTAGATAAAACATACAATCACAACTACTTGAATCACTTAGGCCACAACAAATAACCTTCTTAGAATAACAGTTCTTGAGCCAATAGTCAACAAAAAACCAACCACTCAAAAAAACACTTTTTGAGCCATGAGGAACAACAATCCTCACCTAGTTATCAGGCACAACAAACCACTAGGGTGCATTAATCCCCTTGCAACACCACCAAGCCCAACTTTCCAACCCGAACTCCACCTTAATAGGAATTGGATCCCATCTAAAGGAGAAGATGACATGTAAACCCTCACCACCATAGTCACTTAACTCTAGCAAGCTCAAAATCCACCTCAATAAGAGAGAGCTCCACCTCAAAAGGAACTACAAGGGAAAAGACCAACAAAAGGGTAAGCTTCTCGCCAAATCCACACAACCCAACTCCACCTCAATAGGAGTGGCCTTCACCTCAATAGAAGATAGACTGTAGGACCAAGAAGAAAGCAAAACAATCAATAACAAGGGATAACATAACATCCATTGGTAAAGTAGGCAAAATGATCAACAATAAAAACTTAGAATATTTCCCAACCAACAACATAAACAGTAGAAACTTATGGGCATTTAAGGTAGACTTAACGTGTAGCCCAACTAGAAAAGAATCAAAACCTTATCCACCAAAAAGATGTAGCTTAAAGAGCACCAGGGAGAGATAAAAGAGCAAGGAAGAAAGGGCAACAACATTACCCTTTAACCTCAAGCACAACTAGGTTATTAGAAAAAGAACTATTTGAAAAACCCCCAACAAACTGTTCAGTAACAACGAACCAACAAAACAAAAATCGCAACCAAGGCCAAGCATATCCTCATAAGCAACATGATACCACTTTCTCAGAGGCATCAAAGAGAAAGTATCACACACCATGAGACTCAGAACCTTAGCATCCACAGTCGCCCAAGGATCAAGGAAGAAAGACCCATAAACAACCTCTAAAGCTGACTCTAGAAAAAAGATCTTGAGAGATCCCATCCTTGTACAAGAGGAAGCAACCATAAGGATATTCCAAGGGAATAACTCCCCCAAAAAACTAGAAAAATAAAATCCTCTGCTAGTGCAAACAACACATTTAACCATAAGTAGAGGCAAAGAACATGAAAAATTCTCAGTCCTAGGGGAAACCTCTAGCAATCACAACCCAAAAAAACCCCAACATCCATCAACTCCTAAACTCCCTAGCAAGAGGGAGGTTGTACCCCCGTTAGAAATAAAAACATTAAATATTAGAAATATGGGTTCAAACAACAATAGGTCATGACACCAAGAACCCCAGACATCAAAAGACAGAGTTGCTCTAGCAACAATAAAAAAATCTGCCTCCTTAGAAGCTCCAATGATAGAAAAACAAGAGACACCACTCCCAAACCCAAAGAATTGCCAAGGAAGGGTTTCTAGAAGACCCAAACAACCAAAACAATGGCCTTCCTTGTGAATAGACAGATCTAACTTACCAGGCCACACAACCAAACTTGAACTGCTTCTCCAATTGTAACTTCTATGACCACACCATCACTGTGATTTGCCTCACCATCTATTCATGCTATAGTTACTATTTCCAATATAAATTGCTCCTTTTGAATTTGGTTCATTAAATGTTTCTAGTTTTAGAATTTTTCTAGGGAGTAAAGTGTTTTTCATTCTTCTTTATAGCCATCTTGTACTACTTCCTTCACATATGTGTGACTCATATTAGTGTCTAAGGGTATATACACTACTTTTTCACTTTCCACAAAAGATAATTCCTCTTTCCTAGAGTCAATAATGCCATTAAAATTTACAAACCATTGTAACCCTAATAGGGAATTCAAGGTATCAAATGGTCCCTTTATTTATATTACCTCAAAATATATTATATTTTCATTCCTAGAAGGTTAACTTCTACATTGTTCCATGTGCCCATTGTAATTATTAATGTTCCATCCAATAAACTAGTATTGTATGGAGTTTTGTATAATTTTGGCTTGCTAAAGTACTCCCATACTTGTCTAGGGATCATATTAACATCAACTCCTAGTTGATCATAACTTGTTTGACTTGTTTTTGATTAATATGTGAGTTTATCATAATTGATTTTGTTTTCTATTAACTTGGATTTTTTTTGTCATGTTTCTAATGTGTGGTCTCAATTTTATATATTTTTTCTAATACTTGGAAAAATATGTAATATTTTCTAACCATTTTTTGATCCATAAAACTAGCTAACTCTTTTAAAGGTGAAGCTTCTTTTTAAAAAAATAGGCATTATGATAATCCTTTTTTTTTCTTGTTCCTAACTTATGGTTTGTTTGGCTTCTTCTAATATCTAATATGTTTCTTCTTTGTAGGATATAAATCATCCTTTTGTTCAGGATCTATTTTCCTTTTGTGCCACCTTTTCCTCCTTTGGTGACCATTGAAAGATTATTTTTCTTCCTCCATTTGGATAAAGCTTTTTGTCTTAATTTCTCTTTCTTCTCCATGTATTTTTTTTATAGATCTTCTATTAGGGTGATTAAGTTCTTTGGTTCCTAAAGTTGTAGGTATTCTTTGTGACATCTTTTTGTCTCTTGTGGTGGGATTTTAGGTACTTTTAACATGACATTTTCCCCTCTTGTTGCATTGGGTCTAGATAATTCATCATATTTTAATTATGGTGGTGCATTTTTAAAATAATATTATGCTCTTTCACATATAAATAAATCATGATTTGGGTTTCCACAAAACCTCCAAGTTTTCTTCTCATTTTCTTTGTATTTGTTAGTATAATTGCATATTTATTCACATTTATAGTATGTGGCCTCTTCTCTTCACCTTTGATTCCTATGCTTGTATCTACCACATCCACCTCAATAGTTTTTATAATAGTGTCTATCCTTGATAGTTTAGTAAGTGGGAATGAGTGATGCTATACCTAGGTGTGGTACATTTTGGAATATGTTAATATTAATTTAATTTCACTAGTTTAGTTGTATGTATCTATGGTCCTAGACATAAAAAAATATTTCTACCAATCCTTTAACATAGGCCATTTTGTGATTGATGGATTCCTTATTTTTGGGATGATGATTGCACCAAGGTTCATGTTATTCTTCTTCTCCTTAGAATCTAAATAGTAAATATTGGTAGTCATCCATCTCTTGGGCATCCCATTCTCTCCATACTCTATAATAAACTATTTGTATTTTTCTACTAGTTGGCTTGAGATCCACGCTAAGTACCACAACTCATTTTTTCCTTTTAGTACTAGGAATTTATTTCTAATATGACATTCCCTAAAATAATAAGTGCACCATATGTTTTGTATTTGATTTTATGGTTGTATTTGACTAGCTTCCCCTTTGGCTAGGATCTCTTGCTTGAGATTTAGCTCTTCCAATTCTAGTTTTAACTTCTTGATTTTTTATTTTTTTTATTGTTCTTAAATTTTCATCTGCATGTTTAAGCTTTAATATAGGATGTTAATGTTTTTCGTGTTAGAATATGTCCCAAATAATCTACCTTCTAATGAAGTTTTGATTTCTGGTTGGAACCCAAGTATAAACCATTCAATACATTATTTTTTTATTAATGATTCTTCTAATTTTCTAGCAACTTATTTAAATTGATCATCACAATCCTTAATGGATTATCTCTCCTCTTAGACCATTCCTTTCATCTGACTTGCACTTTCAATGGAGATCTTTGGAGACTAAAATTTAGATAATAAATCCTCCTTGATTGTTGTCCATTATTTATCATGTTCGACACATGTCTCCCTATAACTATTTAGTGCACCATTCTACAATATTTCCACAAAGTCAAATAACTTTTTCTAGCCTCTCACTATACATTTTCTTTCCCACAGTGATTCTAGAATGAATATGTGCTCAAATACTTCTATAATATCCTTTCCAAAAACTAGGAGATTTAATAGTGAATCCATGTTGAGATAAGTTCCTTCATCCTCTTTGTAGTGGTGATTTTATTTTTTGTTTGATGATTTCCCCTTTTTCTTATAAGTATTTTGGTTTACTAGTTTTATAGGCCTTCCTTTATCTCTAGGTAATTATATATCAAAAAAATGCATTCCTAATATTGTATCACAATCTTGCATGAATTGTTGTTGTAATTCTATTATATCAATTGAATGATTAGATATATTTGATGTTGAAAATATTCTTGATTTAAATAGTGTGGGGGATGACAATTGGTTTGAGGGTTGCATCTCTTTGAAGGGATGTTTCATTTTAGGAGACTTTTTCATTATTTAAAGACATTATTAGATAATGGTATTTCCCATCCTTAATCATCTCAATTATTTTATTATCTAAGTTGTTGAACCTACCATCACTTTCTTCCTCTACCACCTAATGTGCTATCCTTATTTATTCACAATCCTTTATCATTTTCTCTTTGGAGGCTCAAACTTGTAGTCACTATTTGATCCAAGTATTTTTATCCAAATTCAAGGGTTTTAAGTTTACTAATGGGGTTAAAAATCTATAAAATATCTCATCAACTATGATTCTAATATTGGCTAGGTTTGGTTTAGTGCTTGATGTCTATGTCAACATAGGAAATGGTGGAGCCTCCATGCTACTACGACCTTCTTACCATGATGCACAAAAAACTACCATATTCCTCAATCCTTCCTACTGTTTCAGTGAGAATTTTTGTTTCTTTATTGAGGTGGGTGGTTAATTGCTCCAATATATCACCATTATTGAGTGGATCTCTTATTATTTCTTGTGTTTATAAGACCTAAGTATTTTCCTTTGTATTTTTTCTAGTTGTAGCCCATGTGGTGCACTTTTTTGTATTACATTCCTCTGAAAAATGTGGGTTCTTATCCTTCTCTTTTTCTACTATCACAATCCTTCTGGCGCACTCCATCTGGTCTTACCTATCCTTCTCTATCCTTTTGTGGTACCTTTCTTGTATTTTTTGTGTTTATTTTTATTGTCTTCCCCCTATGTTCAAATCTTTGCTAATTGAATTTTGTCCTCAAACTCTCTTAATTGCTTATTATATCCTTTCACCATGCTTGCTAATGATATGGAATTCCATTGGTCTTTTATGCATCCCATGTGGCTTATCCCCATCCTATTTCTATTAGTTGCATCTTATCAAGGATCTCTTTAGGATCCCCCCTTTCTTATTTGTCATCCCCTAGGTTCCTAATCCCCTCTCACAAGGCTAGGACCTAAAGGAATATGTCGTGGAACATAATTTTTTTCCTTAAATTTATAATTCATGTCTTAGAAACTCTTTTACAACACACTTAATAGTTTTATAATTTGATCTTTTCTTTATTGTGTGACTAGGGTCCTAACAAAGAAACCAAATATTGATAAGAAAGATGGGTCACATACTATATTTTTGTCTGAACTTCTTGTGTTGTATTTATACCCTATTATTTACAATAAAAGAATAGTTAGATCTTACATGGTGGAAAATATCATAATGTGGTAAGATAAGAGGGCACATATAGAAGTGTTCAATTAACTCACACTCATCTATTCATCATAACAATGTATCAACAATTACTAGATATTTCATTCATTATTGAATATATCACAATATCATATCTTCATGTTCTTATCTTATACAAATATTCCTATCTTATACTTACATTCCTATCCTTATTGCTTATCTTTCTCTTCTACTATCTCTCTATTCTTACGCTATTACATTAGGGACAAGTCTCTTGTGACAATTACGCCTCTTAACTTATGTTGGAGTCAAATTGAAGCTTTGCATTCCTCTTGTAGTAATATATGGTGGTATTTAGGTACCGCTATTTCACTCTTTCACCTACTAACACTTTGATAAAATGTGTTCATATCTCTATTTGTTATCCCTATTTTCTATAATTTTTGTAAGACCATGATTTTCAAAATTTCGATAGTTATAAGATGTGTTTATCTTAAGAATGTTCTATTAGTCAAATCACAAAACATTGTAATATATGTTAATCTCATTATTCACTCTTAAATACATGTTTTTCAAGTTATATTTTACTTTAGTTTGGACAACATCAATGTGATTTTGTACAATAACTATTTTGGGAGTAAAGTTGAACATGTGAATGTAAGAAAATATAATTTCATTATTGCTATCAAATATAATTTCTTTTTTATATAAATCCAAATGTTTGTTGAATTTTAAATATGAAAATTTGACATCCATTTTTTTTTAAATTTCTTGATTAGGTCTAAATAGTTCTAAACATACCAACTATTTATGCACATAATTAAAAATATAGTGATACATTTACCTTTATCTAATAGTTACTTAAATTCTTTAATATTTTTTTACTATTTTCCCTTTATAGTTAAATATTTATACACTACTTGATACAAATTAATACAAATTCATGGATGCTTTTACTTTTTGTTTGTCCCTTATGTAAATTCTTTAATTTTAAGAATAATTTAAAAAAATAACACCACATTTATTTTCCATAGGCTTTGCAATGCAATTTAGAATTCTTATATTCATTAGGAGAGGCCAAATTCTTAAATGAATATTGAGATTTTGAAAAGGTGGTTATTTTTTAGAGGGCTAATGTAATTTTTTAATTCACATGGTTTGTATAAATCATAAATTTAGAACATTTCAAGAGAATAATGAACATCTAGTATTTAAGTTATGAGAAAAGATCAAGACATGCCTTATGATTTGTAGGCTTTGTAGGCTTTTGTCCTATAAGTTAGGAAATTTTAATATTTTTTGAAACATGAAGTAAATTTTTTAAATCAAATGTACCTTTATTTTGAGTATAAAAGATGCAAGTAAATTGATGACATATAATCTAGAACCCTATATCATGGTTAAATTGTAAGGAAATTATTAATGAACCAAAATTTGAGCTAGAATAAGAGTACCTCATCTAAAGCTAAAGGGAATAACAATTTACTACAAATGAAACAACATTAAGCTTTAAATTGTAAATTTTATTTATAGTTAAAATCTTAAGATTCTACAATAGCAATGAAGATGGTAATTTGAGCTATTCTTCAATCGGATGATTTTATGTTTTGTATTAAAGGACACCTCATTTTATGACCCATTAATGTCATAGTTTTCATGAATGTGGATTTACATGTTTGTTCTGATTATTTTTATTTTTATTTTTATTTTTTAACGAGGGGAATCGGGTGCAGCACGGCCCCCCCTATAACCCCCCATCGCTGATAAACTTTTTACCATGACCGACAGTGCTGGTGGGACACACCAACTGGTACCACGGGAGCGCCAGAGAGTCGAACCCATGGTGGGCGCCCTGTGACAGGGAACACCTTAACCAACTGGGCTCGGATCGACGCCCCATGTTTGTTCTGATTATTCAAGATTGAAATAAAATAACATTATTATCCAAATGAAAAGTCTATTGTGATACATTCATCTAGTTATATATGTGGATCTACATGTTTATGCTAGTTTTATAGTGGCTTGTTAGACAATCAACGTGAAATACAAGATTATAGTTCCTTTTGTTATAACAAAACTATTTTTACACTAGATAATTTGTCTATAATTTTAACTGTGATAAAAAGTGCTAAATTTGCACTTGAATTTATATTGTAACTAAAATTGATAAGTTATAAAACTTTTATCCTTGTCATATTTAATTACTATTGTGTATTTTTTATGATCTCCTAGCATGATAACATTATCAAATTTTATTAAAAATACTTAAACATATTCTAAAGTTTCAATAATGACACAAATGTTAGAAGTATAAATATATTAGTCAAAGGAACAACTTTAAATATATGGCTTGATCAACCTAGCACTATGAGAATGGTGACAAGTGGTGGAGATTTTATAGTGTACTAGATACATTCGAATTCATATACTATTAAATGAGAATATTATTATGATCAAGTAGCATAATAAAATCATAATTTGGAAAAAAATATTGGAAAATATGCTTTATGTTTAACGATGACACACATTATAGAGGTGGATATCTATCAGATAAAGAGAACCTACAAATATAAGAATTGAAATTGTGTTGAGTAACAATCACTTAATCAAACTATAATCTTTCCTCCATGTCTACTTGGTGATTATTTGTTTGACACATTTCAAGTGTTAGTAAATATTTTATAAACATATGCTAAACTATGAAATGTAATTGTAGATCACTTTTTGAAATTCTATTGTTTGCTAGAATCAACTTGTATGATGCAAAGAGAGGGTTGTGGGTGACATTCTATATACAATGTCTATCCAAATGGTTAAATATATTCATTTTAGTTTGTTCTCTATCAAAGAGACCAAGATACCTAATTTATAGTGTGAACTCAAACACAAATCCTATTGTATATTATTTCACAATATCAACCTTCTTGTAGGATGCTATACACACTCATTATACAAAATTATCAACTCATAAGACCAATACGTTATCTATCAAGAGCTTGCCAAATCTAGAAATGAATTAAAATTGTGTTATGCATAAAATGTATATAGAAACCAAATAGAAATATAACTCAATTATAGTGATATCTTGTCCAATGATATTTTTTATATTAAACAAAGAATTTGATAAACAATCTCTAAGATTGTATAATGTTCAAACATTTTATAATGCATTTAAAATTAGTGATTATATAGTGTGCATAATTGTTCAAAGCTATTGTATGTAGACAATGCCATGTAAGATGTGTGATGCATTAAAAAATGGTAAGGTCACATTATAAATTAGCATTACCCTATAAAATAGATAAATTGAATGAGGAATATTTTATTTGTAGTTGCTAGTTCAAACATAGGCATCAAAAAGTTAAGAAATATTAACATTTATTATAGTTACACAAAAATTTCAACATAATTTTCTTTAAAAAACAACACATTTGAATTATGAAATATTAGAAATAAAAGCACATATACACATTGGCATTACTTTCTCTACATCATTGATTACAAGCAAAAACATAAGTTTCAAAATAGAAAGCATGACACGTTCGAAGAAGAGGAAAATCAAATTGGTTCTATACACTATGAGTGGTCCAAGAAGAACAAAAGGATAAAAAAATATTGCATGACTCGCTCTCTATGAGTAAAGCTAGAAACCAAGGTGGCTCCACATTAGCTATTGCATAATCAAAGAGATATTAATATGTAGAAAAATATGAAGAACACAAGAAGAATAAACTAGCACCATCAAGAATCTATATGGAAAAAATCAAACACATGCCCATGTATGATTATCCAATATGTGAAAAAACACATTTTTCATAGCATGGTAAGCACCGCCAAATATGATGAATAAATATATACACATTTGATAAAATATAATTTAGATAATTAAAAAAAATCATCTACAAAATTTGTAAAAGAGCACTTAAATATGGAGGGTAAGTCTTTTGTAACACTAGAATAAATTAGATAAAATGATCCTTTTTGCTAAAATAATTGTTGATTTATAATAGAGAATCATTTTACTTTGAACTAAATTTACACAAATTAGATAGTGGAGCTATAAATGACCTTAGATGGGTTCAACAAGGCTAATAATTAATGTTCTACACAACATATTATGAAAAAATAATTGAATAAACTCATTGATGATGTAACCATCTACTTACACTTGCTCTAAAAAGAATACTAGAATGCAAAAAAGCATATCAAACATGAAAGGTACATGCAAACATTGTTATGAAGGAAATATAAGAATTGTGTGAAACACTACTCATAAATGAAGACATTCACATAAAAAACAAGTGCAGTTGTGTTTAAGATTACAAAAATTGTATTAAAATAACTAGAAACTTGTAAAATGATAGTGAAACAAATACTAAGGTTGATGATGGATGACGAGGTGACATGTTGGTACATGGATGCATGGAGACTAGATATATTAATGATCTACATGATAATATTATTAAAATTGATTTTATTGAAAGAAAAAATGTACTTAATATTCTCAAGCTAAATATGTAAAAAAGATTACCTTTCCAACATTATTCTACATATATCTATATAATGAGATAATTACAAAGACATTTACATAGCATAAAATTGTAAAGTGGTAGGTATTGCATAGTAGCCATGATTTTACAAACCATACAACACAATTGTTTTTTAAGAATGAAAATAATAATAGACTAGGTGCTAATCTCACCTAAGTACTTGCAACAATTAAAGAAACATGTTTGTAATGATAATAAAATTAGGACCTACAACATTTTCTTACATTTACTAGTACATAGTATTTGGAACCCCTTTATTCTAAAAAACTTATCTACTTTCATGGCCTAGTAGTTCTATGAAAATGAATAGTAAGAGAAATATTATATTAGTGTTTGATGTATCCAAGTATGCCTTGGTTTTCCATATGTACTCTAGTTCAAAATTTAATGGCCTTTAATGTTAGTCTATAGAATTATCTTTGAAGCACTAAAATTTAAGGTCCTCGCCTTTGGTAAAATTTCATATTTTTCTCCATGCATTAGTTTGTAATGTCCCCTTTTTAATAAACTTGTTTTTTTGATAAAAATCCCATTTAGGCTAGTGTCTCCCATGGTCAAAGAGTGTAAATGCATTCTCACCCTTCTTCCCCCATGTGCTTATTAGGTTCAAAAATTGCTATTATATGAAAATTTTTCTAAGTATGTAGGTTGTAATAGGATAAGACTTCCCCTTCTTGGAATCCCTTTCCTTGTTGGAGAGTCAAACTTTCTCATATTAGTATGCCTAACTATTGAACCCTATTCATCAATGAATAGTAAGCATTAGGTGGTTCCCCGACCTTTGAAATTCAATATTCTTAGCTTTTTGCATTATCCATTCCTACCTACCCCTACATGATTTAGATCTCCCTTAGTTATAAGATTTGAATTAACAACCACACTAAAAGATATTTTCTTGCCTAGAAACAAGAGTTAAAACTCAAGGGCATGGATTCACATGCAATTTCAAGAAAAGGATGAAGTAGTTCAATAAGTCAAACCAATTAAAATAGAATTTGGAAAAGGGGAGTCATTTGCTAAAATACCATGACTAGTCACCTAATTCTTAGGTATCATTAGTGTGGTGGTTTTATCTATGGCTATTCATGATATATGCATATATTTGGGTCTTTATTTTGGTGAGATCTCTCATTAACCATTGATTTGAAGGAAATCAAAAGGTGGGACATCTTCTAGCATCATCATTTACTATTCTCTAAATAGAAACTCTAGCCACCATCATTATAAGAACTAGTACACAAGCAATAAAAAATGAGGATGAAGACCCTTAGATTCATAGGAAACTAGAGGATGAAAAATATTTTGGTTTCACAAGGTAGAGGATGAAACCCATTTTCCAATTACACAATTTCATTAAAGTTTTTGAGTGATCTCCCATGGTCGTGGACTACAACTACACTGAATTCACATGGTTTTTCATATGCTCAAGGATTGGGTATAAAGGCATATGCTATGTATTTACTATAGTTTTCTTCTTTCGAGGGTCTATGCATGATATTTCTACTATTATTGTAGAGCTTTATAATGTGTTCATAACCCATTTAATTTAGGGTTTGTGCACTATATTTCTAGTTCGTGTTGCTACCATTGTAATAGGTTGTAATTGTGAATGGTGATCCTAGACCTGCACAAACATGAAGAAAACACACATTATTAGTCCAATATGCAAGTTAGAAACATCATTCCCCATAAGATTCATTTGAAACATGAAAATAAGAAATAAATGAAGAACACAAGTAAAAAAGCTATTAAATCCTATTTAAATGCCCAAACTCTCAATCCCATGGGGGAATTGGTGCTATTTTGATGTGGAAAATAGCCCTTTCCAATTCCTTGCAAGCTTGATGATCAATGGTGAATATTTGATGCTCTTTGATAAAATTTCTCCATAACCTAGCTATGAAATGATGAAAATGGATGAAGATTGCTCAAAACAATGAAGATGATAACTTTGCATAAGTTCTGGGTGAAAATTCCTAAGATTCTGGATCCAAAATCAAAATGAGAGCCTTCTATTTATAGAAGAGAATGATGGAGGAATAGGAAAAATGGATGAATGTGGGATCAAACACCAACCAATAGCACAATGCCACTTGTCAACATGTGAGTGCACAAAGGTAGAGCACATTTTGATGAATGTGCACATTAATGCAATTAGGTGGAAATTCAAACTTGGAGAAGTGACAAGTTTGAGGGAGATGAAAGATGAAATAAATGCCACTTGGCTCAAGAAAAGGACATGTAAGAGGCCTTTAATGCCTTGTTGGATGGACAAGCCCTTTTGGGGGGAGATTTTCAAATTTGAGGAATATTCCAACCTTTGATGCATTTTTGAATGGAAATAGAGATTTACTAATTAATTAAATTGATTTTCATGAAAAAGTTGCAAAATCTAGAGGATTTGAGGAATTAAGGTTAGGATTAATCAGGATTTGATTAATTTTAATGGAGATTAGCTGATTTGACAATTTGATTTAGATATTTAGGATTTAAATAAATCAAAATGAGAGGAATAATGGTTTTAGACTTAATTAAATAAAGTTTGATTTATTTAATTAAAGAGGATGGTGTTAGATTTAATCAAATAAATATTAATTTATTTAATTAAAGGAGATGACTTTAGAGCTTAATTAAATAAAATGAATTATTTAATTAAAAGAGGGATATTAGGATTAATTAAGTAAAATGATTTATTTAATTAATAAAAGTCAATGACTTAATTAGATACAATTGATTTATTTGATTAAGAGATGAAATAGGATGAATTTAATTAAATAAAGATTATTTAATTAAATAATTAGTCAAGGAGATGATTCAGGACGAATTGGTGTTAGTAAATTAGGATTAGGTGTATAGGATCAATCAATATATTTTTTGTGTCT
Source organism: Sequoia sempervirens (assembly GCA_007258455.2). NCBI lineage: Eukaryota > Viridiplantae > Streptophyta > Pinopsida > Cupressales > Cupressaceae > Sequoia > Sequoia sempervirens. The sequence goes on from VDFB02000020.1 coordinate 40,258,090, forward strand.
ACAATAATAGGTTTAGAGTTTATGTGATATAGGGGATTAATTATTGTATTTACAAGTTCTAGTTACTGTTGTAGCAATGGTTGTTGGGTATTTGAAAATTGTTTGATATAATATTGAGCAACCCATATTCAAGGTTTGGCATTGTACCTTCTAGTTCATTATTGTGGAAATTCTAATGTTAGTTCCACTACTACGACAACATGTTCAATGTATTTTAGAATTTAATATAAATCTAAAAATTCTCTAATAATTATTTTACATCAATGTGAACCCATTTGACAATTTGGGTGATTTGTATTGAGGTACAAATGAAAAGGACTATTTTGGGTTATTGTATAACAAGCCAATTTATATAATAAATAATTTGAAACTTGATTCACACCCTTGTAAACTTCAATTTAATCAATGTATTAATGAATGCATATATCATGAAGGAGAAAATAATTTGTTAGATTAGGATTTCACATTATTATGTAAAGGAAAAAGGTTAAATTCAAGGTTTTTGCTTCATTTTGGGTTAAATATTTGAACCATAAATTTATGAACCCTAACTAATTTTGTTCATGTCATTATAGTGGTATTAAATATAGTTTTCTTGTTAGCTTGCAAATTATGGGATAGTTCTAGATTTTCCTAAAAATGGGAACACTGTAGATCATTTTATTGATATAGGGATACAAATACAATAGAGACAAGATGCAATCCAAAATAAACAAGATCCAATTTAATAGAGAATTCTTAAAATCAATCTAAAGTTTTGAGGGTAGATTTAAAATTTGATAATTATGTCAAGATGGTAAGGGAAAGTATATTCTATGAGAAGAGAAGAAATTTCAATGGTAGAGAATGAGATTTTGTTGGAAGAAAAGTTTGATATATTGTTCAAATATTATTAGGAATAGGTAGATTTCAAATTCACACTACCTTTTGAAGGGTTTTTAAGGGTGATAGGAAAAAAAATTGTGTAAATACTTAAGAAGGTTGAGGAAGGACAAAGAGAAGTTAAAATCAAAAGAAGTCTCTAAGGATGAGATCACTGAACATGGCAGAGAGAAAATACTCTTGCAAAATTAAGAACATTTTAAACCAGAGCCACAACCAAAACCAAATCTAAATTAATATAAAAGACACCCTATTGCAAAAAATAAAAATGATTCCCACATAAGAATATACATCTCACACCTTCTCAAAAGACAACATCACTAGTTTCTAAAAATAAGATGAATGAAGAAACCTTAAATGTGTTGAGAAGATAAAAAAGTTGCTTCTCATGTAAAGAATATTTGGAAGTAGGCCACAAATTCTAGAAAAAAAACTAGAGAGATCAAATGAAGAATAAAAAAATGTTGACAAAGAGTTAGAAAAATAAAAATTTCAAGAGTTTGAGGAGAAGAAAACCCCATAGGAAATTACAATGTAGGTGGAAGCTATGAAATTTGATGAATAAGGGGATATCTTTTTGTTACTAACAATACAAATCGATAAGATTCATATCTTCATGAATTCAAAGGGAATTTTTAAGATATATATGAGAGTGAAGGTATGTAAGGATATGTATTTGATGAGGAAGGGAAGGAAAGAAGGAGCCAATGCCACATTATAATGATTTACCAAAGTAGACAAGTTGAGGACCATGACTATGTGAGATATTTTAGCTAAAAATTATTCTAATAATGATTGTTTTTGAGAATAACAATCCTATTTCAAATCTCTTAAAAAATCCTAAATATGTGGAAGGGAATAAACAATATTAGTGCAATGTCCTTATCTTAAGGATAACTATTCCGATGATGAGAAGATGAATGACACTAAATGAAAAGGAGATCCACTCTCTCAACTACACGATTTCTCATGTAAGAAGGTGTGGAACCACGATTTAATAACTAGAGGAATCCAAATAGAAGGTATTTTAGGACACATACAAATTAAATCTTTTGAAAGGGTGAATCACATGGTCACTTTTCAAATTTCCATGGACTATGCACTTAGATAGGCAAGCAACCCTATGTATCCATGGATGAACATAAGGTATGTAATGAAACATTTTCTATAAAAATTGAAATATGTATAGGTGTATATTGGTGGTATTCTAGTGGCAATTTTTCATAGGTTCATCAAAGTAGGGTATTTAAGTTTATATTTGAAGGGAAGGATGTGGTACTAGATGGTGTCTCTAATGGATTGATAATGGTAGTTATAGCTAATAGGGTTGGTTGTATAAAATATATTTTTGGGTTCAAAAATTAATTTTTGATGGTGGGCATGCAAATTACTTCATTCTCTAGATTTTTAGTGTACAAATTTTTCCAACATTCTTCAGAATTGATTAAGATCAATTGACATTTTTTTTTGTTTGTAAGGAATATGGGCTACTTTCATATTTCTTGTTGGACTAATTAAGTTGTTTTTCATGCCATTTAAATGGACTAACATACCAAATTTTATACTCTTTATTTTTGACAAGGGAATTTAGTTTGGTAGCCAAGGTGAGAGGAAAATTTCCCCACTCTTTACCATGGGTAGGGTGTCTTACTTGTTGGGGTCACCAAGTGCAAGTTTTTATCCTACACATTATTGTTTAGAGCAAAAATTCGAGCAATATATGACTAATTTAGTCATTTCTCAATCCCCATACAATCCAATCCATGCCATTTTCCAAAGCTTATAGCTTGGTGTGTCATGATAATTACTTTCAAAGTTCAAGGCCATCATTATAATTAGCCATACGAACCAAGTTTCCATAAAACACTAGGATGGTGTGGTCATTGGTTACTTTTAGTTTACCATTGATGTGCATCACCATTAATCCAAGCATCAATTTGCACATATGAGAATATAATTCTTGAATCACTTAAACATCATGTTGTAATAATTTTATTATTTGAAACAACCCCTACCTTATCTTTACTATGAGGACCAAACACCTCCTCAATTTTTTTCCATTTCCATCCACACTCATCACAAAAAGGAGTATGTATAAATCATTTGAAGTGTTCAAATATTTTTTTTATAAAAAATGAACTCATAGGGAAGCATTTGGAACACCTTGCACTATCTTAGCAATGAATTCCTACCACACCATGTATTTGAACTAAGTAGGGCACTATATACCCAAACTCATCTCACCTATAATTTCCTTTATAAAACCTAATGTTTCATGTGAATGGAGTAAATATAAAAGTTAGTTGATTATATTAGATACTCTTTTACATAGAGGATCCCTACCCTTCCTCATATTCCTTTGACAATCCATGAGAAGAGCACTAAGACAATATAGAAACCACACAATATAGACACCTTTCACCAATTAGCTAACAAAAATAATCACATTAAAATCATTAGAATTATCCATCCATATCCTCAAATAAATATCTCACAAATATTCCTTTAATGATGATCCTAACTTCACATGCTTCCTATATAAGGCTTAACTAGACATAAAAATAAACATAAAAGCCCATCATTTTTAAATAATATGGAGATCATAAGGTTTCAAAATACATATATAACAAACATTATGGCAGATTAAAAAATAGGAAGTGTTTAGTTAATTCTAATAAAATAGGAAAGTTACTATAGAGATTTGTTCTATGATCTTAATTGACTCCATACTTAGCCATAAAGTTACAATTGAATTTAATTTCCTTCTACAATTTTGAAACCTTAGAATAGAGAACTTTGAAATAATCATTATTTCATCCTTTGCATAAAACCTAAATTTTTAATTTGGACATGATTATAGGAGCTGAAAATTACCTCTATCCCAAGACCACCTGCAAAAATGATGAAAACCTTTTACAAGAGAGTATGCAAGAAATGAGCTTCAAGAGTGTACAATGACCTATCAAATATAATGTTGAGGTATGTTTCAAGAGTGTAAAATGACCTTGACTATATAGACAAGGTGTGATGAAGTACCGAAAATTAAATGAATGTCATTATTAAATGGCATGAGTCAACATTAAATGACCTAGGACTCTAATATTTAATAAAATCTAAATAGATAAAATCTTATATAAACAACTTAAATATGCACCTAGAACCTATGTGGACTTAACATATAAATAGGACCCCACTAAGTAACTAGATATGAAATTTACCTATTTACACCAACACCCCTCTTAAGTGCAACTTAGGGAGAAGCAATTATTATGCAAATTATGCAAAGATGCAACAATGGGTCTCGACTACAAGGCCATTTTAGGTGCGCATGTATAAATGAAAATTCAATCTCTCACAAATGGAGAAAAGGAGAAAAACCACATGGGAAAAAAACCCACTCCAAAAGAGAGAAAAGATACAAGTGATGAAAGATGGAGGAATCCATGATAACCCCCCAAGTACAACATCCATAACATATATACATTACAAATTCCCCCCATAAGAGGGAAAGAATGATACCACATAGACCCCATAACAAAGTAGCTCCACAACCATTGAAGAAAGTTTGAAGACAAAAGAGAATCTAATGTAAAAAAACATGTCTCCCCTTGGGAAGAAATAAATCCAATGGCTGATGCTAAAAGAACCTCATCTCCATGGCAAAGAAAGATGGAATAAGTCTCATGAATGGTATTTATGAATATGTATCAAGTGTCTCCAAACATGTCTCAAAAAAATCAGGTGTGACCCTAATCAAGGAAGAAGAAAAAGGATGTGAAAAATCAAGAGTAACCTCTAAAGAAGATGTGTGATAAAAGAGGAGAGTGACCCCCTCAAACATGTCCTCCAAATATATAGAAGAGGAATGACAAAATAAATTTTATATACATGTCATGAAGCTATCTTGCATAGACAATCTAAAAAACAAAATGTGTCCTACTCATTTGAAGTCCTAGAAATAAAATCAATGCTCAAATTTGAAGAAGTAGGAGATGATAGAACCTCATCAAAGGGACAAAGGAAGGTGAGGTTTAGAAAACCACAAAAACCACCATCTGAATAACTTCCCACACTTGATCTAGATAGTGGTCCTTATAACATTCACCATCGAGAATAAAATGAAAAAAGGTGTAGATATTTGCATTATGGTCAACCCTAACCATTGCAACAAGTTCCCTACTATGAAAATCATGGATGAAAACTAAATCTGAATTGAACTCAATGGATTTAATAAATCATGGAAAGAACATCATGAAAACTACCATTGGGCACATCAACAACTCCTTTAGCAAATACATCCAAATAAACAACATTAACGATCAAGATCTTCATGATTAAAGTGAGCTTCAAGGATATAAACCTATTAGGTGACCTTGTCATCTGGTATGAAGCCCCAAAGTCTAGAATCCAATTTTTAGTCTCATCAAAATTTGTTATAACAAAGTATGACCCTTCATCTTATTATCTTTTACCTTATCACTCCCATTAGCAATTCTTGTGGTACTTGTGTGTGTAGAAGATAAAGGTTGTGAAGAAGAAGAGGGTGAAATTGTAGATTTAAAAGGAAAAGAAATGTAATGTTGCTTTGGAATTTACCTCATTTCATCTAACTCTTTCTTATAGCAATTATTTTCACCATTCCCAGGTCTATTACAATAACCACACTTGGGTTTCTCCTTAGTTTTATCCTCTCTACGAGAGGTGGGTGTATCAAAAGATTCAATATTAGTTTTTGAATTCTTCTTTCCTTTACCTTTAGGTGATGATGCAATCAAAGCATGATTCTTAGAGTGTGTATTATGTTGACTATGTTTAGCTTATTCCCTAGTCAACCTATCAAAATGTCTCAAAAGAAGGTATGCCAAATGAATAACCTAATCCATCCATTATAGAATAAAAGGAAGTAGAGAAGTATGAAAATGAACCTTTCAACTTAGTAAAAATGAAGAATATGCATTCCTTATTAGTTTTATCCTTACCACAACCAACTAATTGAGACCTTAATGATTTAAATTTTACCAATTAATCTTCAATGGTATTAAAAGAATAAGTGGAAAGTGATGCCAATTCTACCTCCAATTGCATAACACAAATCTCATTAACTAAACCAAATAATTCCTTATACTTATCCCATACCTGCCTAGGAGTATTACAATCCTTAATATGGAAGAAAAAAATGTCATAAACATGCATAGCAATCAAGCCCATAACTTTATAAAATTTGTTCCTATGAGAAAATATTTTGTATTCTCTTTAAAAATTAGGTTGTTCATCATCTAAGGTAAACCACAAACCCCTAGACCAAAGTAATTTTATCATTCTTTCCTTCCATTTATGATAATTATGAGGACTTAGGACCTCAAACCCTAATTCAACCATTAGAACAACAAGGAACAAGAGTGTAAAATAGAAAAATATCTAAAAAAACTTATGTGATACCTTCCAAATTTGAAGTACAATTGAAAATAAAGCCCCCCTACAAACAAAACTTCTCAAGGAGATAGTATGTCCATGTAATCAATGAATATGCCAAATATATAAAAAATGAATAAATTATACTTGTGGTTGAATCTAGAAAAAGTGAATGAACCAAATGATAGAGCTCCTAAATACCTTTCAATTGTCGCTAAAATCATGAAAATCAAATAAATTGGTGAAAAGTTATGAGCTCGAAGGTCCAAAAGGGAAAAGGAACTTCAATTGGAAATAAAATGTACTTGTAGAAAAATATAGAAAAATGAACTACACCACTGTGAAGTATGTGGAACCAACTTTTCATTGATATATCATTTGTGAAAAATTGACTCCTAGTTTGCAAGATATGGACTGTTGAAAAAATCAGCCCAATTAGGGCCTTGGGGGAAAAAAAAAGACCCTTGGGGGGTCAACGCTTGGTCACACACATGGCCACCACTATAGAATAAGTGCTGAAAGAATTTAAAAAACATGTTACTACTCAAGAAGTAGTGGGTGGTGCATTGACGATAGGCGTCGATGGTGGCTTCGCGCACCACTAGGGGTTAAGCCCTCACCACTAGCCCACTTTCCGCAAGAAAAAAACTACCCATTGATAAAAAAAACTTGACAAAAATTTAAATTTTTTTTTTTAATAATAATTTTTTTGACAAGTCATACCTCCCTTGATATGATGTGACATAGATGTACTACAAACTTATGACAATACCCTGCTGATGCTTCCTCTACACAAATTGTAGAATATTTCATAAAATATACTCTACGACAGACAACATGCTTGCACAAAATGTACGAACTGTATGGTACCATATGGTATGGATTCCATATAGCTGTATGGATGATTTCAACGATAATTTTTTGCAAAAAAACCTTTGAGGCCCCAAGGTAAAAATCTCCAATTTCAACTATTTGACAAGAAACCTTGGGGTTTTTGGGCCTTTTGTACACAAGTGAAGGGTTGATTTTAGCCCAAAGTGCTCCAAAAAATCAGCTACCTCTTGGATCTAGTAACCACTTCCCAACTTGAAACTCTTGCAAATCTAAAAAAATATGTCAAATTTTAACGAAACAAAAGCTAATCTTGATTTTTTCAAACACCTTGGACTCAATTATGAGCTTAGATTACCTCCAACACATGCCAAAATTAACATTCAATAAAAACCCACAAAGAGGAACCCTCCAAAACTAGTGTTTTTTCAAGTTTTTTTATTTTCCAGATCACCATAAGGTGCAAGGGAAGAGCATACTCAACCTTACTAAAATTCATCAAGATCTCTCACTAACAATAACTCTAGACCCTCAAATCTGAGAAGGAATTTTTAAGGCCATGCTCTGATACCATGTAGGAGCTAAAAATTAGCTCTATCCCAAGACCACTTGCAAAAATAATGAAAACCTTCTACAAGAGAGTATGCAAGAAATGAGTTTTCTTGATATTAAGATCTATCAAATATGATGATGAGGTATGTTTTAAGAGTGTACAATGACCTTGATTATACAAACAAGGTGTGATGAAGTACCAAACATTAAATGACTGTGTCATTATTAAATGACATGAGTCAACATTAAATGACCTAGGACTCTAATATTTAATAAAAGCTAAAAGAATAAAATCTTATCTAAAAAACTTAAATATTCCTAGGACTTAAGTGGACTTAACATGTAAATAGGACCCCACTAAGTAACTAGATAGGAAGAGTACCTATTTACACCAACAATGATACCTTCAAGAGAACATCAATAACCAATATAGAGTCACATTCCATAATTAGGTTTCCCATAATTTTGAAGTCACAATAATTATATGTGCTACTACACCATATTTTTGCTTGTTGGTTCTGACACCAACAAAGATAAAACACTCATACATAAAACCATACCTAGATTATCTATATTTCCTTAAGATGCACTATATAAAAAATAATTTTATATGATTATATAGAGGCGTTTCCCATGCCTTTTTTTGCTCAATGACTCATTGGATTAAGCTTCATTCATATTAAATTTTTGAATTTTAATTTTATCATTTATGAACCCTAATCACATTATTATTATTTAGGAATATGATCTTATTATTACTTCCAATAAAAATTTCTTAGTTGAATATACTAAAGCTAAATTGTATCAAAAAATTAAAACGACTAATTCAAGTTTGCTTTATTATTTTCTTGACATACAAATTTGGTAGGAATCAACAAGTATTTTTATTACTCAAGAGAATTATGCTAATTATAATTTAGTTAGATTTCATATAGATAATACTAAAACTATTTCTATTCCATGTGAAGTTGGTACCACACTATTGGTTGATATGAGTACTTCTATTAATACAACTTTGTACAAACAACTAGTTGGTAGCTTAAATTACTTAACTCATACTAGGCTCAATATTTCTTATGCTGTTAATTTAGTATCTAGAGTACATTTTTAAAATAATCAAAATAATATCAATATATATTAAAGGCACTTAAAATATTAGAATTCATTATGATTTAGCTTGTGGTATTACTTTTTCTAGATATATTATCTTTGAGATCTAGGTGATCCGAATGATAGAAAATGCATGACTAGGTATTGCTTATATTAGGATTAGGTACAATCTCATGGAATAATAAGAAGCAAAAATTACTTCCCTACCTTCTACAAAATGGATTATAAAGGGTGTACTCAATTTTATAGTCTTTTTTACTTGCGAGAATTCTTGAAAACTTGGATCTCTCACAAAATGACCCAACTCTATTGTATTGTAGAAACCAAAGTACAATTATCTTAGGAAAGCATGTAGTTACTAGGATAATTCATATTTCTCTTCAAAATTAGTTCATTTGAGAAGTTATTTAAGGAAATACTAAAATATTATTTTTCTATGTTTTTGATAATATAAGTTGCATCTACAAGGTGTAGTACCCTTTACACAAGGGGCCAAAAGGCCAAAGTCAAATAAAATAAAATAAAATTATAACAACAAATTGTCCAGGAAAAGAAGCAGTAGATAGACAACAAAAGAACCACCTACCCAACAACAAAACACACCCCACCCATTACTTAGTTAAACCCTCCCACTCCTCAAAGAGGAGTTTCAACACATCATCCCCAATCTACTTATTGTTGGATTCCTCTTCCACAGTCTTCTTGTCGATCTCATCCTTCAACACTCCTGGCAGAGTCACAATAGAATGGTGGATGATCTTGATCATGAATGCTAGAGTAAAGGTTTTAACTTAATTATGTTAATTAAGTTACCTCTATTCCTCTCTTAAGATTTCACTTTAGTTTGCATATTGTGACATTTAATAATTATATTAATTATTAAATGTCTACCTATTAGGGTTACTTTTAGGTTTTGCACAATCTCCTTTTAAGGATTGATTATTTTATTTTATCCCTTTCTTTGATTAATACAATTCAAGCTAATGCAATCTCTCTTGAAGCTCGCAGAACGGTCATACGGCCGTCGCAGGAAAAATCCAGGCCTGTGTTTTTCCCTCTTTGGAGCTGTTTTCTTCCTGAGGCCATAACTTGGGCATACGATATCATTTTTTGGAAAATGAGATATCATCGAAAAGCTGTTTCTGTCAACTTTCCAGTGGTGTGGGTCTCATCGCTTCATTTTTCTGTTGGTGCATTCTACAACCAGTTGAAGTCAACGGAGCTGTTTTCAGTCCTGAGCTCGTAACTTTTGACCAGTTTCTCCATTTTTCACGATCTCAGCGGCGTTGGAACCGTATTTCAAAGCTCTTGAGTTCCATTCATGAAATTTTTCCAGATTTCACTCCAGATACATTTTATTCAATTTTCTTTGTTTTCACACTCTGGTGAATTACCTAGACATATTAGCTCTTGGAAACTTCTCATTTGCATGGGATGCTTTATTTTTGGCTTTTCTTCATGTATTTCCAGCCTTGTGTCTTTTTATGATATTTTGAGCATCATTTGTAAGCAATCTTTTCTATGTAAACACACTAAGATAACGTGCCACACTATTATACATGTATTTTGGAGATTTTGCACATAAGGTTGTGCCATATTTTGTACTCGCACTGTATTATAAAGTGTCATGGGGGGTTGTGTAGTGCCTTTGTTTTTTCCATCACACCTTTGTCCGGTGAGTGTCCCTCCACGACGACAATGGATCCATATGATTCCAGCCTCATGCATGTGTACTTTGTTTTGCACACCACTTTTTCAGTTGTAGGTGCTTTCTTGTGCACTTTCAAATGTTGTGTCTTCTCCTTCATGCACTACAGGGTGTTACACAACATTTCAATGGATCTGTCAGGCTCTCCCAGTCAACATTATGGGGGGTATTATACTGTTCGTGCTAATGCTTCCTTGGTTTTTCCTTGGAAGGAATCTTCCATTCTTAGTTGATCAGTGTTTATCAGACTATTGGTACTTGTGCCATCTGTATCTTTGTTCCAGGTGTTTGCCTTTGTTTGCCATCTGATTCGAGTAGTGTCGTTGGGGGCACTCATGTAGATTGTTGTCTTCTTGATCTTGATCATCCTATCTTTAGAGGAGGTTCTTCAGCACCATAGCGGTCATCTTTTGATAGTTGTTTGCAACTTCTTCTGCTTGAGTGATGTTCTTCATGTCTTTCATCTCTTTTTGGAGTAGGGTTTTTCCCATGAGGTTTTCTCTATTTACTCTGCTTTACAGAGATTTGGTTATATTCGAGTACCTCATCAAGCCTAGTTGTTGGGACCCTTGTTTGCTTTCATGCATTGTAGTTACCTTTTCTTTCTTGCACATGTTTGTAGCTGCACTCTTGCTCATCTTAAGGGGGGGTGTTAGAGTAAAGGTTTTAACTTAATTATGTTAATTAAGTTACCTTTACTCCTCTCTTAAGATTTCACTTTAGTTTGCATATTGTGACATTTAATAATTATATTAATTATTAAATGTATACCTATTAGGGTTACTTTTAGGTTTTGCACAATCTCCTTTTAAGGATTGATTATTGTATTTTATCCCTCTCTCTGATTAATACAATTCAAGCTAATGCAATCTCTCTTGAAGCTTGCAGAGCACCCTTGCTTTTTTGTCTCCATCTCTTCCTTTCTGTGATAGGTTATTTGCATGCAAGTGATCTTCGGGGTCTGTGAAGTTGGCTTTCTCAACTTCTATAGTGAAGCGGGTCAACGTTGTGAATTTCTTTTCTAGTTTAGCAACATGAGCCTTCAGGTTGTTGAGCTCCTCGTCCTTATCAACTTCCTCCTTGTTAGTCACCTTCCCCAGAGCTAGATAATCAGAAGACTTCGGTGTGGAATCCTAGTGAAACATCTTATTTAACTCAGGGAAGTGGCTCAACCCTTTTGCAAAATCCTTAGTCTCTTCAACAATGTCATGCTTGCTATCCTCTTTGCCACCACTTTGCTCCAAACTATTGGAAATTTTGTTGACCAAGATCTCCTATTTATGCTTTTCCAATCTATTAGATCTTCAGAAACTAGTTTGCTCAGCCCCCATGTCAACACTTGCAACAATCACCATATCCCCCTGGGGTCTCTGTTAGTAGAGTCCACATCTTTGTTGTCCATGGGCAGTTCCTCGACTTGGAAAGTGGTGTCCTTCTTACCCTTTTTCGGATCCTACTTAGTTTTGGCAAAAAAATTACTTTCTTTGTGGGTGTGTTTTTGAGCTTACAGAGCCCTACAACAACTTTAGATTGAGCCAAGACCACACCACATTTTTTATTTTTGGTTGGGGGTTTAGATTTGGTATTCTCAAGGAGTTGACTAGTCGTGGGAGGATTCTTTCTTTTAGGGCCCATCGAAACAACAGGTGAAGATTTAGTGGGGGACTAGTCCGAGGGCTCAGGTTCCTCTATCCTAATGGCCGAGATGGGTTTCATTGGACAATGATCCAGGTGAAAGTGGTAAAGACAGAGAATGAGACCTTGGTGCAAGGGTAAAGGGGGCAGTTTGTTAGGGTTTTTGGCTACAATTTTGATAGTTTCCCTAATAGATCTTTTGAGTGATGCGAGCAAGAAGAAGGTAAAATTGATGAGCATCCTATGTCTAAGGTGGTTTAAGAAAGGTAAATGATAAAAATAGAACACTTTAAACCTCCCCTCAAGAGTGATGTACTTCATTAAGACTAAAAAAACCTGGTCCCATGGCTGGTTAAGATCAAGTAGTAAATATTCCCACAAAGTAGAGAAAGTTTTCTTTATTATTGTAATACTCTAGGTAAGATCCATGTATGCATAATACTACTTTGAATTCCTCCTCATTAAACTCGTGTTGTTATTCTTTGTTAAACTCATGCTCTCAATCCTTACTTGATAGGTAGCACACACCTTTTTCCTTACAATCCCTCTTGAATTTGATTATTCATTTACCAATGTTTTCTCACCTTTAACTTGCATGGTGGGAATTTTATATATTATATAAATTCCTTTGCTTTGGAATCTAAACCCTTTTTGTGCAACTATGTTCCCTTTACATTGAAATAGTGTCATTTTCTACTCAGATTCCTCCTAAGTGAACTCATGTTCTTATTATTTTTTGATCTCATTCTCCCACTCCTTACCTGATAGATATGAATCTATTCTTTTTCCCTCCAACCCTCTTTTTAATCTATTTGTTTCCTTGTATTATATTCTTTTCACCTTTAACCCACACTACAAGAATTTAATATCATATTTAGATGTCTTTGGTTGGGAATATTGATCTTTTTGTCTCCACCATATTTCTCTTATATTTTCATTGTTCCTTTTTTCTTTGAAACCTCCTCGTTGAACTCATTTTCATGTTCTTTTTGATCTTTTTCTCTCACTCCTTACTTGATAAATGATATATCTTTCTTTTTTCTTCTAAGAACTCTTTAACATGATTATTTTCCTCTATCATTTATTTTCATCTTCAATATGTAGATGTAGGCACAACTTGAATTGATACTATATGGTTTGAAACTAAAGAACCTACTACAATTAATAGGTCCTGTCAAACAATCTATTCATTGTCAATTGACATTGACTTAATACTAGTACTTTGACCCATTCAATAATTAAAAAACTTGCACTAAACACCAACCAAGTTTTATTATTCTCATAATAAGTAGATATATATTGCATTTAATTTTACATTTAGTATGCCTCAAGTCTACCAATCCTATAAGATTACTTTATCTAAATAAACTTCAACTTTGAAAATATTTATTTCAAATTGTAAATAGATAACATTAAATGATATTCATTTTGTTCTTGTTTATTAGTGATTTAAAGATAATTTGATTTAATCAAGTTTTATTCCCTCCATAATTCTTAGCATTTAAACATTTATTTTTCAATAGCTACATAAGTTAAGAAGTATAAGTGTAAGACAAGACAATTAAAATAATCTAAACTAAGAAAATAAATAAATATTTTAACGTTTTATTTTTATTCAATTGATTTCTAGTTAAAATCAATTCTAAAAAATTGATATATATATATATATATATATATATATATATATATATATATATATATATATATATATATATATATAAAACCTTCATATAAATTTATTTAATTATATATTTAACTTTAACACATTCACTTTACTTTCACTTTTAAAACCATCTTTAAATATTCAAAGTAGTGGTGTCTAATCATATAAATCTCTATTGCAACTCTTTTCATTCCATGTTTTTGTATTAATGAGACCAACTAAATCATTTTTAAAATAACAAGATATTCTAAAATAATTCTTACAATTTTATAATACACAAACTCTTTTTTATATAATACAATTTTTATAACAATTTAAAATAAAAAATATTTCTTTTATTTTTTAAAACAACTTCATATATTCAATAATATATTACAAATTATCTTCTGACTACAAACCCACCAATCCATACACATGTTACCTAATGTATAAAATGACATAATATGAGTGGCATTCCATTATATACATCTAGAAATGGGCCCTTTAGCCTCCTCTCCCCGTTGGCCATTAATTCAACATCATGGGATGGAATTTCTATTGTTTTTTGGTCCTTTAATGGACAATAGACTTTCCTATCAACCTTTGTATTATTAAATTATTTTCAGCTAGAATATTTTCTTTTAGCCTTGATATTGATGGTGCATTCCAACAACTTTTATGTAAACAAGGCTCACAAGTCATATCATGCTCCTATACTTTTGAACTTTTACCTACCAAATGATGTTTGCACTTATAGGGAGGTCTCCTCTAGGTAACAAATCACTATATATTCCTAACTTTGTCCTTTTGATAATAAGGTCCAAACAAACTTCGTGGGTAAGAAAACAATGAACTTCTTGGATAGGCTTGGACCTACCTACGAGGATCATGTTTCATATCATTCTCATTTTAATTATTTCTTATTGGTTATTGTTGAATTATAATAAAATAAGCAATAATGATGGTTACAAATAATTAAAATATTGATTGGAATAAAATAAGTTTACTCAATTAAAATATTGATTGGAATAAAAGTTTAATGTATAAAATATTTTTATAAAAGTCATAAAGATAATATGTATAATATGTCGATAATTATTATATAAAGTTCATCATAATAAAATATTTTTTAATTTATAATGTGTTGATTGATTTATAATTGGGTGAATTGTAATTAAATTTCTTTTTTCTTAGTGTTTTCAATAATTAAGGAGACAATGACACAATTTTGGAAAAATAATTTAGAAAAAAAAATTAAATTATAATTTCTAGATGAATATAATAATTAGAAAACCTAATCAAATATCTTATTCTTCATAAGTACAAAAGAATAATATATTTGACTTAATCAACAATCACATTATTCTGCAAACCCATTCCAAATGAAATCTCTTTCTAATTCAAATGACGATCAAATAAAATGAAAATTTCTTAAAATAGTAGACCATTATCTTTTTTTATATAAATGCAACATCCAAATAAATATTTCATAACCTCATCTAACTAATAATTTTTAATTTTTTGATTTTTAATAATAATATTTCTTTCTCTTAAAATCTATACGTTAAATAATAACCTAACATTTAATCCATTTAAACTCTTTTCCACACAAAATAATTATATATTTTAAGAGAAAGAAATGTAATAACCATTTTTTAATTTCATACTCTTATGTAATAGATATTTTATTCTTATTAATATAATATGTTTAAAAAATATTTCAATATAATTTTAATTTACAAATATTTGATTTTAGATTATATATATTTTTATAAATTTATTGGTATTTATAAAAAAAAATTATTCATAGAAATTAATTTTTTAAATTATTTATTTTATTGTTTGATTTCTAAATATATATTCAAAGGGCTTGTATATTTCCATAGGTGGGACTATGAAACTAGTGATATTAAAGTGTTTGATATTAATATGTTAGATTTAATACGTAAAATATTAAATATTTAAATTTGTATACATTTTGGTGTTTTGAATAGTTTTAAAATGATTATTTTGAAGGTTTTTATTTTCCAATTTAACATGAGATTTTATAATTTTTATTATGATAATTTTTTTACAATAATTCATTTATATATGAAATTAGATATAATATAATTGATCAATTTTATTAAATTTTTTTAAGTTAATTTTTGTATTAGATTAATTTTATTTATTGTTAGATTTTTTTTATTAAAGAGTAAAATAAATTTTGAAAGAACCTTAAACTCTATAACAAAATGCTTCTAAAAGAAAAAAATACAGTCAACCAAATTAAGCCAACAAAAAAACAAGTTAAAAAGTAATAAACAACAAGAAACACTATTTCATCTTCTTCAAGGTATCTATCACTTCCACAAAAAAAAGTTAAAAAGTAATAAACAACAAGAAACACTATTTCATCTTCTTCAAGGTGTTTATCACTTCCATCTTTTGCTTGTAGAAGTTCTTGTGCAAATTCGCAAGACCCAACAACTCATTCTTATCTTATTCAAACATTTTTTTTGGTTGCCTCTAGTTTAAGAGCTCAGACCCTTTTGATCACTCAACATCACCTATTTACCCTTATCCTTTTTACCTTGATCCTCGTCCCCTTTCCCTGTAAAGGCCAACTTAGTAACATGCTCCTCTTTCATCTCCCTTAACTTCTTAGCTAAATATGAATGCCCTCTATGTTGTTTTGGATGGTGCAATGGTTGATTTTCACCACCTTGAATTGTTAATTTTCTAGATTGAAACTATGTGTATTTTTTGAATCAACATTTCAGATCAAACTCCATGATCCATCATTAGGATAATACGCATGTAAGAAGAGAGCAAAATAATCAATGTGGTGATGGATCAAACTCCATTATTCTGCTCTTTTGTTGCATGTGTATCATCTTGATGATGGATCATGGAGATTGATAGGCAACGTTGATTCAAAAAATACACAAAATTTCAATCCAAAAAATAACAATTCATTATCATGGACTATTGA
Source organism: Sequoia sempervirens (assembly GCA_007258455.2). NCBI lineage: Eukaryota > Viridiplantae > Streptophyta > Pinopsida > Cupressales > Cupressaceae > Sequoia > Sequoia sempervirens. The sequence goes on from VDFB02000020.1 coordinate 40,274,836, forward strand.
AACTTGATCTTGTTAATTTCACCACCTTTTCTAAGTTTTGATTAATATCACAGATCTTCTCCTCTATGAATGCAATCCTTTTCTCATAATAATTTTTCAAATCACTGATAGCCTTAGCCATTTATTTAATCCTAGACTTTACCTCTCTATCACTAGGCTTGTTCCATTCCCTTTCCTTATTCAAACCTCTCTCACCTTCCATATTTTATTACAAAGCTCTGATCTTGACATTGATTTTATTAATTTTCAAGAAGAACCATTTAGTCAATTTAAATTGACATGTAACCCTTGTTGTGCCTTGCACACACGCCCCATTGAAAATAAGGACCCCTCTTTTTTTTGCTTGTTTTGGTTTGGTTTTTCTTTCATTTCACCTTTTTCTCCTTTTCTTGGGTTAATCTTAGAATTTTGGGTCAAATTTTGGATAAGTTTTATCCTTTTGCAAGAATTTCTCTATTGCAGGGATCATCCTTTGAGTTTCCATTGTTAAAAATCTTATGGGGTTGCAAATCTCACAGTTCCCCAATCTCTGCAATTCATCCAGACCCACATTTCATTGAGTTCCATAAGGTTTGATTTTCTATAGGGTGATAGTTTGCGGGAGTTTTTATGCGGGTTTCTCGCATGAACTTTCTCACATTAGCCTAGCATTGGTCAAATCCCACAAGTTATGTATTATTGCATTCCTCCATTTCTCGCATCCAGTTGAAGCCCTAACCTTAGTATGTGCAACACTATCCCTTATGCACATTAATTGCGGTGAGTTCCTCAAGGGGTATAAATAGCCCCATCCCTCTCATTTTTGTAACCTTTGCGAACTGATTTTCTTTAAGGTGTGCACTCGTGATGTCTATGAGTAAACCTTCGTTGATTCAAAGTACATTTAGGAATTCTATGTCTTATTCATGATCATTCTCGTGCAAATATGAGGTAGGGGTTATCAAACTCATGAATTTGTTTGTGTTTTGGGGTTTTGCTACATAATTTTGGATTTTGTTGATAGGGCGTTAAAACTTAGGGGTTTTTGGATAGGAGTTTGTCATATGGGATTTCCCTTTGTAGAATCTTGGTCTACGTTTGCCAAAGCTTTACAATTCTAAACATTGCATTTTCTCGTACTTCTCAAAACTCACAAAGGGACTCTATTGTGGGGAATCCTATGTGAGAACCTCCTCTTTAGAAATCCACATTCGTAGATTTACCCACATTAATTTCATTCCCACACCCTGCTATATCCCACAACACTTTGATTTCTACAAGCTGACAAAATGCACATCACTTGAATACCCAAAAATTCTAAAGTTATGCACTCATTTGAACCTCACATTTTCATGAAACCCACATCTACTTGTGAAGATACACACACGAGTTTCCCAGTATTTAACACTTGCATAATTCAAACTTGGAGAGATTAAGACATCATTTTCTTGCACATGCTCATTCCTATACAAGGTTATGATGTTGAAATTTTATAAGATAACATTCAAATTTTAAGCCTCTCACAGAACTCAGTAGGCAAGAAACTCGTTGCGGGTTTTTGAGGCCTATTTTCCCACAAAACCTTCTAACCCACCAAAGCTTGCATTGCCTTGAATCCCACAAGAACCTTAGACTTGCGAAATGATAAAACCCACAAATGGTCTAGAATTTCTCAATTTCAATATTTCTCTCTATTTTAAATGATGATATGCATATGTAACATGTTTTAGATAAGATATTTTTTCCTTTGGAGGAATGCATGCAAAATTTTATGAGAGATGTTCATGATGGTATGAAAGTTCAAACTTCTTGTATTTCTGATTAAGAGCCTTCTTTTGCAGATTGTATGGAAAAGACTGATCAAACGAAGATGAAGTACAAATTCAAAGGAGACGACCCCCCATCTAAGATAACCTCTAATTGGTCAATGGTTGGTGACACTAGTCTTGGGCATGTGAACATAGAAGATTTTTGAGAAAGGATATTTGGAGATAAGTGGACAAACCTTGCAAGGAAGATCAAATAGAGTGGGATGACTTAGGCTACTAGTTTCCCAACTGTTGTCCAATGACCAAAATTAATCATGAAGGCTAGAGAACACTACTACAAGGATTCAAGGAAGATATTTTTTGTAGATGGCAGAGTGTTGGTTGACCTTCCACCGTCTTCCATTTCTCACACATTTGGGATTCCATCCTTCTCTAAAATGGAGGTTACAGATAAGGAATTTGCGGAAAAGGTATACAAAGAAGATCCATAGAAGACTCTCGGGCTAAACAATGAACATTAGATGAAAAATCCCCAAGAAAATCCTAATAAGCTACCCAAAAACCTATACTAGAGTGACTTGGTGGATGAGGTCAATGATTTGCTAACTCTCTTGAGAAGAGTCATGGGATTTTCTTCATTATCAATGTTCGAGACATCGATATTTTATTTCATAGAAGAGAACCTATGAGACACTGCAAATTTTGAATGGTAAAAGATCATCCGTGACAACATTTATAATCAGTTCATTCATGCGAAGACATATCACATCTTCAATATGTCTTCTTACATTATTTATCTCTTTGTAGCTAATTATAAATGTAAGGGATTGATTTGTAAGGGTGAGCTAGGAACAAGCCCAGATAAATTTAAGGTATATGAGTGCTACCCTCAACTATAGACAAAAATGCAAACATCACTACAAGAGAGGGAATGATTCATTTATCATGCATATTGTGAGAAGTATGCAAGGGGATCTCAATAATAAACTCTCCTCCTTGTCCATGGAAATGTTGAAGAGGTTTGGATACCAGTTCATTTAGGATCCCAAGTTCACTTATTTAAGGATGGAAGGTTTCTTAGGTGCTCCATATAGGCTCCTGTGGTACCCCAATGACAAAATAATCATGTTGGAGATGACCAGAAAACTGTGCACCTCCCATCACTTGCTACATGAGAAGCATAGAGTTGGGGTCCCTTACTCTTTAAATTTTGGGAGACGTTTGTATGCATGTCCCTCAACTCCTTTGATTGAATATTCTGATAAAGAGATACAAGGCTTTGGGTTCCTTTTTCATGACCAAAGGGACAATTCTGATCCATATGGTAAGATGTAGAAGAAAGTGGGAAAACAATATGCTCATCATTGACATTTAGAGGACTTTTGGGATAATTTTTCTAGTGACCTCGAAGTAAGAAGGAGGTTATATATGAGATTAACATTGGGGGACATCCAAACTTTGGGTGTGTTTGACATACATAATCAGATATCCAAATACAATGACCTAGTCTTGGATGAAGTGGAATATAATAAAGTGAAGGACCAACCCATTCTACTCATTGAATGGATGGAGGAAGAAGAGACAAAATTGGAGGATGTAGCTAGACCAACACTCAAAAGAAAAAAAAGGTGGTTGGAGTCTCACATATCAACCATCCTAGACCAAGGAGTTGAGATCACTTATAGAGATAAGCAAGAAAAGGCTCAAACCAATGATAGTGAGAAGATAGAGGATGATGAGCCTACAAGCACTAGCTCAAAGAGAAAAGAGGTAGACACCCCTTTGAGAATAGAAGAAAGAGAAAAGAAGGATTCAGAAGAAAGGAACCCCATAGAGAAACCATGGGTGTATAAGAGGAAGGATGGAGAGGCTAGTAAGCCTCCTAAGAGATCAAAGAAGGTGGGGGATGTTGTAATAGAAACTATCCTAAAGGATTATTTTCCTCCTCCAATCACATATCCTCCCTCTCCTCCTCCTAAATCTCCCTCACCACCTTCAGTATCTACCCCTCCATCACTACCACCATCATTTTCTCCCACTTCTTCTACTCAGAGTCCTCCTCCCATCCTTTCTTCTCCACCAACCATTGACATCTTTGTCCATCTCACATCTTCCATGCCCTCCACATCTTTCATTTTGATGGATTCCTCACATTCTACCTCAACCACTTCTATCCCTTCTTCCTCTACTCTTTCCATCCCATAATACACTATCTCTACCTTGCTTCCTACCATACCTTACATTTCTTCCTCCACTTCAATTAGTCTATCAGAGTCATTTATGACCCATCTTAATAGTTAATAGATATTTTCCTTTCACTGAAAAAAAAACATTGATCAATCAGGTTGCATTCACCTAGATTCTCCTCATACTTCTCAATAGGTTCTAGAACCACCCTCCATGGATAGTGTTGATAAAATATTGGAGAAAATACAAAATCAAGAAAGAGAGAATTTGTTGGGTACATTTACAATAGAGGAAGTGGAGGATTCTGGGGCAGATGAGGGAATAAAGTTCATGGAATCTCAAGAGGAGAAACTAGTAGTAGAAACTAAAGAAGAGAAGGTAGAAGAGGTGCATATAGAGCAGCTGACAAATTAGGAGATTGTAGAGGACAATTCTATAGAGGCACCATCTTCTTTAGCTTAGACAACAACTCCAACATAGCTTGAGGAGCAACTAAAAGATAAGGCACCCATTGCTAAGGGTCCTAAGGAAAGCTTTGAGGAAATTTTAGCTTGCATGGGGAAGCTTAAAGAGAAGAAAGAAAAAATAAGGTCCCACATGACCAGGGATGCCTCAGGTTCTAGAACCATTCACGTAGCAACACCTTTAGTGGATAAGGATGCCACAACAATTTTTCTTGAGTATGAAATTTCTTCCTTTGATATCATTCCTAAGTTAATAGAGCCCAAGAAATAAGTAAATTTCAAGGCCCTGTCTCAGATATTTGGAAAAGGTTGGATAAAGATTAGGCTACACAGAAAGAGTTAAAAGCACAAGTTGTTGAATTAACAACATTTATCCAATAGTTAGTTACTCCAATTCAGAGCTTCCTAGGGAAAGTTATTGCTCCCGTTATGCTATCGAAAGAGGATGTAAATAAAATGGAGCAAATGAAAACATGGACACAAACAATGTATGAGTGGTTTAACAATATTGTTGCTACTAGGGAAAATGTAATTGTTAGGGTAGTTGAAATACATAATAATTTTATAATTTTGAAGGATGAAATCGATAGAAGATTGTGTGGCCTACTCCAAGTATTATGAGATGACATATCCCAAGTTGGTGGCTATATTAAGGGTTTGTATATAGATGTAATAGAGAAAGAGGGAATTTTACCAAAGGAAAAGGTCAGAGAGCTGATGTTCTGGATGCACACACTAGATTTTTGAAAGGAGATTATAGCTCAAGTAATGCTCAAGATGAATAATATTGTTGGGTGAATAAATGAGTTACATGTTGATTATGATTAGTATCTCAAGGATATGGCCAAGGTTCCTTTTGGTTCTATTGAAAAGTTAAATGATGTGGTGTTGAAGCAAAATTGGTAAAATAAATATAAAAGTAGTCCACAAAGAACTTGGAGAAAGAATATTTGAATGTTGCTACATAGTTTTTGGTACTATCAAAAGAGGTGATTTGATAGAGAAAATATTGCATTGATCTACACAATCAACTAATGGAAGAATATGAGGCTTTAGCTTATAAAATTCATGCTTCCCAAGCTCCCCCTAATGATGAGTTGACAACCATGCTAACTAGTTTTGTTAAGTATACTATAAAGGAAAGAGAAGTTGGAAATTCTATGATAGAAGATAAATTTTTATAATTTTCTAGCCAAATTTAAGTTAGTTACCTCAAATTTCGTGTACCCAAATTTTGTGGGATTTTGTAAGATGTATTTAATGTAAATTTATATTAATATATTTTATATTCTCCTAGGTTCTCATGTGATAAAATTTTAATTTCAAGATGATTTTATAAACAGTTAACGCACCTAAAATATTAAATGCAAATGTAATCTTGGCTATTGGTGTTGAGTTGATCTCCACCATTGATTTTGTAAGCCTTCTATATAAAGGAAACATTTTCTCATTTGTAAATGTGGATTAGGAGTTGTTCTAACAACATTTTGAGATAAAATACAAGAAAAGGCATTGTAGTGTTGGTGACTTTTCTTGTTGTTTTTGAATGTATGCATGGTTCCTACTTCTAGTTTTATTTCCAATTTTAGTTTAAGTTCAATTATAATGATGGCAAAGTGTTAGAGGTATTTTATGAATCTACTACTCATACCATTTGTAATTTGTTGATTGTAGATTACTTTGTATGGTTAGTTTAAGTTGTTTCTTTTATTGGTTCAACTATGAATTTTTTTTCCATATTATGCCAAAAATTGGATATATATTTGCAGTTTGAAAATATTTAAGATTTCCCTTGAAGATTTCACTCTATCTACAACATTGTGGGTTTAAACCCGATTAAACAAAAAATAGTTTTATTGGGGATTTGTCTATTTACAACATCAACCATTGTTTTCATTGATCTTAGGTTTTCATATTTAGGATTTCTAAACCCTTATCTTTTGAATTTTATTTTAAAATTTGGGTTAGTTTAGGAAAGAAAAGAATCACATCAGAACTGTCATATCATATGTTAAGAGTCATTTTTAGGTTGTAAATCTAAAAATATAGATAGGGTTTTATCCAATCTTTAGATTTTACAAAACCCTTGTTCTTAGAGTTTTATTTGAACCATAAAGGTTTCTTGTGAAACTAACATTACATTAACCACTGAGTCATTTTATTCAAGTCAAGACTTGACAATCAAATACTTTGGGTTATCTTTCTAAAGATAGATTTTCTTTCAAGAGTAATGGTACTCCATTACTTTGTTTGTGTTGTGAAAGTGAAAAAATACTCATCAATAGAATTAGCGCTAGAAGGAGGGCCATTTTAACAAAATATGGAGCATATAGGATGATTCTCTCTTGATAAATTTTAAAGAATACTTAGGTCTACAACTAATAAGGGAAAATTCCTTGATCTTGGATCCCCCACATGAGCTAAAAGAGTTGCAACAAGGAGCATCCATCATCAGACCCACCTCATACTTCCACTTCATCCACCCCTTCCATTCCAACATCATCTGGATCTCATATCCCTTCTAGTGTACCAAAACCACCACCTCCACCAATGGCTTGGTTAGCAAATAACCCTTATCTCATTTTCTTCAACAACTACCATGATTTTCCCAAGAACCCTAAATTTTTTTGTTCTAAATTCCATGTCAATGATCCTAATAGGAAAGCCAGAGACCACATTAAAAAATTTCAAGGGACTCTTGCCAATAGAAGGATCCATCATTAGGATGTAGTATGCAAGAGTTTTCCTCATTCTCTAGGGAAAAAGGATTTTTATTGGTTTATTCATTTACCGACAGGTTCCATTACCACTTGGGAACTCTTGAAGAAAAAAATATTAGTAAAATATAGGATCCCAATCAGTCCAAATGAGTTATACAAGAAATTTTTTAAGTGAAAAGATAAGATAATGAGCTAATAAGCTCTTTTAATAACAAATTTCATAGAGCCTATACTAGGCTACACCCTATAATATAGATGATGAACTTGCTAGGAATGCCTATTATGTAGCCTTAGATATCTCACTTCAGTCTTTGTAAAAAGGACCAAACCAAACCCAACCTCTTTGGTGGAGGCATATGTTGAAGTAATAAAGGTTCACACAAATTTAGGCCAAATTTTCTTAGGGTCAACTAATTATTTGGGAGCACCAACAAGCTCAAATCAGATTCAAGGGATAAATCAAGCATTGGATCATCATACTCCCCTTATGAATTCAATTCCTCAAAGTTAGTTAGTTGTTAATCCAGGTGCTCCTTGGGTCAAGTTCCACCATCTCAGCTAGTGTGTTTGTAGAATTCTATTTCTTCGAGAACACCAGCAGAGAAAGATAAAATCAAAGAACTTACAAATCAAATGAGAAAAATGATTGTTGAAGTCATTCATCTCAAAATATAGAAAGTACAAAAGCTTCTACTTCTTATGGGCATGAAATTGTTCCTTCTACTTCGTACGATACTAATTTGGTACTGAACAACACTCCTTTTCCAAAAGAAGATGAGAATGAACAAGAATATGAAGACACTCTTAAGTCTTTGCTCAAAATGGAAACTATCTTAAATGAGGAAGATGATGTGTAGATGTTGCATCAAAATCACAGGGTGTATAATTTGTGGAGTGGTAAGCCTAAGGGTCCATTCATGACTCCTACTCCTCCTAACACTCTTGGGGTTCCTTCAGATCTGAACGCTAGTAACAATCCAACACCTCCCAAGGTACTTACTCAATTATTATCAAAAGAGTCTCATACCAAATTAGAAATTGCACAAATAGGGAAATATGTTGTAGAGGAGATGAAAAAGATGATGGTAAGCTTCTTTTTCTTTGAATTACTGAAAGTATCAAAGGTTAGGAATGAATTGTTCAGTTCTATCAAAGAGTTTGTTGAGACTATAGTTTCATCTAGTACAACCATACTTGAAAAGGTTCAGGAGAAAGGGAAGGAATTTTTTTAGATATCTCAGGTGGACACTCTAGCTATCCTTTTCAAAGATAAGAAGGATTCTTCACCTTTCATTCTAACTCTATGTATCTTTGGAAAAAATCTACATAATTATCTTGTGGATTCAGGTGCATCAACTAATGTGATGCCCTTAGCAATTTGAAAAGCACTAGGTCTCACCCCTACTCCTTCTGTGAGGAAAGCAAACCAACTAGATAAGGTTGAGGTTAATGTTGTAGTGGAGTTGAATCGCATCCACATGTAGCTTTCCTCCAACCCTTGAGTCTAATACTAGATTGATATTCAAGTTATTGATATACTAGATATGTATGACATGCTTCTGAGCTAGGATTGGACTAGAATTTTGAATGGGTATATGTCTACCAAATTATCTCATATGTGGATCCCATGGAGAGATGTGGCTAACCAAATTTAGGTTGAAGGAGAACCTCATATGAAACATATGATTATTGAGTACAACTAGAAAAATGAGGTACTATTTTTCAAAAGAAGATCTTGGCGTATATTCCTATACAACCTTGTGGATTGATGAAATAATGATGCTACATGACACGACGTTGCCTGCTGAGGACTTTAATGATGATGATTTATGTTTAGATGATGAGGGTGGTATATTCAAAGGATTCTAAGAATTTATGGCTAAATGTGTTAGTGATCAGATGAGTTTTGGAAATAAAATGAACTTTGATGACTTATTACTATCGTGTTGGTGTAGATTTCATGATGCATCACATTTAGAGTCTAAATGCTACTTATGTTAGATTGCAGCCAACAAGATAAAAGATTAGTTAAATCTTCCTGATTCCAAGAGTAGTATGGAGCAAAAACTAGTACAGGATGAGCAACCCTATAAACAAGTGTCACCAAGAGGAGATAAAGTAACATCAAGTGGTAGAAATAAGACCAAAATTTGGACACTAATGTTTGATGGCTTTCGATCAAAACAAGGCACTAGGGATGGTTTTGAGTTAATTTGTCCTAATGGTAAGATGTTCTTTACAACTCAAAGGTTGTAGTTTTACTGCACAAACAACATTGCTGAATATGAGGCTTTAGTGTATGGGATTCTAATGGAAATTCATAAGAAGGCCAAAGTATTGCAATTTTTTGGAGATTCAAAACTAGTTGTGAAATAAGTGTGAAAATAGTATTCTTGCCATGACAAAATACTAGTAAATTATTGATATTGTGTATGGGACCTACTAGAAAGTTTTGATGCCTTCAATATCCAATTGATTCCTAGAAGCAAAAACCACACTGTAGATGTGTTGGCCCAGGTAGCTAGTACATTGTAACCATTGTCACTCTTAGGTTTGAAGAAATTTACAGTTGAGCTAACACCAACTCCTTCAATACTCGATAATATGACAAGTTTTTAGGTGTTCAAGGATGATAAGCATACTGTATTTCATTACTATTTTAGATGTATTCACAACTCAAATCATAGAAAAATCAAAGCTAGAGGAGATTAAGTTTGACCTCAAAGGAGTAATCAATTTGAAGACTAATATGATCCCTAGGGATATAGTTCAGCTAGAATGAATCTTCAACATTGATAAACTACGATAGATGGATCAACACTCTAAAGAAGAATCTATAGCTAGCAAGTGAAACACTTATAATATGGGCACAATTGAAGTACCAAGGAATGTATTTATCAAAAAAATTTGTACTCTAGCTAAAAAGGAAGGTATAATCAAGGATCTTCATATATATCAAGATGTGATAACATGGAGTTATGAGGACCTAAAGATGTATGATACATCAATAATCACATATAGTTCCCCTTAATCTAGATGCCAAGCCATTTGGACAACAATGACCCGTCAATGCATTACTCGAGCCAGTCATTTACAAAGAAGTATAGAAATTTCTCTCAACAAAGATTATCTTTCCTATGTGTCATTCAACATGGGTGGACAACTTGGTTCCAATCAAGAAGAATAATGAGGAGATATGTCTATGTGTGGACTTTAAAAATCTTAATCAAGTTTCAAAGAAGGATAATTACCCATTGCCCTCATTGGATGAGGTGTTAAAAATTATGAATTGTTACCAAATGACGTATTTTCTAGATGGATACTTTGGCTATAATCAAGTGATGGTTTCTCATGAGGATAGATTAAAAATGAATTTTACCACCAAGTGGGGTACATTTGCATATAGGTGGATTCCTTTTGACTTGATTAATGCTCGGTCAACTTTCCAACATGCCATGGATATTACTATCAAAGATTTGGTTGGAAAATGCACAATCATTTATATGGATGACCTGAAAGTGTTTTCAAAGAAATGAGAAGATCATGTGTTAGATTTGTGCAAGGTGTTGGTGTGAATAATTGTCTTGTACCTAGATCATTCATTCACTAGGTAATTAGGGGAAATATTCACATGTTAAGTTTACTTAGGATATAAGATTCTTTCTAGAATTCTTAGTTGGATTTTCTAGAACTTATCTTATCTAGCTATATTGCATGATTCCTAGGTAGTTAGTTGTCTCATGTAATAGGATTAAGACACTTGTCATGATCTTGTCTAATCCTACATCTTATCCTTTCCTTTATAAGAAAGGAATCTCATTTACATTTGAATCAATATATTCAACCATTATTCAATCTTACATTGTGAAGCAAGCTTTCTTTCCGTTCTCTCTCTCTCTTGTGGAAGTGGTTTTGGTCTAGCAACTATTCCTAGGGCTGTTGGGGAGTCACCATCTACTCCCACACAAGGTGTTCTAGAGATGTAGAGAGTTTGGCATCTCATTAAACCCCAAGAAGTGTATTTTTGGGGTCAAGTAGAAGGTAAACTATTGGGCCATGTTATATTAGAAAAGGGGATTTCCATTAACCTTGAAAGAGTGCAAACAATTTTGTGAATACAACCCCTAGCCAGTAAGAAAGAGCTCAAATCATACTTTGGAAAGATCAACTTTCTACATAAGTTTATTATAGGTTTTGTGGAGATAGTCAAACCATTGAATTCTATACTAAAACAAGATGCAAAGATTGACTAGAATCTAGAAGCTAAGTGGGATTTGAAGGAGATTAAGCAGACAATTATTGATAGTCTAGTATTAGTGAGTCTTGATTATTTTGTGCGCTTCTATATCTCTTCATTTGCATTGGACCACTCTTGTGCTACAATTCTTACCCAAAATAAAGAAAAAAGGGGACAAACATCTAATAGATTTTATGATCACTCCAGTTAAAGATTCTAAGTTGAGATATCCCAACATAGAAAAACAGGCGTATGCCTTAGTGAAGGTAGTCGAAAAGTTCAAACACTACATTGTGAGAAGTAAAATATATGTAATTGTTCCTGATCCAGTGGTCAAGATACTAATAATGTAGAGTGAGTTGGGAGAACGAAGAGGAAAATGGGTCACAATGTTACAAGAATTTGATCTAGAGATTCAACCAATGAAGCTAGTACGAGAACAAGCATTAACTCACACCATGGCAGAAACTAATCTAGGGATTACAATGTAGCAATACAATCTTGAAATGTCTCTCCGGATGAGTGGTATGATGACATTAATTTTTATTTTCTTAACCAACATTTCCCATCCCATTTAAAAACTATTTAGAGGCATGCTTTATGGTTGAAAAGTAGCAATTTTATACTAAAATGGGCAATACTATACAAGAGGAATCATGAGGATATCTATTTGAGGTGCCTTGGTAAGCAAGAATCATCTACCATGATGAATGGTTTTCACACTATGTTCAAGACAGTTCATGGTTCAGGAGAAACTACATCACATCAAAACTTGAGAGTTGGGTACTACTGGCCTACCTAGTTTCATGATGCACATGTCCACATCCACACTTGTCACACTTGTCAAATTGGTGCTAATAAGGAGAGATATGTTGTTCCTATGCAATCAATTGCTGTGGTACATCCCTTTGCATAGTGGGGGTTCGATTTCATCAATATGACCAATCCTCCTTCCTCTACGGGTCACATGTATATTCTAACTATGACTGATTATTGCACTAGATGGACAAAAGCTATTGCATACAAACAATGCATTGATGAAATGGTAATTTTAAATTTATTGAAGAATATATTGTAATGCATTTTGGATGTCCATTTTTATTAGTTTATGATAATGGTCTTGCCTTTGCATCTTTGAAAATTTCTAGGTGGGAATTTGAATATGGAATTACTTTAAAGTTTGCATCTAACTATTACCCTTAGGGAAATGGCCTAGCATAATCAACCAATACGAATCTCTTGACTTTCATACAAAAACTGCTAGATAAAAATGATAAAGACTAGAACACTCTGCTAAAATTTTCCCTTTGGGTAGATCAAACCTGTAAGAAGGCTGCCTTAGGAACTTTTGAAATTTCATGCCCCCCTTTGATGTCCCATCACAAATATCTGATCTAAGAGATTCCCCATGGGCCACCTTGCATGTTTTTACCTTGAAGGTTTCCTAAATTTTTCTAAGTCCCAGAATTTTGGGTTTTCGGGTTGTCTCTTACTTTCTTACCTTGCATGTCTTCTTCATTTCTCCATCGCTCCCTTCCTTCCCCTTTTTTCTTCTAATTATTTTAGGTATTGGCCTTCGACCTTACCCTTTACCCTTTATTATTGCTTAAGTCTTTGCATCGCCTATTGCTGAAGCATTGTCGCTCATTGATTCCATTTCTGCGATGAGTGATGAGCTTATTTCCCATCCATCATGTATTGCTACAAAAATTTTGCTTCTCATTTCATTTTTCATGATGCATGATGGATTATGTTTCCCTTGCATCGATTCCCTCCTTCGCATTGCTAAATTATTTTTTCTCGCTTAACCTTTTCTGCAATGTGTGATATGCTTCATGCCTTCTCCATTTTTTCCTTTCTCGTTTCAGTCTTTGGCCTTCAGTCTTCCCTCTCCCCTCTCTCCTCTTCCTTATGCCTTTCTTCTATCGGCCTTCAGCATTCCCTCTTCCCTCTCACTATTAACTTCGTAGTGCCTAATCCTTCGGTTCGACATCTAACCTCTAATGGTCTGAGGTTAGACCCCCAAAATCTCTTCTTTTTTCCTTCTTCCATTTTTCTCCTCACCGATACCTAAACTCCAAAATTTGACTAAGTGTTGGGGTTTTTGGTTTTGGTCTTCGACCTTCCCCTTTAGCTCTTACCCTTTATCAGTAAGAGTTATCCCTTCCTCCTGACCTCTAACCTTCGAAAGTTTGAGGTCTGATGCTTGACGTATCCTCTCTTCATTATGGTTTCCTCCTCGCTTCTTCCAAGCATGCATTAAGCGATACGTCCAAATCTTGACATCTGATAGCTCGACACTCGATGTCTGATAAATAAATTTTTAGGGTTTCAGACCATTTTTTTCAAGCTTGTAAAGGCGATTTTTTGGTTCTAATGCCTTGACCATCTTGCATTTTGATGTGTTTTTTGGGCGACATTTTTTAGGCTTGATTTGATGTTTGAGCAACAAGATATGATTCTTGAGCTTTAAGGATGACACTTATTGCCTCCCATACCTTCTACAGTTGGATTTCATGGGCGCCCATGCCCATTTATTACTCTTTATTGAATTTCAAGGTGGATCTATGCCCTAATTGAGATTTTCATGGATGGCTCAGATCTTGCATGCATAGGCTTTATTGCTAACCCTAGTTAGGGTTAGGGTTTGGTTTGTTGTTCTGAGTTATGCTTGATCTATAAAGGAAAAAAATGTATTCATTTTGCTTCTTCTTCAGTAGGTTGTTCTTCTTCCTCTGGCTCCTCGGGGGTCTTTCTTTTGCATTGTATTTTGCATCTTTGCAATTGTAAAGATTAGATTTTTTCCTCTACATCAATGAAATCGATCAAGTTTTCCTTTTCTTAGCTCTCCTATGTTTGAGTAAGTTTATTACCTTGCTTATTTGGATTTTTTTTGTATTTTTCATGTATGTATGTTGTGTTAAATCATTTATATTTTCTAGTTGCGAAACCCTCTTTCCTTCCAACACCTTGTTAAACCCTAATCTCCATGTTTTCCTCTAAGAATTGGCCAAACAAAGAATTATGAATGTCCCCTTTCCCTTCTTCAACGATGTACTATGCAATCTTGGCCAGGAAGAAGTGACCTTTCTATCTTGGTGTATCACCTCCTTTTCCCTTTCATGTTCTCCTTCTCCCCTTTTCCTTATGAGCTATTAGTGGTAGGTTTTTATGTGTTGGGTTCGAACAACACATTGCACTAGGATTGAAAAGGAAGTTGGCCTTCTCCAGAGATTGGATCTCATACACATAAAGGTCCCACATCTTGAGGTTGTTTCCATTGTGTCATTGGAATGTTGAGCTTCGTGCTCAGTAGGGTGTAATTTAATGTGACAATAGGAAAATCTTCACGTCATTTAGTGTATGGTCTAGAGCCTGTCTTTCCAGTCCATTTAAAAATCCCCACCTTGCAATTCAGTAATGAATATTATGATGAAGGGGACTATTGATAACAGTTTTACTCACAGTAAACAGATCGAATAAAATCTCCACAAACAAGACCACGAAGAGCGTATCCTTCTTGAAAGATATGGAACAAAGACAACCTAAAGAGAAATTCTGCATTCACAGATAAAGATTGGCTTTCGTTCAATCCCAAGTCTCTGATAACTAGGTCATGGTTGCACTAGGGTCGTTCTCGAGTAATGATGTGATATTTGCTGTTAATCTCAAGTGGGACTATGGTTGTTCTTTGAACATTTTAGATAACATTTCAAATTGAATGGATAAACTTGAACATCAAAGATTTGACATAATATTTCATGAAACATCATAAATTCCTTGCTATCACTTAAGTAAATTTAGCATTAAGCATTCAACAACTTCATGGAAAATAAAATATTTTCAACAAAATTCTTTCCATTCATTTATATTTTTTGGAACATTTTCAAATATTAAACATCTATTCTAAAACAAAGTATAAAAAATACTGAAGAATAAAAGTTTCTCCTAGTTATTCTCCATGGATGCCCCAAAGAATTAATCAAAACAGAGAAAACCACTTTATATTTCACCAAATTGCTTTACAACTACGTATAAAATAGTGCAAGATTTTAAAGAGAGGGTTTCGTTTATGGACACCGAGTAGGTTTTGTATGCACCCTTAAATGACACAACATATAGTCTTGTTTGATCGAACTTACAAAACCAGCTACAAAAGATACTGAGATAGGTAGCTATCCATAAAGCTCTGATATCAATTAATGTCTATGTGCATACAAAGTTTTATGCCAAAATGGTTCAAAAAAGAGGAAAAAAGAACAAAAATTAAAAAAAGTTTATGCTCCTCTGACATCCACAAATTCCAAACTTAAAATAAAAATGAAGCATCCTCTGGCGTTTTATACAACACAAGGCTCATATAGGATAAGACAACTACTTGAGAGGAAATCTAAGGGACCAATCTCATCAAGGAACGTGGAATATTGTGACCAATAGGAGAATTGAAATTGAAGTCAATGGTAGTCAATTCTAATTACTCGTTGAAGTTCTTTGGGTTCTACTTTTTCATCTTTGTCAGGATTCCTTCTGAAATCGAACAAATCTATCCACACAAAGATATATAGGAGCTTCCCATTATAATAGAGTGATCAGGTGGAAGTCGAACTTGTATATCTCAGGTTCCTCAATTTGAACATTCTAGGAATGAATTACTCCCAGAATAGATACACTTTATTACTACATGCTTGGACTCTAGCATCCTGGTATTCCAGTAACTGGCACATCTTTGCAACAAACTCTGTTCTAGCATGAGCTCCTTAAGTGCATCATCGAACCTGGTAATAACATCAAGTTTTTTCACAAATGCAATTTGTGTGACCATCCATACCCGAGATTTGCATCACAATCAATATCTCCTGCAATCACAAATTCCATATATTAAATCCCCTTTTAAAAAAAAAAAAAACATAATAAAATCTCATGTAAATAAAACCATTATTCAAATGTTAGTACAAAAATTCCATAATTAAAACGTCTTTCAAAAAGAATATCATAAATCCTTGTAAATATACCGAATCATTAGGATCATTAGAAAAATTTAAAATTTTAACATTTCATTTCACATTGCAACTCGGTACTTGATACCTGGTATTCAACTTTACCCACTTACTTTCCTGGACCTCAGTTATACCAGAACTCAATTATACCAGACTCCCTCTTACCGAACTCACACTTATCGGACCAAAGCCTTTCACTTAAACTTCACATTACCTTTTTCCTTTTTTGTGTTTCCGGTACCCAGTACCCAGTGTATGAAACACTTACAATATGAAGTACTTTCTTTTATCAAAGTCTTCTCTTCTTTTCTCTTCACTTTCGGTGATCTTCCAATTTGTTAGCTCCTGCCATAAGAGTTATATTTTTCACATGGTTCCCCAAGTATTTTTAGTCTTGGGGCATGTTGTGAGACCACACAACAGGGACAAACTAGAATCCTTCCTTTCCCAAGTCCTTCATTTGGAGGAAAATCATGATTAAGCCATTGAATTTTTTTCTAAAATTCAAGGTTTTGTCAAGTGTTGGTTTGATAGGTAGGCCCATGTTAAGGCCTTTAGAATTTCTAATTTGGTCCTATATTGGGATAAGGTGCATGAGAAGAAGGGAGAGCATGTAAAATTTGATAATCTATGGCTTGGGCCCTTCTAGATTTCTGAAATATTAGGGGACAATGCATATCGTCTAAAGATCCTCATGGGTGAAGATGTCCCACTACCTTTCAATGGGAAATATATCAAGCTTTACTTCTAAGCTTGAGTTGTCTCAACTCGAATGTTTGTACATAGTTAGGTTTCTTTTGTGTTGTGTCATTCTCTTTTTCATTTTTCTTGGTCATAATTTTGAGTGAGTGATGATCTCTTCTAGGAAGTTAGTCCAATTCCCCTTCTTTGATAATTTTTGATCCTCTTCCTGGTAGAGTACAGTTAGTTGGGTTCATGAAAAATTCTTTTGAGATTCATAACTTTGGTATTTGTTTGATCTTGGGTTTTCTCCATTATGTTTTGAAACCTTACACAGTATACAAATACATTAAATTAAATTGGGATCTCTTTTGGGTAGGAATGTGGTGTGGGATTTCTTTTGGGTAGGAATGTGTTGCCAAGTATAACATGAAAACTATTTACTTCTTGTTGTAGCACCACTGTTATCCTCAACCCCAAGGGTAGGCTTCATTTCCTGCAAAAGATTTGAAAAGAAACAATCTAAAAGAAAAAGAGAAAAAAAGATAGATATTTTCTAATTAGAGGGATTTGAATATCTCTATTTCGGCTATAGACACCTAGCTGGTAGTAGAGATATGCTTGAGAGGGTACCGAAAATAACCTCATTGGAGTTGTGGATGCCTGACTGGTAATGAGGCTCTATCCAGGTTGCTTTTGGAGTAGGATTACCTACATAGCCTTGTGCTTGGTGGTCCATCTTCCAAAGGGAACTTCCTCAGTAAAATTTAATGAACATCATTTTTACACACTTGGTTTCTTATATGGCGGGGATCCCTTGGTCTACATTAGATCCCTAGTTTTTATTTTTAGAAGCATTTGTTTTACTGGTCTGCAATGCCAAAAATACTAGATCCCTATTTATCTATGAAACTCTCTAGAGTATTTCACTAGTGGAGTCTCCATTTCTTGTGCCTTGCACACACTCCCCATTGAAAAAGAGGACCCCCTCTTTTGTTTACTTGTTTTGGTTTGGTTTTTATTTTGTTTCACCTTTTTCTCCTTTGCTTGGGTTAATCTTAGAATTTTGGGTCAAATTCTTGCTAAGTTTTATCCTTTTGCAAGAATTTCTTTGTTGCGGGGATTCATCTTTGCGAGGATCACGTCCTTTGAGTTTCCATTGTTAAAAATCCCATGAGATTTCAAACTTCGCAATTTCCCAATCCCTGTAATTCATCTAGACCCTCATTTCATTGAGTTCTACAAGGTTTGATTTTCCACAGGGTGATAGTTTGTGAGATTTTTTGTGTGGGTTTCTCATATGAACTTTCTTGCATTAGATTGGCATTGGTTGAATCTTGTGGGTTGTGTATTCCCGCATTCCTCCATTTCCTACATTTGGTTGAAGCCCTAACCTTAGTGCATACCACACTGTCCCTTATGTGCATTAATTGATACGGGTTCCTTGGGTGTATAAATAGCCCCATCCATCTCATTTTTGTAACCTCTACAAATGGTTTTTATTTAAGATGCACACTCATGAGGTCTATGAGTAAAACTTCATTGATTCAAAGTGTTTGAGGATTCTGTGTCTTATTTGTTATCATTCTTGTGCAAATCTAAGGTAGGGGTTATTAGACTCATGAATTTGTTTGCATTTTTGGGTTTTGCTACATAATTTTGAATTTTGTCGATAGGGCATTAAAAAATTAGGGTTTCTTGGATAGGAGTTTTCCATGTGGGATTTCCCTTTATAGAACCCCGGTCTATGTTTTCCAAAGCTTTACAATTTTGAACATTGCATTTTTTCACACTTCTCAAAACTTACAAAGGGACTTTTTCGTGAGGATTCCTATACAAGAATCTCCTCCTTAGGCACCCGCATTCGTAATCCCCACATTACTTTCATTGTTGCACCTTGATATGTCCAACAACACTTTGATTTTCAAAGCTAGTAAAACACACATCACTCAAAAATCCGCAAATTCTAAAGTTTCGTACTCATTTGAACCTCACATTTTTGTGAAACCCGCATAAGATCGATGTCTACATGTCCCATCTTCACAAGGCGTTGCTTGCAAGGATACAAAAGTGAGTTTCCTAGTATTTAACACTTGCATAATTCAAACTTGGAGAGATTAAGTCATCCTTTTCTTGAACGTGCTCATTCTGAGCTACAAGGTTATGATGTTGAAATTTTATAAGATAACATTCAAATTTTAAACCTCTCGTGGAATTTAGCTTGCAAGAAATTTGTTGTGGGTTTCTGAGGCCTATTTTCTCACAAAATTTTTTGACCCCCCAAAGCCTGCATTGCCTTTAGTCCCTCAAGACCCATGGACCCGCAAAATGATAAAACCCACAAATGGTATGGAATTGCTAAATTTCAATATTTTTCTCTATTTTAAATGATGATATGTATATGCAACATTTTTTAGATATGATAGTTTTCCTTTTGGAGGAATGTATGTAGAATTTTATGAGAGATGTTCATGACGGTATACAAGTTAAAACTTCTTGCATTTCTAATTATGATCCTTCTTTTACAAATTGTATGGAAAATATTGATTGAATGAAGATGAAGTATGAATTCAAAGGACTTGATCCCCCATCTACTATCAACTTTTATTAGTCAATGATTGGTGACACCAATCTTGGGCATGTGAACATGGAAGATTTTTGAGAAAGGATATTTGGAGATAAGAAGAAAAACCTTGCAAGGAAGATCAAATAGAGTGGGGTGGCCTAGGCTGTTGGTTTCCCAACTACTGTCCAATGCCCATAATTATCATGGAGGTCAGAGAGCACTATTACAAGGATTCAAGGAAGATATTTTTCCAGATGGTAGAGTGTTGGCTAATCTTACACCTTCTTCCATTTCTCACACATTTTGGATTACCTCCTTTGAAATGAAGGTTACAAGAAAAGGAATTTTAAGAAAAAGGTATACAAAGGAGATCCACATAAGGCTCTTGGGCTAATCAATGAACATTGGATGAAGAATCCATGAGAAAATCCCAATAAGCTACCCAAAAACCTATACTCGAGTGACGTCGTGCACAAGGTCAATGATTTGGTAACTCTCTTGAGAAGAGTCATGGGCTTGTCTTCATCATCAATGTTCGAGACATTAATGTTTTATTTCATATAAGAGATTCTTTGGGGCACTACAAAGTTTGAATGGGAAAAGATAATAAGTGACAACATTTATATTCAGTTCATTCATGTGAAGACATCTCACATCTTCAATATGTCTTCTTACATTGTTTATCTCTTTGCAACTAATTATAAATATAAGGGATTAACTTGTAAGGGTGAGTTAGATGTAGGTCTAGATAAATTTAAGGTATATGAGTGCTACCCTCAACTGTAGGCAGAAAATGCAAAACATCACTACAAGAGAGTGAACGATGCATTCATCATGCATATTGTGAGAACTCTGCAAGGGGATCTCAATAAGAGATGTTAGAGTAATAAGTTATTCCACTTAATTAATTATATCATATTGGTTAATTAATTAAGTCACTTATTCCTTTATTTACTTAAGCTAAACTTAGGCACATTAATAATTGATTAATTATTAAGTGTGCACACTAGGGTTTCATTTAGGGTTTCCCTTTTAGGGTTTCTTGATCTCCTTCATAAGGATTGATCTCTTTGTAATAATTGATTTCTCAATAATGCATTTTTACTTTGAGGTTTACAAAACATCTTCTTTGGTTCTGCATGTCTTTTGCATGTGACAGGTTATTGCATGTAGGTGATCTTGGTTTTCTAACAAGAGACTCTCCTCCCCATCCATGGAAAGGCTAAAGAGGTTTGGATACTGGTTCATCCATTTTCCCAATTCCACTTATTTAAGGATGGGGGGTTTCTCAGGTGCTCCATATAGGCTCTTACGGTACCCCAATGGAAAAATAATCATGTTGGAGATGACTAGACAACTATGCACCCCCCATCGCTTGCTACATGAGAAGCATAGAGCTAAGATACCTTACCCTTTAACTTTTGGGAGAGGTTTGTATGCATGTTTCTCAACTCCTTCAACTGAATATTCTGATAAAGAGATATAAGGCTTTAGGTTTTTTTTTTCATGACCAAAGGAATAATTTTGATTTGTATGGTAAGATGTAGAATCAGGTGGGAAAAAAATATGCACATCAACAATATTTAGAGGAATTTTGGGCCAATTGTTCTAGTGAACTTGATGTAAGAAGGAGGTTGTATATGAGATTAATATTGGAGGACATATACAAAAGGTATTGTTTCAAGACAAGTTTCATGATCAAGATCCACATCCATTGAAGCCAATTCATGCTAGTTGTAAATTTGTAATCCAAGGTTCAAACAAAGGTTTTGTGAGTTCTTACATTGCTTGTTCATTCATCATCCCTTCATGCTATTTTGTTTCATTTCAAGGTTTAATTACCAAACTGGGGTTTGACCAAGGAAAACCCCCATTCACCTAACAAACAACATTTTGCTCTCTTTGATGTGTGATTGCAGATTTTAGGTGGAAAATCCTTTGAATAGAAAATTTGAAGAAAGTTGCAAAGTTTTCAAAGTTACAAGAAAAGTTTCCATATCATGGAAACTCTTCTTGAACATTTAGTTTTGGTTATTTGACAATGAAAATCAAGAATCTGGGAGTGTAGACACAACAAAAGAGAACCCATAAAGGATTTTTACAGAGCCCTAGCCAGGACCCATTTTCCATAGGGTGAACGAGTCCTTAGTGAGCTTCAAAAAGTGACTTTTGGTGAATGGTACACATCATTCTCCTCTTTCTAGATCTGCATTTTGATTACTGTTCCCATCAGTTTTGAGTACAGTCTTCTATTTGCATTTTATAGCTTGCATTTTGGAGTTTAGTTGATGATTGTAATATTTCTCCTAAAAGTGCTATTTGAAGCTTACCCCCACCCTTGCATAGAGAGAAAATTTTCTTATTCATACCTTGATTTGAATCACCTTTTTGGTTGTTAGTCACTTCATTGTTTGGATCTCATTTCCTTGAATGAAATTATAGAAATAGGCTTTTGGGGTGAACATCCTTTTATAACATTTCCCACACTTAACCCCATTTTTCTTTGGTTCATTTTGGCGAACCTGAGTTTGATCATTTCATTTTCTAATTTTGGAGTTCTCTTTCACCCTATATTTAGATCTTGCATTCATTTAAATCTCTTTGCATTGAATTGAGTCTCATTTAGAGTGTCTAGTTTGAATTTAACCTTGCATTTCATTGAAGGGTTTTAGGATTACATCTTTTCATTCTTTAAATTTGAAAAATATAAAAAAAAATAGTCATTTTTCATATAATTTACATAACATTACATCATAATCATTTTCATTTGAAAATTGAAAAAAAATTGCATATCGAATTAGGTTTTCTAGGTTGTCATTTTTTCACATTTTGCATTTGCATTCAATCCTCATTTCACATAAAATGAAAACTGTAACTTATTGTTTCAGCTCAGAATTTGGAAACCACTAAAATTAACTCTGAAATTTGTAAATTTTTTTTCAAAACCCTAACCTAGGACCCATTTTCCCTAGGGCGAATGAGTCCTTGATTAGGGTCATATTCTGATTTTTTGGGAATTAAAACATTCATTTCTGCATTTCTATTTGTTGTTCTCATATTTCTATT
The DNA here is from genome assembly GCA_007258455.2 of Sequoia sempervirens. Taxonomy (NCBI): domain Eukaryota; kingdom Viridiplantae; phylum Streptophyta; class Pinopsida; order Cupressales; family Cupressaceae; genus Sequoia; species Sequoia sempervirens. The sequence continues at coordinate 40,297,502 of VDFB02000020.1, forward strand.
TCTGTTTGTAGAATTTATGTTTCTTCAATTTGATCATATTTAGCTTAATTTGATAAAGTTAGTAAATTGTGTGATTTAAAAATTGCATTTACAAGATATAATTTTCAGGTTTTTTTAGTGTAATTTAAAAATTACCTTGTTTAGATTCTAAAAAATTGTATTTATGTATTGCATTCTAGGTCATTGTATTGCATTTTACCCTCTTTCCATTTTGGGTTGACATTGTGTTTGTGAAACTTGTATGAGCTTTACAACTTGGTGTCCTATTAGAAATATTGTTGTGAGATGTAGTTCGAGACTCATGTCATCCCGCAATACACCATTCACCGTGGATCTTGGGTTTTCCAACTCTTTCACTAATAGTGTTGATAATCAACCCTCTATGATCATAGCCTACATACCTCATTTCCAATGACTTCCTTACCTACAACCAATATGCATGATGTTGTTCATGTCCTGCAAGAAAGCATAAGAAGAATGGATGAAGACCTAGAAAAGTTACAAGAATTTACACATATCGAAAACATGGACAATAGTATAATTCCTACTTTAGATAATCTAAGGAAAATGATTGAAACCAAAAATGGAATGTAGATTATGTGAGGTATAGCTCATCTTGTTAATAATACCATCCCTACCATGAATATTTGTGCTCAAGCTTTGAGGTATACTAAAATCTAAGGTGGAAATCCCATTCATCCTTCCACAATCCCCATCTCTATTCCTACATACACTAGTACTCATGTTACCACAACCATTTAGCCTACTAGCAATGTCAACACTTCTTTAGGTATTTCCACTGAGAATCCTTGTACCTTTGTCCTTTCAAATCTCATATCTTTTCAATCATCTCCCCTTACAAACTTACAATTCACTTGCCCTCCAAAAACATACACCACTCCACCTTATTCTCCTCCACCTCACATACCAACAATGATCCCATCATTAACACACTTTTACAAAACATGTCATTCCTTCAACAAAAAATCACCACCCTAAATAAAAAAACCATGGCCAACCTTCACAATACATTAAAACCAATCCATTATCCTTGGAGATATTGATAACACAAATGCCAAAAGGTCTAGAGGTTCCTAGATTTGAGAAATATGGTGGGAAAGGAGATCCCGTTAGCCATGTTTCCACTTACATAGCCCTATGTAGTGATTTCATTTTTGAAGATAAGCTCTTGGCTAAACTCTTCCCTATATCTTTGAAATATACTTCTTTAGAGGGGTTTTTCTCCTTACCGAATAATTCAATTCATTCATTCAATGAAATTATTGATGCCTTTTATAACCACTCCAAAATTCATATGGGTCCTAAGATGAATTTAGCTGACTTGATGAAATGTATACAAAGGGATGATGAGAAAGTCACTGATTTCATAACATGATATCAAAATATTTATTCACAAATAAGCATTAAGGTTCTTGATGCCAACCTTCAAAGAATGTTTATTTCCAATCAGCAAGAAAAAAATCAAACTAAGCTTGATATGATGAGATTTCCCTCCTTCACACAATTATGCACAACCCTTCATGATTACCAAAATTTGGTTAGTAGTTGTGATGTGAAAAATCCACCTAGCTGTGTTGAAAATTCTGAATGCACACCTCAAAATAGTTATCAACCTTTCAAGAAACAAAATAGGGGATTTTTTACAACTTAATTCCCCTCAACCAAATCAACAAGTTGATAACCAAGTGGCTTCTATAAAGACGATAAATCCTTTTTCCTTTGGGGATAGGAATAGACAATTTACCCCTCTACCCAATACCCTTCATAATATCATGTTGCAGTTCTTGAACAAGAATATGATTTCCTTACCTCCTGTTAGAGCTCCTGATCCTAATAAACCATTACCCTCAAACTATAGATCAAATGCTTATTTTCTTTTCCACCAACAAAATGGACATGATACAGAACATTGTAAGCATCTTAAACATCTTGTGCAAGACCTCATTGATTCTAGTCGACTTCAAATTGGAGGTGTGAATGATCAAGGTAATAAGTCCATAACTCCTCCTAACCAAAACTTACAAATCTTTACCAATCCCATGCCAAAACACACTATTTCATTTGTCAAAGCTAGTGAAACAAAGAATGATGTGATGAATGTTGACACAAATGATAAAAACACAAAAGACAACAATGAAGACAAAACCAAAATACCCCTTGATATTTCTTTCTCACAAAATGACATTTAATCAGACATGCACCCAATGGTCTTCTTTACATAGTTGGAAGAATCAATGACAAGCCTATTAATGGGATATTCCCATCTGTGTAGAGAATGTGATCATTGAAGAATTCCTATTTGTGAATGAGATTTATCAAGATATATATGACAAACTAAAAGCATGGATCAAAATGCATAATGGTTTTTCTTGCCCTGCGATTGGATCTACAAATCTCCCTCTAAAGGTTGGACCGAAAATATTAAATGTCTCATTCACTATCATCTCGATGTCATATCAATTTTGTGTGAAGTTAGGCTATCCATGGCTTCACTCCATGAATTCTGTCCTGTCAATTATGCATAAATGTTTAAAATTTCCCTTTGGAAATGGGATATTTACTATGCATCATAGTGTCTTTAATCCTATGTCTTCCTATGATAACTTTTCATTGGATTTCTTTCTGATCGAGCCTATTGAGCCTATTAAACCCCATGAAGACTTCTTTTTCAAATCATATCAAAAGTTTAAGGCAAAGAAAATTGTAGAATTATCCCTTAAAAATATGCCTCAACCCATGATTGAGCCACACATCCTTGACAAAACCATGATTGAACCAAAATCCCTTCCAAATATCTAAGAACACCCTATTACAAATCCTCTTACCATTTCCTATAAGAGACCACGAGATAATAAAAACAATCTCATTGTTCCTTCTAAAATAAAACAAGTTTACAAAGCCAAAGAGAAAGTGGTTAAATAACCTCCTATGGGTCCTTTGGTTCCTCCCCTAAGGGAAGAAAATAAACCTATGGTTGAAAAACCTACTCCTACACAATCACAAATTGAAAACATAATAAAAAGAGATGAAAATGCTATAGAGCATAGGCGTAGACGTTGTGCTATTTCTCATATATTACAAACTAAAGAAGAAAAAAGCAACAAATAAAATCAAAATAAAAACTTTCCTGAAGCAATGCATGATGATTCTATACCTTTGCTACACGTAAACAAGAACCTTCTAGGGACATTATCATTCGACCTCCTGCTGTGATTAATTTAGATGATGATATTGATATTACAAAGAACGATGAACAAGTGCATAATGAGTTGAATTCATTATTATCCTCTTCCATGAGCTTAAATGACAATTCTCCTAAAAAGAGCGTTGAACTTGGTGCGTGTCCTAGTTTGACACTTGATGTTGTCCCTTTGGCTAGTTTTTTGCCTTGCACATATACTGATCAAGATTGGGATGTAGATGAGTTGCTATAGGTTGAATCACATGTGCCTTACTAGTATTTTAATTTATTTTCTTTTTCATGTTTTTTTTATGTGATTTCATGTGCGTAATGTAATCCCTCATACTATTCTGTTTGATGTATCTCTTTCTCTTTTTGTGCATTCCTCTATTTTTATCTACATTATTATCTATGTCGTAAACATTTTTTACTTTTCATTTGTCTTTTTTTTTCCTTTTGGGGATGATGTAAGGAATTGAAACATTTAGGTCTCTTCCATGTTTACTCAAAGTCATTTTATTTTTTTTCACTCTTTTTGTGTCATTAGATTCCTATTTTGCGAGTATTTGGGGAATGATGATGTTTCCGAGCTCTATAATCACATTGTAGCAAAGATATAATAACCCTGAATTCGTGGATCCCTTATGTGTTTTTGGGGACAACCCCTTCCTCTTTTCATGATGTAGCTTCATTTGGAAACATATGACTTGGCATAGGGATTTTCGAGTAAGCTCTTATGTCCTCTTTATGGTTGGCATTGACTATTAGCTACTTTGAAGTTATTGCTCACAATAATGGTGTAGCAATTCCTTTAAAGTGGGGGCATACATTGGAATTATTTTCAACAACTCTCATGTTTCTTTGTATGATTTTCTTTCTTCTTGTGATGTGTCCTTTTCTTGGTGGTGTCATTGGATTTGATTTCCTCCAAGAGCGTGATATTTATTAGCATACAAATTTCCTCTTAGTGGCGATGCTACGTGTTGTATTCCTTAAGTTGTGAATCTTTTATCTTGGAATTGTCCTCTCTTGGAGACATTAGGCACGATGTTCCCTAAGAAGAAGACCTTACGTGAACTAAGCAAAACCCCTTTGAACAAAAACTTTAACAAGCATTATTTTTCATAAGTGTTTAGCATAACGCATCTTGCTAACCTTATGAAGCTCAAACCCTAAATTCAAGGCCACTTAGCATAACACACCTTGCTTGCGTATGGAGCCTTTCCTTGTTCATAGGTGCTTAGAATAACACAACTTGTTAGGCCCTATGGAGCATGAAACCTTTCCTTATGGTTCCTTATTGAAGTTATCAGAGGGATAGCTTTGGTATGGTTAGTACAATGATAAGCCTAAACAAGGGAATTAATTTATCATTGTATGATGAGAAGCCTAAATCAGGGCATGACTTTATCACTAAGCCACTTTATCAGGATACTCACCTAGTGGATAGACTGAGGTTTTGCTACCCTGGAGTGAGCATGAAAACCAGAAGCTTAGATGTGTTTTGCATAGATCAGACAGTCTAGGCCTTCTTCCTAGTCTTTGATGTTATATGATTGTATATCTTTGTCATTATTGCATACACAAGTTTCTTGAATGTCTAATTTAGTGTGAGTTTTCACTTGTGCTCATCCTCTCACTAAAGTGGGGGCTAAATATAGTGTAGAAAAAAAATCCCTTTTTCACACTTAATTTGGGAATGAATAACTAATAATAAAATGAGCTTAATGATGCCTAATTTAGTGTTGTAATATGTTTTTTACATATTTAGATTAAGTTTAGGGCCTTTTAATTAAAATAGACTTAATTGTGCCTTATTTTTGGTGTTGTAAGGTGTATCTTTATACTTTCACTCTAATCTAGGGCTTTATTAATTAATTGAGGTTAATTTTCCTTAATTGGTCCTTGAATTCAAATCCAAGTCTAATTAATTGAAAATTCCAAGGGATAAAACCCAACATACATTAATGCCATAACATAATGTTTAACATTAAACAATGTGTGTCCTAGGTTAGTGACCTAGGAGGGTGAATGGGTCCTCACTTGCACCTAGGACCCAAATTCAAACTATGTTTTTGGTGGTATCTCAATGATTTCAAATTTGTATTCAGATGTCAGCTTCTAATATTTGAATTTTGGGAGTTAATGTTAAGATATGTATAAATAAGAGGTCATTTCACTATGGTTCATCCTATAAAAATCTAAGACTTCAAGCATTTTAGCAAATTTATGAGCAAGTGTGATTAAGAGCATTTTCAAGGCATTCAAAGGGTATAATTATTGAATATTATTGCAGAAATCAAGATTCCATTATCATGTCAAATATTTCTTGCATCAAACATGTTGTTTGAGCTAATATGGTGATGTAGAGTTCAAGATCTATTCAAGCATATCAAAGGCATTATTTCAAGACAAGTTTCATGATCAAGATCCACATCCATTGAAGCCAATTCATGCTAGTTGAAAATTTGTAATCCAAGGTTCAAACAAAGGTTTGATGAGCTATTACATTGCTTTTTCATTCATCATTCCTTCATGCTATTTTTTTTTCATTTCAAGGTTTAATTACCAAAATGGGCTTTGACCAAGGCATACCCCCATTCACCTAGCAATTTTTTTTTCTCTCTTTGATATGTGATTGCAAATTTTAGGTGGAAGATGTTGATGGGTGTTTTTGCACCTTCTCAACACAGGAAGTGCACAAGTGCACTACCTCTTTTGAAAGGAAATCTCCAACAATAGGTTGCTGAAAATTCCCCCAAGGTCTCTCGGGTGTCAGGTCATGACGTGCATGAAATTTCTTAGTTGGTTCAATGTGATTTTTCTAGTAATCATAGGGAAGCCTTACATGGGTTAAACTAGAGGGGAATCAGATCCTTAAATGGAGTTCTTCAGATGGGAAAGTCGTTGCACCATTGCTGTAGGTTCAAACAACAATATAAAACTCCCATTTCAGCTTTAGATTTGGCCTTACAATGTGCAATGAACCTTGTTCAAAGTCACTATTTAAAAGAAAATTCAAAGGGCAAGGAAGGGAGGAAGTTCCTAGACCTAAAACTAGCAATGAAAAGTGATAATGGAGGAACCTACAATGGAAAACCTTCCCAAAACTTAGTTCCACTTAATTTGATTAATTCACAATCTCATGAAACAAGTGCAATATTCTAAGGTCTGCATATTTTCAACCTGTCATTAACCATAAAGCATGAACAAGAGATAGAATTTAAGTGCAACATTTATATAATGTTCAGACTAGCTTTACACTACAGTTTATCATCAATAAACAACAAAAAGCATGAACTAGGAAGGGCATCAACATAGTAGAATTCTTCACCACCAAAGAATAGCATTAACTAATCTACTAAAGCAAGCTAAAACACATAGAACAACAAAGTAAATCTATCCAAATTCACTAACTATGAAAAGAAGAGTCATGCAACATGAAGTTGGAACTCAAGAATCCACCAACTCAATGAATTTCTATTAACATTCTAGCAACATGTCTTTACAACAACTCAACTCTCTCTTGAAAATGAGAGGATATCCCCCATTTATAGTTTCCAAAAAGAAAAATGAATGGCCAAGATTTAATCTCATTGTGTGGCCAAGATTCACTACAAACTAGGGTTTCACCTACCCTCAAATATTTTATAATTTAAAATTACATTTTTTCTTTTAGCTTATTTTGTCCTCTTGTGGCGACACTGTAGCTCTTTTGTCTTTTAGCTGATTGACTTGCTACAACTACTTTGTGAGGAATTCATCATCAATAATTAGATTTCCCTCATTTTTCTTGATGGTGGCGTATTCCACGAACTTATCGATCAATGCTTTGAGCTTGTTCCATTCCATTATATCTGATTGAAGCACCTGGAAGTTCATTTTCCTAGATTTTCTCGTAATCTCATTCTAGTCCTTGTCACATTTCTCCGTATTCTTTATCACCTGCTCGGATTGAGCAAAGGATCATGCAACAAAACCAATAAAGTCTGACGTTAGTGCATTTGTGGTCTTGTTCTCCATCTTCTTATGGAAGTCTGGCTTTATCTTCTTTGGGTCTAATTCAACAGTGGGCATATCAAAAAATTTCATTAGCCTTAGGTATTCTTCATAGGCCATCTTGATTTCGTTGACCCAATCAATATCAAGTTCCACCTCATGAAGCACTCGTTCCAATACTTCCTTTCTATGGTCTAAGCCTAGGTTCCATGTCTCCATGAGCTAGTGGTCATCTTCTACCAAAGAAAACTCCTCCCAGGATCTCTCAGGTATCTTGAGGATAGCCTCAAGTTTGGGATATGTGATCCTATATAACTCTTGGAAGTTAGTGCAAAATTTCCTTATTCCCTTGAGTAGCTTCTGCACCTCTAATAACTTGTTGGCTATTCTAATAGCGTGGCCTATGCCCATGTTTCCATTGTAGAGGACCTGCTAGAACCAATCCTCTGTGGCCTTTGTTCAATTCTTTCTTCTTTCTAATTTATCAATGTGGTTGTTGCCTAAATTTTACCCTCTAGCTCAATAGGCAAGAAAAATTGTGTTTAACAGGTTCGAGAAGGCCAAATCGAGCATTCTGCCTAGGGAAAAGGTCATCAATCTGATGCTAGGTCACTGGGAGCTTAGTTGGGAGGCATGCCTTGTTCAGATTCAACATGAAAATATTTTAAGGGCATAGTCGCCGAGACCCCAGGAGTGTCACGGCGAGTGGGGTTAGCATATGGTCCCTGTCGACAAGACATCGGATGGAGTTTCGGCGACAATGAGTTTCAGTTCGGTGGAGGTTGTTTTGTTCTACAAAAGGTCTCGGCGAATGCATCATGTCTCGCCGAAGTCAAAAGATCTTGACAAAGCAAGTGAGCTTCGCTAAGAAGTCTCGCGGAGGTCACAGGGTCTCCCCGATAATCAAAAGAAGGAAGTCTCGAGACAAGTCTGGCCGACAAAGTCTCCTTGACATAAAGTGAAGAGGGCCTTCGATATGACTAGGTGATATCGCTGAGATGTCTTAGCGATTTCACAATGTCTCCCTGAACCGAATGGAGCTCGGAAAAAGTCAAGGGCTCATTATAGGGTCTCGGCAAGCGATGAAGTCTTGCTGATCGAAAGGAGGCCCCACCAGAACTCAAGAGGTCTCGCCAATAGTTGAGGATGTCGCCCAGAGGTCCTGTCGACAACGGAAAGTCCTGGTGACATACAAGGTGTTATCGGTAGGAGTCTCACCGAACAGTGGAGCCTCCAAGAAGGAAAGAAAAAGCGGTTTTGGCCAAAGGAAGGGTCCTCGGTGAAATGTCTTGCCGAGACGGGAGTGTCACCCTGACTCAAAGAGCCTTCGGTGTAACGAAAATTTTGTCGAGATGTTCCGACGATAAGGAGGGGTCTCACTGACAACAAAGAAGCCTTCGGCATAGCACAAGGGGATCAGGAAGACTTCTTCCTGACCGACGGTAGTCAGGCCGAAAGCAAGGAATTCGGTCGAGGGTTCATACCTCGGCGTGAGTCTTACTGAACAACGAAGCCTTCATAACGAAAGGGAATTCGCAGGGACGAGGGAGAGTTCTACAGAATGTCTCGGCGACACAAGGGGTCTGGCCAAAGTGAAACAAACCATGTGCTCGCCAAAGCTGAAGTGCCTTCGGCACAACCTCTTCCCGACAGAGAGATGTCTGGCCGACAGAAGAAATGGAGCCCGACGGGATGGCTTCTAGAGACGTCAACGAAGGTCTCCCTAACATGAATCTTATCGATGTAGAGATCGATTGTCTGAGTGATGTCTTACCGATATCACATGGTCTCAGTGATAGCAAGGGATCTCCGCATGACTCATTAACCCACTAATCTCCTGGCAATAAATGGTGTCTTGTCGATGGCTCCAGTAGCATCAATATGATCTTTTGGCCTCACTGGGAGCTCTTAGCGACAACTCCATGTTTTGCCAAGGCTTGCAAATGATTTGATCACATCGGTGAGATACTTCTAGTGTCTCGCCGAGATGTGATTCAACTGAAGAATTTGACTGCCCAGGAGTCTACGTGTAGTTCACTCAGCTGATCAGAGAGGTCTGGGGGTCAACCGTGGCAGTCTAAGGAATGTCAAAGGGACGAAGGGTGACGTGTATCTATTGCAGGCTCAAAGCATTCAAGGTGCAGCCGAGGTAGCTCAATCAAACATGACGATAGGATAAAAATGAATGCAGTAGCTGAAGATATCTAAAGAAGGCTTCCTCGGAGATGACTCTTCACCATCATGGACACATAGGGGCTTCAACATTAATTTCGATCAAAAGATCTGAGATAGATATTTTTCCGAACAAAGATATTTTTGTAAGCCCTAATGGGCCGATATCATTCTATATATAAGGCATTTTTTGCCTTTTTGTAAATAGTTCTGATTACACACTCTGAGGAGTTAGTGATTTTTTAATCAATCCTTTCTCAATCAATGTATGTTTTTTTGTAATTCAACTGAAATCTTGAATACAACATAGAGTTTACCTTGGAAGTTTGTGTTCATGTTTGCATGATTCTCATTTCTGTAGAACTTGCAAGTCTTTAACTGTGTTTTATAATTCTGTATTCATATCTTAAGAGTTGTGAAATTAATCTTTCCTTCCTTGAGATGTATATGTAGTTCAAACCTGTTAGGACTAAAGCATTAAATCTGGGAGAGGTTGTTCTGAGAGTAGCAATTAGGATTTCAAGTGTATGTTCTTCCTGTGTTCATTTTCATGATTTCTCAAATAGTTCAATGTATCACTATAGGTTTAGTTCCATTTTTATGCATCTCTTCCCTTTTTCCTCTCAAAGAAGCAATAGTTTAGGTGATACCCAAAGGAAGTCGGCCTTCTCCAGAGATTCATTTCAGCTATAGGTGACCCACAGCCTTGAGATGATCCCATGTTGCTCTAGAATGCTCAGTTTTTGTAAACTTTGCACAGGGTGCGATTCTAGGTGACAACAGTTTCTGGCACGCCCGGTGGGACTGAAAAATTTATTTTAAACTACTGGTTTGGTATGCAGCCAGTGAATTATCAGGCTTTATAGAAGCCCTTTGGCATACTTGGTGACTCCAAAAAGAGGAAGAACTCCAAAAATCCACGCCTTCTATAGTATATGAAAATAGTTCGAACAAGAAGCAGCTCAGGCCCTTTTGAATACTTGCATCTGTCATCACCAAGAAGACAAGGTAGAGTTGAGGAAAGGCCAAGAACAACAATCATCCCTTCTAGAAGAAATCAGTCCACTCCTCCACCTATAAGGTATCATTTCGTTGCATCAAAAAATCCACCTTAGATACCTTCAATGGCCACTCCAAGGAATCAACCCTTTGTTGCTTTCAATAGAGGGAGTCCCTTGAATTTGGCACAAGACAATGATATCCCAATGGCAGCCTTGAAGAGTTTGCCAACTTTCACGGGAGAAGATCAAACTACTCCAATTGAACATTTGAGAGATGTGGCTTCGTTATGCAGAGTCCACCACATAACTGAAGAGGACGTTGCAGTGAGATTGCTAGCTGCTTCACAGAAAGGAAGAGCTGTATAGTGGTATAGGAGCCTACCAGTCAGTTCGATTGCAACATGGGATGATTTTGGAGAAAAAATGCACAAGCAATTCCAAGACAGGTCTGACAACTTGTCTCTAATGGAGCAATTGACTACAATCAAGAGGGCTCCGCAAGAGCAGATGAACAACTTCAACTTCAGATTTCAAAGGACTTGGGATAGAATCCCTGCAATGGTGAGGCCACCTCCAGAGTATGCATTCCTATACTTTTTGAGAGCTCTAAACAACGATATAGTTGTCATGATACAGTCAATGGGAGGAGTGTCTTTACTAGATGCCTTTGAAGTAGCCGTCAGAGCTGAGAACAACTTAATACAAGCTGGTAAGATTGCTCCCAGGCCACCAATGCCAATTTTTCTAGAAATTCATTCAAACATCCCCTTGCAAATACCTCCTTTAACACCTCTACCAGTTGTACCAACACTACCAACTATTGTTCAAACCATTGACAAGCAGGAAAGTGTGGCTTCAAGCTCATCAAATGAATTACAAGAGATCAAAAGTCTTTTACAGACTTTTGGTAACAAGTTGGTGAATTTGGAAAAGCAACAAACCTATTCCAGGCCTTATCAACAGCAAAATCAGGGCTCAAGTTAGCCTTTTCAAGGTCAGCAGCAACAATTCCAAGGGAATAGATAGCAGAATCAAGGCAGTTATTAGGGCCCAAGACAGAGTGTGAACACAAGGCTTTTTCAGGCCTATGCTCCAGCACCTGTTAGTGCAGCAAGGGACTTGGTTCCCACTCAAAACAACTTAGCAGCTGATTATGAATGGTGCTACCCTTGTAACCAGCCTCATAATCAAGCCACTTGTTCAAATGGACTCATCAATTGAGCACTGATGGTACAAAATGCTTCAAGTTTGCAGCAAAGTGCATGCAATGATGCATCTTCACAACATCAGGACCAATTCAACAATGATACAACCCTGCTTAATTGGAAAGGTCAAGAATTCTATGGGTTGAATGAGGATAGCTCTCTAGTTGCAGCTAATACCAGGGCCAAAAAGAGAGCATTTGAGCTTGACCAAGTAGCTGATAGAGGAAGGGTGGCGGCTGTGGAACCATCTACCTCTCGAGTGGCTAGTGTTTTTCAAGGAAATCAGTAACTCCCAGTTAAAGAGAAGCCACGCTTAAAAGCTGATCACACTGGTGTAAAGGTACACAATAAAGTAAACCCAGTTGTACCTTTTAACATTCTTGATACTATGAAAAGGAAAAATGTAACTATGTCTATGTGGGATTCTCTAGTCATCCCTGGTCAAAAGGATATGTTACAATCAACCCTATCAAGTTTGAAAATGCCTGATGAATCCGAGCCCCTAATAGGTCAGGTTAGAGCCGTGTTAACAAATGATTCTCAGGGAAATGATCAACAACCTTGCATAGAGGTAGGAAAAGAAGTCAAACCACCTCCTTTCTATGTGTCAGTGATTATTGCTGATAAATTAGTCCATAACTGTATGGTAGATAGTGGAGCTAGCAGCTCCGTCATGCCAAAACATATTGCTGACAAGCTTGGACTAAAATACCAGCCTTTAGAAAAGGGAGTGATCCAATTGGATGGTACTTCGGTTAACACTTTGGGTATTGTCAAGGATTTAAACCTCACTCTCCATGCTTGTCCAAACTTTTCAGTCCCTCAAGACATATGTGTCATAGACCTTCCACCTTTCTTTTCCTTGTGTTTATCTAGAGATTTTATAGCCAAGATAGGTGGTTATGTATCGACTGATTGGTCACATATGATTTTTAGAACAAGATATGGACTAAGGTTACCATCAAGTATGAAAGATTGGCCAAAGACCACATTGAGCCATATAATCCAAGCCCCATCAATGCTGCCCATTTTGCTGCAAATGCAAATTGTGTCCCTTTTACTGACAATGAACTAGCCGTTGCTCAAGAACTCCAATCAGAAGCTGTTCCTAACGTGCTGCTGCATGAATGGGTGGTTGAAAATGTATCAGACAGTCCTAAAGACCTTATTCAAGATGCTGGTATGGGCAACTATGTCATTCTTGAGCCCGATATAGAGATTCCAAACTTGGAGAAAGATGCAGATCAGTTGTTGCAACCACTTGATGGACTTTGGGAGATGTTCTTTGATGGTTCTAGAAGTAAAAATGGAGCAGGAGGAGGTGCAATGCTGGTATCTATGCAAGGTGATAAGTATTATGCTGCTTTTCATTGTCTTTGCATGCTCTAACAACACTACTGAATATGAGGGCCTGGTTCAAGGTCTAGAATGGGCAAGAAAAAGAGGAATAACTCGCTTGAAAGTGCATGGAAACAACGAATTAGTTGTTAATCAAGTGGGGCCTGAATGTGGCTAAAAATGAAACACTGAAGTCTTATAGAGTGTGGAACATGCTTGAGGAATTTGATGCCTTTAATTTAGTTTCTATCCCAAGAAATCAGAACAAGCATGCTGACAGGCTTGCAGCCATTGGAGCACAGTTTGATATTCCAAATGACATCAGAAAAGAGAAGGTGCAATAGTATGTGAAGGTTGTGGTCAGACCCTCAATTCCTGACAACAACATTCACTAGAAAGTCTTTAACAGTGATGAGCATATCCTTTCCTTCTTTCTCGAAGAAGATCGGTTTTCCACGGTGAATCAAGCAAAAATCAAGCAGCAGTATGGTGATCAAATCATATAGCTAAAGAAAAATAAATTACCCAAAGGCTTGGTTACCTTAGAGTCAATTTTCAGTACCAATGATCAGCTCAAAAAGGGTAGAGTTGGCTTGCAAATCAAAGAAGAACACTATGAAGAGCTGGAGATTTTCAAAGGTAAACTTCTTAAGATAGGCAAACTTTGTTTACCTGAAGATAGACAAGCTTTTGTTGCTTTGTGCCAAGAGTTTTATGATGTATTTTCTTGGGAGTATTCAGATTTGAAAGGATTTGATCCCCATATTGCTCAGCATACAATTGAATTAGAACCTAATTCCAAGCCAGTAAGGCAGAAACAAAGGCCCTTGAATCCTAAACTTGAGCCCCTAATGATTAAGGAGCTGACTAAACTAGTTGAGGGGAATTGTCCTCCCTATCAAACTTTCACTTCTGTTTCTAATCTTAATACTAGTTAGAGAAGAGTGGTGAGATAAGACTACATGTCAGACTTGGGGATCTTAGCCTGATCCTCTCTGGAACCACTGCCTTAATGGAACAAATCTTCTGAAGGTTGGTGTTGGACAAAGGAGTTTTCCTTACTGAATGGTTTTTCAGGATATAATCAGGTGCTGGTCAAAGAGGAAGATCAGTTTAAGACTGCTTTTACAACTAAATGGGGCACCATGGCATACAAAAGGATGTCTTTTGGTTTGTCCAATGCTGGTGCCACATTTCAGAGAGCCATGGACATGGCATTTCAAAGTTTGATCAACAAGATTATATTGATTTACCTAGATGACATCATAGTTTATTCTAAGAATGCTGATGAACATCTGTTACATCTTAGGCAATTGTTTGAAAAATGCAAAGAGTTTGGTATCTCCCTCAATCCAAAGAAGAGTATCTTTGCTGTCCATGAAGGGAAACTATTAGGACACATAGTGTCAAAGCAGGGAATCACTATTGACCCTCAAAGAGTCAGAGCCATACTTGAGTTGCCGCTTCCTAATCACAAGAAGGGCCTACAGAGCTTTCTAGGACAAATCAACTTTCTGAGAAGGTTCATTCTAGACGTGGCGAACCTACTACAACCTCTAACAACCATGTTAAAGAAGAATGCAATCTTTAGTTGGACAAAAGAGGCAAAGCACAATTTTGGAGAAATCAAGGAGGCGTTAGCATCTGATCCGACATTGGTAAACCCTGACTTCTCTAAAGACTTCTTTTTATATGCTTTTGGTAGTGGAGGTGCAATCTCTGCTATGCTGGTTCAGAAGAATAGTGACAATTTAGAGCAACCCATAGCCTTCTTTAGCCAAATACTTGTTGATTACGAAGAAAGGTATACATTTGTTGAAAAGCACGTTATCTCTATGATTAGAAGTTTGAAGAAATTTAAACCTTTGCTTTCAAACAATAAGGTTCATATTCTGGTTGCACACTCAAGTGTGAAGGAATTTTTGTTGAATAAGGATCTAAATGAAAAAAATGCAAGATGGATCACTAAGGTCATGGAGTACGATGTAGATATTAGCATCACCAGACAAGTTAGAGGTAAAGGTCTTTGTGAACAGCTTGCTTCAGGGTCGAGCAGTGAAAGTGAACTAGAAAAGGATGTTGTGCTTGCCAATACAAATGAGCCTCAGAATGCTCAAGATGATGTGCCCATGGGGATAACTAATTGGGTTCAAGATATGACCCAATTTCTACAAACTGGTCAATGCCCATTAGGTCTGAACATAGCCAAAAGAAGATACTTTAGACTGCAGTCCATACCATATGTGTTGATGGGAAATGTTCTTTTTAAGAAAGATCTAAATGGTGTCCTGTTAAGATGCATTCACATGAACCAAATTGAAAAAGTGCTTCATGAGTTTCATGATGGAGAAGCAGGAGGTCACTTTGCTCCTAGAACTACTGCCTGGAAGGTTATGAGAGCTGGTTACTACTTGCCCAGCTTGTTCAAAGATGTGTATGCCTGGTCAAAAAAGTGCACCAAATGTGTTCTATTTTCAGGAAAGGAAAGGTTGCCCGCTATGCCCCTGCATCCAATTCAAGTGGTGCAGCCCTTCATGAGATGGGGCATCAATTTTATTGGACCAATAAATCCACCTTCCAGTGCTAGTCACAAATGGGTACTTATAGCCACTAACTATTTTACGAGGTGGACAGAAGCGGTTGCATTGAAGGAAGCAAAGGAATCTGCAGTGTTGAACTTCTATGAAGATATAGTCACTAGGTTTGGAGTACCTGACTCCATCATATTTGATAACACCCTTGCATTCACGGGTCTAAGGGTAATCGACTGGGCTGTTAACCATGGAATTCATTTGAACACATATTCAAATTATTACCCTCAAGGTAATGGCCTAGCTGAGAGCACAAATAAGAACCTCATCAGAATTATTAAAAGAACAATAGAGGACAACCAAAGGACCTGGCCTAGTAGTTTAAAGAATGCACTTTGGGTAGACAGAGTGACCCCTAAGAGGTATGTTGGTAACTCACCATATATGTTGGTCTATGGTAAAGAGGCAAGATTGCCACTATCCGTGGAGCTTCTGGCTCTTGATATTGTCTGCCAGTTGGAGATGTTTGAGGAGTAGGACCCCATGTCTGTAAGGTATGCAGAGCTCATGGAGCTCAAAGAATCAAGGGATATAGCAATGAAAAATTTGGAGGATCATTAGCTCCAGACAAAGAAGACATTCGACAAAAGGGCTATAGAAAAGTCTTTTAAGGAGGGAGACCTCATGCTCAAATGGGATGTTTTGAAAAGTAGACCAGGCCATCACACCAAGTTCGACAATATGTGGACTGGTCCATTTATTATCATAGGCTGTAAGGAGCACAATGCATATCAACTAGCCACAACAGAAGGTGAAGTGCTTCCTATCCTAGTCAGTGGGATACACCTTAAGCCCTGTTTTCAAATCTGACAAGTCTATCCATTGTACATAATAGTTTAGGCTTTATGTTTTCCATAAGTGTTGTTTCAGCACAGTGTATATTTTCTTTTTTTTAGTTTCCCATGTCTTGCCGTTTTGGCAACCTATTGTGTCCTATAAGTCTCATGCAAATCACAACCATGTGCCGACAAAAAATTTATTTGTTCTCTGAGTTTTCTAATGACTCCATGCCCAATGGATAAGCCTAGTCACTGGTTCTCATGTTTAGCAGGCAAACATCCCGCAGAGGTCGCCAGAATTTTTGCCTAAATTTTCACCCTCTGGCTCAATCAGGCAAAGAAAATCGTGTTATTTGTTCTAGAAGGCCAAATGAAGTATTCGGACTAGGGCAAAGGTCATGAATATGATTCTAGGACACGGGGAACTCAGTGAGGAAGCCTACCTCACTCTGGTTCAGCATGAAAATCTTCTAAGGACAGAGTCACCAAGCCCCCAGGAGTGTCACAATGATCACAGGTCTTCTGCATTCTTCATTTGGCAGGACGGTACTATTGTTTTGGCGACCGTCGAGGCTTCTACCAGCATATGTCTTGGTTGTCAGGGTTGCATGTTATTGATCTCAACATGTCTCCCTGACTACATGTATGGTGGTTCATCGGTGAAGCTAGATGATATCGGCGTTATGTCTCAGCGAGGTTTTCTTGTCTCGCCGACCAGAGAAACACAGGTTCCCTTCGGCATGAGTTGCGGCGTCGGTGTATGGTCATAGCGAGTTCTCTTAGTCTCACCGACAGTGTGCAAAATGACTTTCTTTTTGCATGAGTTCACTTTTGTCTCGTCAATTGGTGACATGCAAGGTGTTATCGGCAAGAGTCTTACTAAATCAGTAGAGTCACAATAGGAAAAATGCTCTCGACATAGGTTGAGGCCTTTGGCAGGATGTCTTACCGAAGTGTGAGTGTCTCAGCGACAAGAGCAGATATCGGGATAAAAGGATGCATTCGGTATAAGTCTGGCCGACAGGCCAATGTCTTACCAACCAGAAGGATGTGCTCATCGGTGTAGGTTGGGGAAATCACTGTAAGGTCTCGGCGAGTGACCTTTAGTCTCGCCGATGGAAATATGAAGGATCCTTGTCGGCGTAATAGTTGCCTTGTCTCAGTGACTCAGAAGGCATTGATATTTCTCGGTGTAGCAAGAGCAGTCTATGAGAGGTCTCCCCGATGGATGAAAGCTACAACGACACGCTTGGGACAGGTATATTCATCGGTGGGAGATACATTATGTCTCAGCGAGTCGGGAGTGGTTGAGATCTTTCTAAACAATAGGGCGCATTCTATATGATGTCTTGCCAATGGCTCCAGCAGAATCGGTATGTTTTTTCAGGCTCGCTAAGAGCTCTCAGCGATAGCTCCATGTTATGCCGATAGATTCAAAGGAGCATAATCACATCGACGAGACACTTTCAGTGTCTCATCGAGATGCGATTCTAATCGAGGAGCTTTCGACTACCCACAAAATCCGCACAGAACACACTTGACCAATCGGGGGCAGCTAGAGGCAATTCATGGCAGCTTGACCAGTAGAAAGAAAATCAACAAAATGTGAATACAGCACATCTCTGTTGCAAGCTCAGGGCATTCAAGGTGCAGCCGAAGTAGCTCAATAAGACACAAGGATAGATAAATGAATGCGGTGGTTGTAGAAAGATCAGGGGGGACTTCTTTGAGAATGTTTTCTTCACACCGACACCAACAACAGGGACATGCAGGCTTCTGCAATTAATTCATCAAAGATCTGAGATAGATCTTTTTCTAAATGGGGATATTTTTGTAAGCCCTAAGGGGCCGACATATAGTCTGTATATAAGGATTTTTTTTGGTCTTTTTGTGGGGAGTTCTGATGACACACTCTGAAGAGTTAGTGATTTTTTAATCAATCCTTTCTCAATCAATGTATGTTTTTTTGTAACTCAATTGAAATCCTGAATACAACACAGAGTTTACCTTGGAAGTTCATGTTCATGTTTGTATTTCTCCTCATTTTTGCATCTTTTTTTTGTACATGCAAGTCTTTAACTATGTTTTATAATTCTGTATTAATATATTAGAGCTATGAGATTAATCTTTCCTTCCTGAGATATGTATGTGGGCCAAACCTATTAGGACTAAAGCATTAAGTTTGAAAGAAGTTGCTTTGAGAATAGCAATTAAGCCTTCAAGTGTATGTTCTTCTTGTGTTCATTTCATGATTTCTTATTAGTTTGATGTATCACCCTAGTGTAGTACTTTAATTTATGTATTCCTTATCCCTTTCCTTTCAAAGAATCAATAGTTTAGGTGATACCCAAAGGAAGGTGGCCTTCTCCAGAGGTTCATTTCAGCTATAGGTGACCCACAGGCTTGAAATGATCCCATGTTGCTCTAGAATGCTCATTTTTTGTAAAACTTTGCACAAGGTGAAATTCTAGGTGACAACACCTTCATTGTTGGAAAGAGAACAAACAACAAAGGCTAGCTTCAAGCACACTATAGACTTTCAAATCTTTCCACTGGTAGTGTTCATTGAGGTCTGTTCAAACATAAAAAAAATCCTTAGAGTAAAAGAATAACATTTTAGAAATTATAAGAACTTTGTCTCCTAATACATCATAGCACAAAAAAATAACAACTTCAAAGATAACGGAAAAGTCCAATGAAATAGTCTAGTTTTTCCCAAAATCACTATTCCATAGCACAAGCATAAAGCATAGAGATCTGCTATTTCAACTATTAGGATATAGCTTGCAAGACGTTGTGTCTCATTCAAAAATGATAATATAAAGAAAGAAAGCTTGAAAAAGGCCATACATGAACGGTCTCAAAAATTGCCCTCAATAGTTCATGCTTTAATTAAGACTAAACTTTGAAACAAAGGTCAGATGCCAATCCAACAATAGTTTAAACCTTAATGGATATAATTTTCTAGAATAAAGTAGTTCTATAACTTTCTTTTGAAATATAGTTCATAAAATTTAAGAAAATTAAGAAAGGAAAACAATTCCTCTTTTCAGAGAAAATAATTTCCTCCTAGAAAAATCCTACTCTGAAAAGATCAAAATTGTAAATCTTAATCCAAAAAATCCATCCTTATTCTAGTGTCATCACCTTCCTTTTATAGCCATTGAAGAAAGAAAACACCACCTCAAACCAAAAGTAATGACTGCTAGGTGTTGATAGTTGAGAGCACATGATCCAATCACAGACTATTGGTTAGGCTGCAAAAGAACTCTACATTAATTCCTCAACTACTACATTAATGTTCTCTAGAAATTTTAGCAAAGATAAGACCTAAGTATGATCAGATCCTAGGAGAAACTTCTTGACAATAGACACAATTGATTGATTAAATTACTACGAGGTGTCATCTCAAAAAATTTGTCCCAAAAACCAAGAGAAGAAAATGAAAAGCCAACCAGCTCAAAAAACTCCCCAATTAGATATCTTCATAGGTAGTGTAGATAACTTGTGACAAGGATATGATTCTTCAGCATGGCAGAAACTCTAAAGCTCGTAAATCTAGCTCCCAGGGAAATGTCTAACAAGCAAACACGTGTCCTAAAACTTCTCCTGAAAGGAAAATAAAAGGGAAAAGGTGTGCAGCCACCATGTGGCGCATTGCACACCTTTTCAATATTTCATTTGAGCTTGAGTACACCTGACACCGAAGACATTTATGCAAACCCAAAAATAAAATGACTGAGGCAAAAAAACCTTTACAGTTCTGGCGACTCACAAGGGTCTTCGCTTTTGCAGAGATTTGAACCTAGGCCTCTAGTTTCTCCTGGAGTTTCATGAAAGCGGCTCTCTGGGCCTCCCAATTTCCATTGGTTGGTAAAACAAGGGTCTGGATCTATCCATATTTTTTCTCAAGATCAAAAATATACATAAAAGAGATGGCACCTCATCTAGAAGAGATTGCACCCAGGTGATAATAGAGCCAAGAAAGAGGATATATTGCACACCGAAAATCATCCACTGTGGGTACAACATTTGAGCTTGGAAGTTCAGTAGTGGCCTGAATCTTATGCTGGATTGCCTCATTGATTTTCTCCATTGTTAGCTACATATCTTCATCTGGGGAGAGAAGAGGAGGCAACCTGAAACCAACTAGGACAGCGAAATCCTTTTTGATCTCAGTGACTCTTTTTTTCAAAATCATCTAATGATCCTTGCATTTTCCCGCAATTAGGTGGTAGTTGATAATCTCATTGGCTTTGATGGAGGTGACCCTTCGATCAAGAATTCCCACTCTTCTAAGAACCTCATCGGTGGAAATACTTAATTTGGAAATAAAACTTTTGGATTCTGCCACCTGAGGTGAACATGTTTGTATGAAATGGTTAGCCATCAGACCAAATTTGGCATTTAGTTCTCATACATCCCTTAAGAACTGTAAGGCGGGTCCTAGTACACACACACCAGCTGTTATCTACTCCCAATGCATAGCCACTAACCTTCTCATTATGAAGAAGGATCCAGAACTTCTTCCAGTAGTTAACTCCTAGTTCCAATGAGCCTCTCTTACTTTGGTATCTTCTTCTATTTGACCTTTCTCTCAAAGAGCATTTTCCAACTCAGAGCTTAGTCTTATGACTTCTTGTCTTGACTCCTCCACCACAATCTGGACTCTCCATAGATCATCAACATTTTGGGATCCGAAATTAGCCAAATCTTTCTTTAATTTTTCATTTTCAGCACAAAGTAAAACCTGTTCATTTCGCGTATCTACAAGCAACATGGACATGTCTCCTTGTTGGCCTTGAATTTATTTCATGCGGTTCATTTTAGCATCTTTGGCTCGGACCTCATTTTGTAGACTACTCACTATCCCTTTCACATTTTCCAACTTAGCCTCGCACTTCCTTAATTTCCTATACAATCGTTCATAATTAGCATATACCACCTTTTGTGTGGCTTTGGCTAGGACCATTTTATTGTACTAGCGAGTTTCACTCAAATCCAAACCTACATCATGAATTTTGTAGTCCTTCATTTTCATTTTCCCTTTGGGCTTGGAAACTAGAGGCCTCATTGTGGTGATAAGCAGGGAGTTCCTCTCTTCATTAAAACAAGCTTCAATCCTTTTGGTGGTAGGCCTTTTGACACTCTTTGACAACATTTTCAACTTCCTAGTCTTTCAGGCCTATTTGGTGGCATCGAAATGACCTTGAAGATTCAGAGGGACATCAACACTCTAAGCTACAATGGGGGCACCAGGGGGTTCTCCAAACAAGGTGAGATTAGGGGAGACTTCAGATACATGAGCATGAGGAGGCACAAATGGTAGTGTGATCATAGAAAAAGGGGGAATTCCAAAAGGATCAGGGGAATAAGTGGAGAAAGGTTGATGGAGAGGTTCCTTCCCAAAAGTAGATGGGCTAGGAACAACAGGGAAAGACGTAGTTTTGGTAATTTTAATGGGGGATTTAGACAAAGCAACTAACGACACAACATCAACCACAATGGATAATGCCTTCTTAGTGTGTGGAAGAGGTTTAGCAGGTTCATTTTCAATGGCAGGGGTTGCATTTATTGCTACTAGTTCAGGAAGCAAAGATGGGGAATTTATTTCAACAGGAAGAGACTAAGGTTGTACCATAGATGCAAAAATAGGAAGAAAAGTGGGAGAAAAACTTACCTAAGCCACAGTCAATGAAACATTTCACAAGACGGACCCCACTTCTTCCTCCAGATGGATCAATATATCAGGGGTACTTAAGTCCTGGATCTTCCTCCGCTTAGCACGATTAGAGCCATCACATTTCGATCTCCTTCTAGGGGAGTCCTCTGATATCCGAACATCGGTAGCCACTGAGGATATTTTTGGAGATTGTTTGGAATCCTTTCCTTTTCTTTGGGCTTGGGATATAGACGGAGCCTATGGACCCTCTAGTCTTGAATTTCTTTGGTTTTTGGGTTCCAGAGGTCTAGGAATTAGGAGTGGAACTTGTTCATCTTCAATTTTATGGCTTGTCTCAGGATTGCTATTGTCAGAATCAGCTTCCCTATCATATGCATCTTCAAAATATTCATCGAGCTGGATGTTACCAAACAAAATGCCTGGATTCCTCATCTCTTGTCAAAACCTCCAAAAAATTACCTTCTTTCTTTTTGACAATCCCTTATGCCTCAACTGCGCATTAAGAGATTTTCTTATTGGGAGATTCCTCTAGTATTGTGCCTGGGGCTCATAAAAACTTAGCAATCTTGGCTATTCCTCTAGTATATGGGTCAGGTCGATGTATATTTCTACACTCTCTTGGGTAGGATTTCTCCTTCTTTGGACATACTCCCTGAACTCGTGCCTTAAGCTAAAATGCCCATCTAGGTTATAATTCCACTTGTTACAAATGAGGACCAATCCTAGAACAACCAAATGATTCTAGATCTCATCCTCTGCTTTCCACTTGATTAATACCACTTGACTCTTTACAATCATAAGGGGAAGATCAAAGAGCTTTTCTTTATTCCTCCCCGCACCATAAATCCTATCGACAGTGAATACTTGTCGAAAAGCTTCCAACGCAAAAGTTTTGTCTGTTACAAATCTGTGGAGTCAGAAAACTTCCCCAAGGAAACCATGAAACCTAACGAAGGTGAAATCTTCTCTAAGGAAGTAATCCATTTGGATAGGTGGATATTCTATCCATTCTATAACTTCCTAAATAAAATGACTGATGGGGCGAGGCATTAAATCTTGTAGCACTGGTCTCAAAAAATAATTTGCAAACAAATAGTAATCTTCTATTCATGAAAACATGCGGGTCCACACAAAAATTGGCTAGATATAACCTCTCTCATCTATCCTAGATACTGGCACATTTCTCCCTAGCCACTCAAAATTTTGATGCAATAATAAATGAACTAGGATGGAAGAATACCTAAACTTTGACTCCATACTATAGTTTCTCAACTGCAACTTCATATTTATGGCCATTACTTCAGCAAAATCATAGTGTCTTTGCACTCTCTCTCTTTTGAGCACAAGGCCTAGGGAAAATTTGAAGGGGTTAACCTCTTCATCATCATCGAGACCAAAAACCAAGGCCAACATTGAGAACACAAACTGTGTATCCTTCCTGATTTTTCTTTGTGATAGAGGCCAGCAAATTTATCCTCTTTGTGGTCATTCCTTCATTTCATCTTCATAAAAACTTGTTTGCCTAAACATATCTTCCCCCAAGACGTCCATTTGTTCTTCATTAAAAAGGTTTGTACCCCAACCCATAGGGATACACATCATATCTCATATAGCTTGGGCCGAAATTATGGTGATCTTGACCCCATGGACCTCAACAGTCTATGTATTTTTGTTAAACCTTATTATGCACGTGTCAACCAACTCGTGGCATGGATGAAAAATAGGTAGTACAAACTATGGTAGGCCATTGTTCCAAATCCAAAATGCAAAACCCTCTACAGACTCATGGCCTAGAATCCTCTAAAAAGCACCTTCCCTAAAAAATTTTAGGGTTGGTGGATAACCGAGGGTTGTAAAAAAATTCAGTTATATCTTAAACTACCTCCCTCAAAATGCGTTTGTCAAGTTGAAGCTTCCTATAACATTTAAATGGTCATTCTTCTGGACCTGAGTCATTAGAAAATAAGTAATTCCAAAAGGTATCTGTACAATCGGGTCTTCTATTGGCTGCTTCAGCCAGCCAACCAACCAAAGGTAGATACTTCTGCCATGATTGCATGAAAGCAATACATAAACTCTTTGGTTACAAAAAGCGTTTTTCCTTGCTAAAATTAACCTACTTTTGAGTTCAATTAATTTCAAACCTTTACATGCAGTTATGAGTTTGCTACTATTGATGACTCATTAAATGCTACCATTGGGGCAATACATGTGGATGGGAGATTCGTATCCCTTGGGAAAGTTGAAAAAGTTGTAGAAATGGAATTAGTACATTCCTTCCATCGCCTTTTTTTCCTTTAATTCATTACATTGGAAGACATGCTTTTCATCATATGGAGCATGCCGAGATGACACAAGGTTCCTTTTTTAAATATGTCTTCATTATTTGTCAAAGCCTTAGCGTGTTAATCCATGTCTTTTCTCATTAGTGAATAGGTTGGCTTTGATGATGGTAAGGATGCACGTCAGCCATCAACATATGAGGGAATTTACTCCCCAATGCTCAATTTTATTTCTCAAGGTGTTCCTCCAAATCCTCTGTACAATTTTCCAACCTTGCCCCATTCTACCTCAAAAAATTTCATTACCGTTTAGCCAGAAATAAACGTCACGTTGGTGAAGTTTCTCTGTTAGATTTTTCTATATATAGCCACACCACCTTTTGTTACATTCATTTGAACATATAGTTCTCTAACTTAGCAAGCCTTCCACCTACTCCTCTGCCATTTTTCACTGTTGTCGCAATCTCTGTTGGTTTGGGCACCCCTATTCGACTCCTTCCATGAAGACCGTAGAACTTCTTTGCAGGAGTGATTACTAATAGTCGTATCAAGTTCTTGGTGAAGAATTGCGACCCCTTGATCATGAATGCATCCAAGTGGGTCGTTGGTGCGGACTACCTTACCAACGAGAACTAGTTGTGGAGCAACTGTAATGTGCTCTCTCACTTCGTGGCCTCACTATTGGACCTGGGTGTGGTCAAGGCCATGATAATTTCACTGTTCCAAAAGATGTTTGACACCTCTCTGATGGAAGTTCTTGGTGAGATAGTGCAAGTGGCCATTTCCGGCATCGGCATTCCAAGCACCATGGACCTCTATAGGCTCATGGACTTTAGGGTGGATGTGCTCTGGTTGCCTTTCCTAATTGACTTTCATACCATGGACATGGAGGTGCACTATTGCTCTTCTCAGCCAATGACCACCTTCCTTCTGCAGGAGTACGGTGTGGAGAAAGTTCCACGGATTTCCCAGAAAAAGCATTTTTGTTACCTAGTGCAGCTTTGCAATGAGTAGACCTTGGGTCTGCACCGTGCGGCCCACGTGCATTGTATTTTTTCCCCTACCCACAACTTGTCTAATGAAGGAAGAAGAAGAAGAAAAAAAAGGAGAAGCAAAAACCAAACATGAATCCCCTTTTTCTTTGTTGTTGGAGGCAAAAAGAAAGAAAAAAACTAACTATCTAATCGTCACCTCCATTTTGACAACTTTTGTTTTGCTTCACTTTTTGGGTTTTCCTCGAAAGGGCTTTAAATGATATTTTTGAGCCTTGGGCTACATAGTGTATTGTAAATTTTTTCAATAAACATAATATAGTATATCTCTTATTTTCCCTTGTGTTATTTTGGGCCTTATTATAAAAACTTTGAAATATTTACAAATTTTTTACATATGGTACATAGTTATTAAAAATTTTAAAAGAGCTATGCATTATTTAGTAGAAATTTCTTAGATAAATACCATTCACCAGTACATCTAAAAACATCTCTTTAAGTCTGTACACCTTCACCTTTTTGCATGTTTTTTTTTTTGAAAGGTCACTTCCATAGCACTTTGGAATTAATCGCGCGTCCTGGATTCGCAACAAGTCTATGGTACTCTTGCATTGAACCTTCTTTTGGGTAAGAATTTTCTTCATCAAAACATCATCTGATTGTTTGATGATGGTAAATTGTAGCTCCATGGGTGATTTCCCTATCTCTTTTCAGCCTTAGGGTTTCTGTAGAGTTTTCGTACACCAATTTGTACTTGAAAAACTTTGAGGCCGATTTGGGGGAAATTTGATTCATTGACGTGGGAACTCATCTATGACTATGCCCATCCATTTGAGGGACCAATCCAACACATTGGATTGACACAATAAGGTTCTTAATGGTTGATTTATTTGAACTACCCCCTTTCACATTATAATATGATGAATTCTTCAGAAAAACCTTGTATTTGATAAAAAAATTGATCCTTGTGATTCTACCAACTCTTGGGCACTAGAAGGTGTGACGTTTTCGGGAAGACCCAATAGGGCTCTTATTTTCCTTAAAAGCTTATCAATTTTTCCTTTTGTGATATATTTATGCACGTTGTTCCTCCTTTGCCTTGCTGAGGGGAGTGTAATGGGACGCTCTTCATTTTTTCCTTCTTTCTTCTATATCCAATTAATAACCAGTGTGCCCTTGGGAGTTTTTTGGAAGGACGCCTTCTCTTTTCTCATCAAGGAAAATGAGGTTGAAATGCTTGTGAAATATGGTACGAATCCTTGGGAAAGGCTAGATTTTCCTAAAAGAAAACTTATGTTTAATTTTGAGCTTTAGACTGTCTAAAAACTTTCCATTTTTGAGTGTACAAACATTCTCCACTTGGTGGTAGACATCGTCCCTAGTTAGTCAGATCCTATTATAAAGACTTTATTTTCCCTTAAGGACTTATGTATCAATGATGAGATTTATTCACTGGTTAAACCCTGGGAGAACTATCACATCAATGCTGGGGAATAATGCTTATCATGCAAAATTCTTCCCTATTTGATGGAGACCTGTACTGCCAAGAAGCTTTCCATCGAGCAAATTATCCTTTGTTTTTGCTTGACTAACCTAGGCCCTTTTTCTAAGGTAGACATTGGCTAGATTATACATGGGTCATACCCTTTGAGATCATATCTGCAACATGATTCTTTTAGCTTTCTTTTATTCCTGTGAGAGGTCTTTATGCTAACTGTTGATTTTTTCCTTTTCTGACACTAAGCTTGCTATAATCCCTTGAAACAACAAAGAATTTTTTCTTTTTCGGATCGGAAATTAATTCCGGTGAGGTCCCTTATATCTAGTGCTTGGAATCTTAGCCTTGTATTTGTTGTGGTTACTTGCCCAAAGATCTAGTTTTCTATCAATTCTAAATTTTTGGTAGCTAGCTTCACACCCTCACCTATTTGTTCCACTGGATCCAATCCGTGGACCAATACTTCATATCCAATCCCACTAGTAGAGCATGGAGACAAGAAACAATAAGCTCTGAGGTACTTTGATCCCATCAAAAATATCAATCAGGCAATTATTTTGGGGCCAACATTACACTTGACACCATCAAAAGGTATGATCAGCACATGATTATAAGATAGATCATCAAGCTCTTTTGAACTCTTCATTAGTTTCTGACAGGCCTGATCTTTGTCAAAAAATCACAAAGGTGCTTAGCCCTATTGCACAAAAGTTACCAAATGGATCAAAATCAGTGAACTGGTTTAGCACCATCTCTTCTTTTGAAATTTGCTCATCTGTACCTTCTTCTGTAGGAATTTCCACACAGTACCTCTCCTAGTGGAAAGTTGGGGTATCATCGAATTTGAAGCATAGATTTGTATCATCTACAATATGTTCAGGATGTAAGGATTTAGATAGAATCTTAATCTTTGCTCCATGTTTGGTTCACAATATCAAGTGGGACCAGTCAAGTGCCAGGTATCTGCCAAGTTTGGTGGTGAAATCTCTTGATAAGCACATTCTGAAAACTGGTGGAATGTCAATTATTACTCCTTCCTAAGTGACCGTCTGGCTCATATAGGAGAAGAGAGTTAGGGAAAAATCCCTTATCCAACCAACAGTTAGGAATTTATTTCCATCAAGTTGCATAATTCTCTTTTCAAGGGGCTCGTTTTGGAGTTTTAGCGCATCTGCCACTTGTTTGGGCATAACAGTTGTGCTAGCTCCCAAATCAATCATATTATTGTGCAACAATTTATCACTTACTATAAGCATCAAAAAGAAAGGTGTGGGTTTTATTCTACTTACCTCTTTTTCTTTAATGCTATCCACATTATTTGTATAATTCATTGATTTTGGAGCCTAAGGGAGAAATGTAGATCTATCATTTCCACTCTGATTGCTTAACTAAGTCACAATCTCCTACACATTTTTTCCTTCCACCTTCAATGCTTCCTAAAGTAGGGTTTGTTGGTCAATAATTGATATAACATCCCACAATGAAACGTTGGCAGGTGCTTTCTTCAATTGCTCCACCATGTTAAGCATCCCAACAGTTTGGGTATTTGGTTTAAATGGTGGTATCTCTTTTGTCTTCAGTAGAAAACACTCCATATGGGCCAAAATTTGTACTTTATTCACCTCCTTTGCTTCTAAGGGCTAATTATGTGGTCGTAAACTAGTTCAGACAATGGGAAACGAGGCATGCTTCTCCACGGGAGACAATTAACATGTTTGTGGATGTGGAAAAGCTTGTTGTACATATTCTCCTATGAGCCTTCTTTTTTATCTTGTATTGTAATCTGACTATACTTGCAGAATTTTGGTTGTCAAAGCTTCATTTGCAAATATAGCCTCATCTTACTCCAACCATGAGAAAAGACCTTGGTCGGGCACACTATCCAACTTTTCTTCAAGGGACATCCCTTGCAACTATGCCCTAAGATGAGCATTCTCCATTTTGGGTGACTCATATTCGCTCGTATTCAGGAACACACCCTTACTCCTCTGTTTGGCCACTTTTTGTTGCATATTTCCTCTTGGAAAATTTTGAGGCATATGACAATCATTGCATGGGAAGCACCAGAAATTTTCATCCTCCACCAAATTGTTTTGGCCCGGGACTATCTCCTTATTTGAACTACCCTTGACTGACTGTAATGGCATAGCAACCAAAAATATCTAATTTGTCGATGACACCTATTGACCTCCTCCTCTGTAAGATCCTTGGTATGAATTATGTTGGAAAGGGGGTTTTCCTCCACCATAGACTTAAGTGGTCATTTTTGGAGGTGTCACTTGTTTTCGTTTGATATTGATGAATTTATTAGAAAAAGTCTACATCATATCTTTTATATCAATAATATTCGCTGCTATTGAGGAAAGACTGAATGTGTTGGCTTAAGTGGTAGGGTATTCATTCATAGGCTACGAGGAAACCAACTTCAATTGTGTGGCGAGAGTGCTTGGGTTAGCTTCCTCTTGGCGGCTGTTGGAGATTTCTGTGAATACTGGAATTGTGGTTGAGGTGGAAGTTTCCTAGCATCGATAAGGTTATTCTCTGTGCACGCCACCATCTCGTATGTGTTAGGCAGGGTGTTCTCTTCGATGGAGGTTACCATAAATGTGATAGCCAAATTGGTGGCCTTTAGGTAGAATATGAATGCCATCGCGGCCTGAGGTCAAGTTGTCACAAGAATCCTTTTCTAGGTCTTATGGAACCTGGTATTGAAATCACTCATGGCTACATTGGGGGCCCTCTTGACGGTGATTAGTTGTTGCACCAGTGAAGAACAGTCTCCCTTTTCAAAGAATCATTTGAATAGGCACTGCCCGAGATGGTCCCAAGAAAAAATGGAATCCAAGGCTAGAGATCGATGCCAATCTTGAGCCTTTCCCTTAAAAGAAGTAGCTAACAGTCTTAAAACAATGTTCTCTAATATTTTGTGTACCCTACATACCTCCGCTATATCTTGAAAGTTTTTGGAAGGGGTTTTGAAATCCTCCTCAGAGTGTCTTGGGATAGCTTTAAGGGCATTAGCTAGTATGGAAGGCCATACATCTAGGGGTGTGGGTGGTTGTAATGATCTACCACTATCCCATGTTACAAAGTTTCTAGGAGCAGAAGGAGGTACTTGAGCCATGAGGAAAATATTTATATGAATCAGGTATACCGGAAATCTTATTTAGGTATGTGCAGGATCATCATGGAAAAAACAAGCGCTTAAGTGACAAAAAATTTAGAAAAATCAGAGTTAGGCAACTTGACGTAAAAAATTGAATAATTTATCTATATTATTTAAAAAATATGTAAGAATAGAATCCATAGAAAATTTAATGTACTTTCTAAACTACTAGCTTAATTTTTTTTTTTTAAAAATCTATTTGGTAAAAATTTGAAATTTCAATGCAATAGTACTTAAATTTCAAGGAAAAAAAAGTAGGTGTTTGTTTGACCACCTAACCACAATAAAATGATAATATTTTTTTATAATATTTTATATACAAGTAGAGGACTCATGTCCAGATGTGATGCATATTTTTTTGTAATTTTTTTCCATGTAAATAATTAATTATAATTTTTTTATTACAACTTTTAAAAAATATAAAAACTCATATGTCTGACCACCTTGACTTGGTCAAAACTTCATGAAATTCAATCTTTCTTTTTTTAATCCTATAGTATGCGAAGCATAGAATGTGACACATATTTTGGATTCAAAAAATGTGATATCGTTTGAAAGCTATAGATGTTTTTCAATCAGCCTATCAATTGGGACTTTAGTCATAATTCAAATAGAAAATGAATAATAATAATTTATTAAATTCAAAGTGAGGCATAATTTATATTGGTGGAAATCTGATAATATCATTTAAAAACCCTTTTTGTTTCATCAATTTTGGGTAAAAAAAAGTCATTAGCCACATACCCTACACATAACCATCACATCACCACTTTTTGGCCCATCATGATCATTCACATACCCATCTAGAAATTTAAACCTCCAGGTGGAGTAGATAAGGCTCTTGATAAGGGGCTTTGACTTCTTGCTCTATTACTCCTTATAGGTGATAAATAACTTGTAGTTCTTATCTTTCTAGGATTTGAGGTACGTAACTAGGAGTACTAGAAATGACCTCTCAAGGATGCTCTCGTTCAGACTTTGGGCATGAAATTTCCAGTTTCCCAACTTAGCTTGATTTAAGAAATATTTCTGACTTCTAATAAGGTGTTTGGAAAAACTTCGGTCCCACCGAGCATACTAGAAAAAGAATTGTTGATCATCAAAGCTTCCACCTCTCCGATAGTCTTATGGGAAATTCAGTGAGTGGGGGACAAATTGCATCTCACTGAATACCTCCGAGTTTTTTATAGAAATTCGGCTCTTCTTTTGGGATTTTGAGATAAGGGAGGAAGAGAAATGTAAATAGGAAATAGGAAAGGTGATACGCTAGAGCTTTTACAACATTTGAAACTCAAATTATTCCTATGATTGATATAAAGGACATAGAATGCCATAACCCTTCATTGTTGGAAAGAGAACAAACAACAAAGGCTAACTTAAAGCACAATGCAAACTTTCAAATCTTTTTGTAGGCAGTGTTTATTGAGGTCCGATCAAACATAAAAAAAGCCTCAGAGTAAAATAATAATATTTTAGAAATTATAAGAACTTTGTCTCCTAATACAACATAGCACAAAAAAATAACAACTTCAAAGATAATAGAAAATTCCAATGACATAGTCTAGTCTTTCCCAAAATTGCTATTCCACAGCACAAGCATAAAGCATAGAAATTTTCTCTTTATATAGCTTGCAATACAAAGTGTTTCATTCAAAAATGATAATATAAAGAATGAAAGCTTGAGAAAGGCCATACATCCACAGTCTCAAAAATTCCCCTCAATAGTTCGTGCTTTAATTATAACTTAACTTTGAAACAAAGGTCAGATGCCAATCTAACAATAGTTTAAACCTTAATGGATTTAATTTGCTAGAATAAAGTAGTTCTATAACTTTCTTTTGAAATATAGTTCATATACTCTAAGAAAATAAAAAAGGAAAACAATTCCTCTTTTTAGATAAAATAGTTTCTTCCTAGAAAAATCCTTTTCTGAAAAGATCAAAATTCTAAATCTTAATCCAAAAAAATCCATCTTGATTCTTATGTTGTCACCTTCCTTTTATAGCCACTAAAGAAAGAAAACATTGTATCAAACCAGAAGTAATGACTGCCAAGTGTTAACAGTTGATAGCACATGATCCGATCACAGACTCTCAGTTAGGCCACAAAAGATCTCTACATTAACTCAGCTACTGCATTAATGTTCTCTAGATATTTTAGCAAAGATGAAACCTAAATACGATTAGATCTTAGGAGCAACTGCCTGATAAAAGACACAATTTATTGATTACATTACTATGAAGTGCCGTCTCAAAACTTTCATCCCAAAAATCATGAGAAGAAAAAGAAAAGCCAGCCAGCTCAGAAAAACTCCCCAATTAGATATCTTCATAGGTGGTGTAGATAACCCGTGACAAGGAGATTATGTTTCAGCAGGGTGGAAACTCCCGAGCTTGTAAATATAGCTCCTAGGGAAACATCCCACAAGAAAACACATATCTCGAAACTCCTATCGAAAGGAAAATAAAAGGGAAAAGTTGCGTAACTACCACATGACATGTTGCACACCTTTTCGATATTTCATTTGAGCGTGGGTGCACCCAACACCGAAGACATTTATGCAAACCCAAAAATAAAATGACTGAGGCAAAAAAACCTTTATAGATTTCATATCCACTTTACTTCCAAGAAATGCAGAGTGCAAGCAAGCATCAACTTCACACCAACCAAGGATGAAAAGGTCTGATATAACCTTTTCTACCAAGAAGTTACATGAAATAAGGAGACATGCAAATGAGTCTCCATATAAATTATATTCAAGATTCTTGGATGTTTTGATGGAGATACCCAAGATTTTTAGGCCTAGTGATCTAATGTGCATCAATTTGTTTTGTGAGGCATACATATCAGGATCAAGCTAGCCAATGGTCTGAGGATCAGAAGCCCCATGGCCTTGATCAAGTAGTATATTGGATAAATGTTTTCGAGAGCACTGAGCATGGTTGTAAGCTCTTATCTGCTTCCCAGAATAGGGGTAATGGATGCCATGTTGAAGAAGATCAAAGGCTAAGATTGTCATATCCAAGAGAAGCATGAAAGTCAGAACAATTGACTATTGAATGTTGTCATTTCTCTAGCAACCTAGAAGCAAATGCAAATAGTAGTGAAGAGGATGAAGAGGAAAAATATGAAAACAAGGAAGTGGTGCCTCATTATCTTCCTTGGGATGTCATAAGCTTGGAGAAAACACAAGAAGTGCAAGGTGAAACCTCACAAGTTTATTCAGCTAGCAGCCATCATGCATCAGTTAATCAAGGGAATACACTTGGTTTCAATAATATGGTACAAATGAGGAACCAAAATGAGGAGATCAAATTTGGGCAATCTACCGTTGAATATGATTCTTCATATCAAGTGGAGATGGAATCACTTACTTCTAGTAGGGGGTATGTTAATAGCCTTGAGGGTGTCTATTAGCTAGGCAGTGTGCAATTCTCCTCATGCAAAGAGTTCTCTAAATATGGGTCAATTGTTGCAAACAAAAATAATGAGGAGGATGTTGAGATTGTCTCTCTTTTTTCCTTAAGTGACTGCATTGATTTTTAGCACACTAATAATCTGCATTATTGCCATCCTATTTTTAAAGATGATGAGATAGATCCAATTAAGGTATGGAAGAATCTTTTATTTGATGAACATGACTTGGATAGTGAGATTGCAAATGATAATCCCCATTGGTGTAGGAGTAATCCTCTTTTTGAGGAAACCTCTAATGAGTATCTGACAAGTACTACCAATGGATGTGTTTTCGATGGTCCATATAAAGACCAAAGTGATGTTGATGTAGGTCATTTTATTAACGAAGATGTCACTTTTGACTTGATGAATTCCCAAGTACATGGAGGGTGTGGAGATGTAGATATCAATAAAGATATTTGTCAGTATGTGACTGAACAAATGTTACTTGAAAAGTGTGCTTCATATTTCCTAGAACCTAAGTGTGACAATAGTTTGTAGGGTGTAGAAGCTCATAAATATGATGTCATCTATGGACATAGTGTGGATATCCAAGAGGATGTGCATGGTTTCATTGACTCTCCTATGGTGAAGGGTTGTGTACTTGGAAAGACAACTGAATGTCAATTATTCATGTTCCAAAGGATGATTGCATAGATATTCCAACAACATTGTCTTGTGTTGAGAAGAAGGAATTACTTGATCATTCTACAAAATCTACAAATATTATAGCATTTTTTCACCTATATGAGGAGCAATCCAAAGATATGGGTAACCATGAAAGTAATACAAGATAGTATGAAGTTGCAGTGGAGTTATTTGCAGAGAATCCTTATCTAATGGATTTGATTGCAGAACTTCTTTCACCTCGTGAGATTAACATTGCTGGTAAGCATGTTGACAATAGACCTGGCCATGCTTTCTTTCCCTAATTCACTAACGAATGGCCCAGTTTGAGCCAAAGTGTCTATGAGGTTTTTAAGTTTGATGGACATATGGAATATGATAGTACACTACATGACAGTGTGGAGTATGAAGGATTCACCTTCTTGGTTAGTTTGATGAGCTTGTAAATGATAGGGACAAATGTGGCAGTGTTACTTCAAGTATCATAGGCAATGTTGATCATGATGATGTTGATAACCTAGCATTATATGATGCTCATGTAAACTTACTACAAGTAAAAAAACCCAAGGTCTTTAACAAAGGAAAGAATTGTCCCTAAATTTTGGGGGCCTGGGGCCTCCACCTTGTAGAAATAATTTACCATGTATATTCTGTAAGTAGTGTACATATGTTGTTCTGGTTTGTTTGCTTCCTATTGGGTCTTCTTGCCTAGTCTAGGTCAGTTCCTTGGTTTTGGTCTTCTACCTTGGTCTGCTTCAACCACAAATTATGTCCTCACCATACCCACTTGGGGTATGCCTCCCTGAGCATGAGCCACTGATGGAGCTTCTAAATTTTGTAGAATTTATTCATTTCCCCATGGGCTTAGTCTTCATTTTAAACCCTTGTCCCCATGAATGAGTAGGGTTTTATTTCCAAAGTTATGCAAATGTTATAATCGCAAGTTGACCTGCTCTATTGGTCACCTAATTTTTTAAGTCACCTTTTAATCCATATTTGCATGTTGGTTTACCGGCTCCTCTAGCTCGAAGCACCGGTCATCAATTTTTCCGTTGACTATAGCCTTTTCCCTAAGTTAGGTCCTAAATTATCCTAGTGACTTCAACTTAAGTCATTCACCCTTAATGGTCATGTCATCGTCAGCTTAACTGAATATTTTTTATTAAATACTAACATTGTATGGAGTGTAGGTTTCGAGGTTCAAGGATCCGGGATGAAATCTTAGTCGTACCCCGCCAGCTCACGAATGTTAAGTGTCGGTGGGTCAAAAGAAATGAGGCTGGAAAAATAAGGATGCATGTCCTTGTACGATCATGGGACCCACTCCCCACAACCATGCCCATGATTCGATGCCTTCAAAAAATGGATGAGATCAAATTTGGGGAACGATTTTCACCATTCCCCGTTGGCTCACTAGGAGAAGGTGAATGTTAGTTAAGACTAGAGAGATTAGTGAGATCTCGACATTTGTCCTGATCTATTTGGTCTGTGTGATGGGTGGAGCCCGCTGACAAAGAAACTATCATCCGAGATGGATAAACATCATTGGCCGAGGACACATCAGCAAAGCATCGTTGGGATTCAAAGACAGACAAACTAAGGCCAGCCACTTGATTTTTCATCCAGGTAGAAGATCAATGGCCTATATTCAAAGCTGAAAAAAGGCATGTGATAGCCATTTTACTCTGCAACCCTTATGCATTAATGGCCAAATTTCTACAAGAGTGATCAAATTGATCTCAGTGTGTGTGAAGATTTAATTGCATGCAATCATCAAGTGTAATTTATATAATTTCATGCACTTGCAAATGAAATAGTGGTAATACCCATGCTAGCAAAATTCCCACTTCACACGTGTGCTTTTTCTCATTCAATATCAGTGGTTGATAGCATTATCTCGCTCAATAAATGGAAACGAATGAGTTTCTATTCTTGTAATAGAAACTAAGTAGCTAAGTCCTTAGACTGTTGTAGAGAGTGAGGATCAAGGGTGTGCTTGTGATTGAAAAATGAGCAAGTCTGGCTCCATGTCGATTCTAGTGTGAAGATCTTCTAGGATTCACTATCAAAAGCCTCATAGTGAAGATCCCAAACACAAATAGAGTATTCATGAGGATACCAAGGAGAGATAACCTTCACCAGTGATGGTTAGATGTGGCCACAAACTATGGAACCAGGCTAGGAGCTCAAAGGAAATGGAGATAAAAATAGACGACACTATCGGGCCTTCTAGTAGAACCTGACAAAAGATTCGATATGGCTATGGTGAACATTCAGTTGACAAAATTGTCCTATTTCCCTTACCGTCAGCCCATCAAATATTGAGATGGAGACTAACTCCAACTACCACCAGTATTTGGCGACTATGGGTTGAGCTATGTCATCTAAGGCAAGAGTGTTGTCTATCCCTCCTTTGGCAGTTCAAACCTTGAGTGGAAGAGACATTCCTATGACTGACAAGTACAAGGTCGAGGAAGGTGTCGAATTCTCTTCCTTGAACCTTGTTGTTACTTGGAGAGGCTATGTGTACTGGGGTGTGCATGTTGATGGAAAAGGGTCTGCTGGTGTATGAGATGAAGTGGTGGTAAATAATTTTTTGTGTTGTTAAGTGATTTATGGGTTGTTTGCTTCTCTTATGTGCATGGCATAATTTTGAGGTGTTGGAAGGTGATGGTGTGCCCTCGTGGCATTACAGGTTTTGGTGCTTTTTCTCACTCGACAATGGAAGAATATTTTGGCAGTACTTTGCTTCTTCTTCTTTGTGGCTTTAACAATTTTGTATTTTCCTCATGTCTAACAAAATTGTCATGTGGGGATTTTGTGAAATGCAATCGAAATGAAGAATGAAATGAAAAAATTGTATCTAAATTGCATTTGAGTTGGTGGCTTATTCTACTCCCTTGTCTTATAAAAGGGAATTGAAAGCTCATCTACAAGGGGATGAAAATTCTGGTTAGGTTTTGAGTTAGGTGCACATGGGTAGAATGCTATAAATAGAAAAGAAGGAATAGAATAGATAGCTTCTTTTGAGCTTTTGGAAGAACATGTGAAATTGTCTTAAATTGTTCTGCAGATATGACATAAATATGACTAAACACATAATTCTGATATATTTTCTCTCCTTGTGTGAATTGGTGTGAATTTTGAATGAAATGTTAATGATATTTTCATTCTTCTTTAAACATCCATTTGAATGTATGTCTCCTTTTCCTCTTTGATTCAAGCAATCAATTAAAATGCTTAAATGGGGTCTTAAATTTATCGTTATTTGCAAGTGATTTGATAAGTAGTTATGTATTAGAAAGAGTGATATCCATGATGCAAAGTTATTGTGAGAGTAGTCCATTCCATCAAATCTAAGGTCATTTTTGTGTTACTAGTTCTTGTGTATGTGACTCTATCACCCAATGTAACGAGGCATTGGTCTACTCCTTAACAATTCACAAAAAGGGTTAATCAAATAGTTGTTTAATGACCAACTCAAAGTCAAGATTCAAATTCACTTTAAAATTCATTAATCTTAACACATGTATGTGTCAATTATCATGTAGGATGTCTTTGTTTTGATGAATGGGTAAGTGATTTACTTAAAGATTAGCCAATCTTGTGGTAATTATTTCATAATTATCCTTCACTCATACTGATCTATGAAAATGATGTGTTCTATAAAGCATATTCTCTAATGAACACAACAGGAACACCCTCCTTGGCCCCGCAGATCCTAAAGTGTAGAAGATCTTAGTCTTTGACTAAATCTTGTTAGTTGGCCAGCTATTTCAGGGGTCTTGAATATAGGAATTTTCTATCCCTTAGAGATTCCTTAAATGCACTGGAAAAAACACCAACAAGATGCTAGCACATCCTCCATGCCCCCTAGAGAGGGTTAAGTTGACATTCCTCATGCACCAGGAGACATAGGTGATGATATTTTTGATTTTATGCATGTACTGGAGTATATTTATGTTTTTGATATATATATATATCGTGATGATGTTTACTAATTGTGTACCTTGTCTATCTTGTAAGAGCGACAAGAGACTGGTGAGAGTTCTATCATTAGGCTATCTTGGAGATGGTTTATGCATCCATCGATGAGGAGGAGATAGATCCTGACTACATTCCATCAAGCTCTGTTAAGACATAAGCACTAGAGCCATAATTGGTATCAACTATGTAAGGTCCTAACCAAAAAGGGTTGAATTTACTTTCTCTTCATTTTCAGCACTAGTATTACATTGATTCTCACCAAGAAAAAAATCACCCTTACGAAACGTTCGAGGAATGACATGCAAACTAGGTTTGTATTGTAATTTTTTAATGTAAACATGGAGATGTTCAAGAGCATTAATATGCTTTTCATCGAGCATCACGAGTTGGTGCAAGAATTGTTCTTTATAATTGGTATCATCAATAATGTCCTAGAGAGAAATTCGTAATGTAGGAATTTCTAACTCCAAGGGCATAATCACTTCGATGTCATAAATGAGATTATACGGTGTAAGTCCTATGGATAATCTAACACTCATTCTATACGTCCAAAGCACATAATGTAATTGTGTATGTAGATCCTTATGATGTTTGTTGATAGTTTTCTTTAGAATTTGTTCCAAGAGCTTATTAGTATTTTAATCGTGTCCATAATACAGTGTGGAAAAGCATTGTTGAATGTTGAACATTGCAAGAAATTTTTGGACTTCATTATTCTTAGAGGGGGTTCCACTATTTGTAATGAGTGCAGAAGGGAGTCCAAAGAAAGCAATTATGTGTTCCAAAATGAAATGGAAAATTACTTCAAAAGTAGTGGAATGAAGAAGAATAGCTTCCACCCATTTTTTGAAATAATTTGTTGCGTTGATGATGAAGGTGTGTCTGACAGAAGAGGGAGATGAAATTTTTCCAATAAGATCCAACCCCCACACTGAGAATGACCAAATAGGTACTTAGACACAGAGCTCGGAAGTAGGATCATGAATCAAATTACTATGCTCTTGACATTTGTGACATTGTTTAATGTAAGCAAAGCAATCTTTCTCCATATTTCACCAATAATAGCCCATACAGATATTTTTTTGCACTAACATTCATCCTCCAAAATGTCCTCCACAAGCACCAACATGAGCGTATTTGAGTGCTATAGGGATTTGAGAATGCTTAAGAAACCTTAGTAGGAGACCATTAAACCATCTTCTATATAACACATATCTGCAAGAATCGCATATTTAGCTGCCAGTTTGCATAATTTTTTTCTAGTGTTTGTCGTTGTAGGGTCAGGAATGGTAACATATTTTAAATATGCGTAAATTGTATCATACCATTCGTGAGTGTCATCTTGGGTGATTGGTAAAATGTCTTGTAATTGAGTTTCAATTGAAGGTTTCATGATGGGATGAATAAAAAAAGTGAAGGTTGTGGAAGGATCATCTAGGGATATAAGAGAGGCCGCACTTGCCATCACATCCACATGTCTATTTTCTTTTCGTGGGATGTTATCAATGGTGAATTATTCAAATTTCTTTAACAGTTTCATTGTAAGATCCTTGTATTTTAATAATTTTTCATGTTTAGTTTGATATGTACCATTAATTTGTTTGATTTAACTAATTGTGAATCACCAAAGATCTTAATAAGTTTAGCGTTCATTGTTAAAGCGGCTCACAAACTTGTGATTAATGCCTCATACTCAAATATATTATTTGTGCATAGGAAATTTAATTGGTAAGAAAAGGGTAGAGGTTGTCCATTGGGTGGAATCAATGCCACTACAACACCAGAACATGTTCTACACTTAGATCCATCAAAATACAGTTCCCATGGTTTAATATAAGCGGTTAAGATATTATCATCAGGACAGGAGTCATGATTAGGTAAAGCAAGAGGAGGAGCATCAACTAAGTGATCGATTAAGTGAAACAAATTTAAGGTCAGACTTAGTTAACATCATCCACTTAGATAATCATCCAAAAAGATTAGTTTTATTAAAAACATGTTTAAGAGGATCAAATTGTGTCATGATTTCAGAATTTAGTAAATAATGTCACAATTTACTAGTAGCGAATACAAGAGCTAAACATTGTTTTTCAATTGGTAAGTATCGAATTTCATAATCAATTAAGGTTAAGCTAATGTAATAAACATGATGTTCTTTGCAATTATCATCTTGATGCACCAATAATGCTACAAGAGCATGGGTTGATGTAGTGATGTATAAGATGAACGGTTTGTTTGGCACAAGGAGTTGTAAAACAAGTGGAGTTGCCAAGTATTCCTTTAAACTCTCAAAATATTGTTTACAATCCTCATCACAACCAAAAGGTACACCCTTTTTAAGAAGATGTGTGAAAGGTAATGTGTGATTGGTTAAAGATGCAACGAAATGACATATAGCTTGAATTCGACCTTGTAATGTTCTTAATTGAGAAATGTTTTTAGGAGGTGGCATGTTAATGATTGCATCAATTTTATTTGTATCCACCTCAATGCCTCTATGAGATATGAGAAACCCTAAAATTTTACCACTATCTACAACAAAAACACATTTTTTTGGATTTAAGCACATATTATATTGACGTATTCGTTTGAATATTTTCTGAAGAATATTTACATTACCTTGGTGTGTTAAGGATTTGGCTAGGATGTCGTCAATATAATCTTCCAAAATTTTGTGGATGTAATCATGAAAGATCAATGTCATTGCTCGTTGATAAGTTGTGTCAGCGTTCTTTAAACTGAAAGGCATCATAACCCAACAAAATGTTCCCCAAACAGCTGTAAACATAGTTTTGTATTGATCTTGAGGATTAATAAAGATTTGATCGTAGCCAGAAGAGCCATCCATGAATGATAACAAAGCATGTCTAGTAGTTGAATCCACAATCATGTCTCTATTAGGAAGCGAAAAGTCATCTTTTAAGGAACCTTTATTCAAATCACAAAAAATTGTACATATCCTAATACGATTATCACGTTTA
This sequence comes from Sequoia sempervirens, assembly GCA_007258455.2. Taxonomy (NCBI): domain Eukaryota; kingdom Viridiplantae; phylum Streptophyta; class Pinopsida; order Cupressales; family Cupressaceae; genus Sequoia; species Sequoia sempervirens. The sequence goes on from VDFB02000020.1 coordinate 40,338,461, forward strand.
GCAACTGCAACAATGTTTGAGATCCAAGGAGAATAATCAATAGGTTGAATGAAGCCTACATCAAGGAGTTTTTTGAGCTTTGCTTTAACATGCAAGTTTATGTTAGGGTGCATTTTTCTTATCTTTTGATGGACAGGTTTAGCTTTTTCAGCAAGAATGATGTGTGTCACAATTTTTCGGTCAATTCCTAGCATATCATAATATTTCCAAGAATTTTTTTTAGGAAAATCATGTAGTAAAGTTGTAGTGTCTTCTTGTTCTTCATCATCAAGGAACTTCCCAATTTTAAGAACTTTGTCTTTATCATCAATGTCCATTGTCACATCAATTGTATCTCCTAAAGGGAGTGCATTAGAGTGAGGAGCTTCAGGCTCATAATTTTTTTCAGTGATATCACTTTCTTCTTGCTTGGTAACATATTATAGACTCCTTACATTTGTTTCAAAGTTTCAGATCACTATCCACATACTTCCATGATGGTGGCACGTTCATATCAAGTAATTTGGGATGTTTGATTGTAAGCTATTGTTTTGGGTGACATATAATAGCGTTAATGTTTAAAGATGGTTGTTGTGTAGCTTTGGTTGTTTTAGCGAAATAATATCCCAATCCATTTTTTGTTTCTTGCGTATTAGGTTCAATAGGGACACAAATACCTTGTTCATGTTTTCCACATCCTTTTCTAGTATATCCTAGTTTTTTCATGATTTCATAGCCTTTTCCATAAATTTGTTCCATTTATTTTGGATTAGGCGGAGATTGATAATATATCTCATCAAAATTTGTAGTGTATGTTGTGTTTTCTTCCAAAGTAGAAGAGATAGATGTTTGAGAGGATTGTTCAAAATTTTGAGTTGACATGATTCTTGGTTATTCGTGTTTCTCATCTATCTTTTGTGTGATTATGTATTCACCCATGAATGATGGTGTGAATTCTATGTTGGAAGATGAAATACTCTGAGAGGGGGGGTGAATTAGAGTATTATAAAATTTTCACTTGACTTACAACTTGAACTAAGATCTTAAAACAACTTTATGTACAATCTTGATTGCAGAATGAACATGGACAGGTTAATGAACTTTAACAATAGAATCATTATCACAAAGACTTTACTTAACCATGTCAATGCATAATTGTAATTTTTCATATAAAATTGCTTAAAAAATTCTTTTATAATGCTTTATTTTCACACAAATTTATGCATAATTTTGAACACTGTTATGAAAAATTTAGACATTTATTAAAGTATCAGAGCATTTGCATTGACATGTGACTTAAATAAGAAACATTTAAGCACTTGGACTAAAAACAGAATGCAAAAATTTCATCACATAACACAATATTTTCCTGAGTGGAAAAACCCTCTTGGGGTATAAAATACCACTTGTAAATTAATCTTTTATTCATTCAAAAGAGCACCAACTCTATTACAATGGCGGAGCACCAAATCAACACCAAAAATTTTGAAGCACCAACTTCAATAGGAGCACCACCTCCTTTACAAATTTAGGAAGACCCATTCCAAGGAGCACCAACCCCTTTTAACACATAACAATGATAGCATCCTAAAAACCCTTGTCTTTAGTAATGGCTGAGAGCCATACATTTATACAATCAATGAATGAGAAACTAGTTCTCATTTACAAAACTTGTATTCAAAAAATTCAAAAATCTTCAATTAACCAAGGTTTATCAAAAATAAAAAATACAGTTGAAAACAAAAATTGTATTTTGAAACCTTTACAAAATAACCAATAATTGTGAAACCCTTGAGTGAAGAACTCGGGTTAAGAAAAACTGAAACTACTTTTCCACAAATCCTTAACCAAAATCAGTTATGCTTAAAAACAACACAAGATCTTTCCAGATTTGAAGACCAATACCTATCATGGTGACCAAAAATATATTACCAGCTGGCGAAGAGAAAATCATAACTGCCTTAGTGAAGCTTACTAACTTCCAGTTCCAGCTCACAGACCAGTAGCAACCAAAATCCATGGCTAAGAAAATTAGGGTTTCAAACCCTATGCAAATCAAACTTCTTATTGCTTGGTTATTTCCTTTTTACCTTTTGTTTTCTAAGACTTTTGAGAACTTTTCCCAAAATGATAATCATTTGAAGTCCGTGTGATGTCAACAACACAAATGATAACTTTATTATTGTTTTCAACACATGAGTCACTATCCTGTGTATTGTTTACCACATGAAGCCATAATGCACTTTGACTGACAATTCATCAAGTGTAAATGCCACCTAATGAATCAATGAACCCAATGTCACAATAAAAAACCATGTGAAACACAAGAAGCTTGATATCATGCTATGTGAGATTCAATACAATGTCATTGCCATGTTAAACATAAAAATTCCTAATACAATATCACTTTAAACATTGTTGCCAAATAAATATTTAGCCCGATGATAATTTAATATCATATGAAAAATGTGAAGGGCTCGATCAATAATAAAGACAAGTATTTGTGAAGACCAATGCTAAGCCAAAGTCCAAGTATTCACCTTTGTGTATCAACCACGATGTATAAGAATGTGTGCTAGAAAACTTCACACAAAGTGAAGCACATTTTTTTTTAAATACCTTGTGAATACAAACAAATATCATAACTAAATTTCAACATTACATTCATCTATATATGCCTTATCAATGCCATGTAATCACTGAAATCTAAAGATGCCAAATGACTTGTATGAAAGAATAACCCCATGTGATATATATATCCTCTACACATGAATCCAACATGATCAATACCACAAAACAAAACTGAAAGAAAACCATCCAAAGCATGAATCCAACATGATCAGTACCACAAAACTAAATTGAAAGTAAACCATCCAAATCACTATCCACTGAAAGTAAACCATCCAAATCATTGTCCACAAAGTACAAAATACAACAATAATCAAATGCACCAAGTACCATAATGCCAATGCCAAACCAAGTGGCAATCAATTAGTTTTGACATCAAGGACAAATATGCCACAAAGAGAAAGTCAACAAACTCCCCCTTTGTCCTTGATGGAAAAAATTGAGCCATCTGAACCATATGAACAATCATTTTCTCCCCCTTTTTTGTCACAAGGACAAAGGAAGAATAACAGAGAATAGGGGGTATCAGAAAAACAATATCAATGCAATGGGATCCAACATCAAATGTTGTTCAAAACTAGAGCTCTTTACAAAGCGATTGACCACATATGCCACTCAAATATTATGTGAAAAATAACTTGCAAAAGATCAAGTTAAATATATCACAATTTGAACTAGATATACCTGAATAACCATTCCATATATCTAAAATAAAATATATACCCTGAAGCAAATACACGTCGTGAAACAAACGCATATCTTGCTATAAGGAACATATGGAAAACATCAGTACCAACATATGAAAACTAAAAAATAACTTAAATGAAGTGCTTGCCATGAACCATGTGAATGCCATAAACCATGTGAAACAATTGTAAACAATATGTGCCACCCAGATCATGTAAATGTGTCATCAAATCCAGTGTTGTCATCAATGACAAACAATCACAATGAACAACTAAAATCCAAATAACCAATGAATCCTGAACCATATCAACAAAATAATGATCAACTAAGACTATTCTTGCATGAATTAAAACATAATCTTTCTTCTCCATCTCCTCAAACGTAGAGTTTCCAAAATTCTCTCCTCATATCAGAGAGCCTTCCTCTTTATGAAGATAGAACAACTAAGTGTTGACCGTCCAACAACTAATATCAATTCTCTATTCATTCTCAAGAAAAAAATTCTACAACTCATTACCATAATCAAGACAATATTAACACACAATCCTTCATGTAATAAAAATTGCAAACTATCCCAAAACACTAACTAAACTACAAAGATTTGATTGCAGTTTATACTTTCAAGGATATAAGATAAAACATTAAAGCACACCCTACAATCACAAAGATTGATTAGTGAAAAGAAATAGGAGGAAGATCATAGAGACTCCTCAACTGATCAAGAACTTTCACACTAGTCACTTCATAGATATTACCCCGTGTCCTTGAACCAGCAATAACTATTTCTCTTGGTTTCCTTTTAATATGACAACAATAATCATAAAAAAAAAAACATAAATCCTAATCACATATTTTTCTCACACTTAATAGATTGTGTTTTAAACCTGTTGCATAATAAACATCTGGCAAGAAAATGTTATTACCAAAAAACATTGTGCCTTTTGCCATAAGTTCTATGTAATCATCATTACCAAACCATACTAAACCAAAATCACCAAATTCAAGTTCAATAAAAATACTTTTGTCCCCAGTCATATGATGAGAACAACCACTTTCTAAGATCCATGTATTTTCAACTTTAACATGTAATTCAGTTTGACTAAAGATACCTTTCAATTCTGCATTGCTCCTTTTGGGAATCCAAACCAACTTAACTTTGTTTTGCATAGTTGTCTTAGAAAGACTCTTCTTTTTCTTCTTTTAGGAAGCTTGTCTAGATCTGCCATATTTAGCTTCTACATTTAAATATAGAAAATCACTTGAATCATTCATATAACCAAGATCTAACTTGTCTTCATAAGACCTTTGTTTATTCAAAAGATCTATAAAATTATCAAATTCCTTTCTAAGACTGTTGATTTTAATTTCTAAGATACAACACTTTTCTTCCTTGAATTCCAATTGTATCCTTGTGATCTTAAGAATTTCAACTTGAAATTTTAAATCAGTAATTTCCTTTTCAATGATTAAAATCTTACTAGATTCTCAGTATCTTGCTCAATCTGAATTTTTTGATATACTAAGCCCTTCAAATTTTGAACTTCACTTAGAGAAAATTTCAGTTCATTCTCAAAACCATTCAATTCTTTATTAGAAGCAGAAGTCTCTACAAGTCTATTTTCTTGCAGTTCCATTTTGTTCATTTGTGGCCATAAATACAGTTTCACCTTTTAGATCTATTTTCTCATCTTTTAAAATAGACTTATTATCTAATTCTTTATTTGAAGTCTTTTTTGAATCGACTTCAGACATGAATAAAGTTTCATCTTCATCACCAAGTGAGTCATCTATCTCAACATCCGAGTCTTCTTTTGTAAAGAGACTCTTTTTATTTTTGAAGTTAAACTTCTTCTTAGGATTAAAAGCCTTTTTCTTATACTATTTTTTGACTTTTCATCCTCATTGGCTCGATCATCGTAAGGACATGTAGCAACAAAGTGTCCAGACTTGCCACATGTAAAACATTTAAAGAGAAGCTTACCCTTATATTTCTTATTGAGTTTTTTCACAAGAAGAGCTTCTTTTGAATCTAATAAATTAGATTCACTATCATCTAATAGTTCTTTCTTTTCAGCTTTGAAGGCAGTTTCTTTTGATGTACAACCAGTATTACCGACTCTCATTTCATATGCAGTTAGAATACCTTGTAGATTGTCCAAGGTAAGGTCCCTAAAATTTTTCTTCTCTTCAATAGTAGAAACCTTAGACTCAAATTGAGGTTGCAAAGTTCTGATCACTTTTCTAACTACATCAAATTCTTCAATTATTCACCTAAACCTCTTCTTGCATTTACAATTTCATCTACCCTTACAAAATAGTCTGTAATCTTTTCATCATCATTCATTTTCAAATCTTGAAACTGATTTTTAAGAGTGAGTATCTTGGACTGTTTGACTTTGTCATTACCTTGATACACATTCTCAAGCTTTTTCCAAATTTCATAAGCTGATTTATAATGCCTAACTTTAACAAACACATCTTTTTCAAACCACACAGAAGAGCATGTTTAGCTCTAGCATTTGTTTCATATTTTATTTTCTCATCAGATTCAATGGGTATTGATGTAGGTACATCATATTTGTTTTGTACAATATTCCAAACATCTATATCAAGAGAAATCAAATATGTTTCCATTCTAATTTTCCAGAAAACATAATTAGTGTCATCAAATAGAGGAGCTCTTGTAATAGATGAACCTTCTTGCACATGTAGCATATTGACTTCCAAGACCAGAATCAATCCTAGGTATGAAACCTAATGCAAGACCCTACACTCTGATACCAATTGTTGGAAGATGAAATACTTTGAGATGGGGGGGGGGTGAATCAGAGTATTATACAATTTTCACTTGACTTACAACTTGAACTAAGATCTTGAAACAACTTTATGTACCTTTTTGATTGTAGAATGAACATGGACATGTTAATGAAATTTAACAACAAAATGACTAATCACAAAGACTTTACTTAACCATGTCAAAGCATAATTGTAATTGTTCATATAAAATTGCTTGAACAATTATTTTTTAATGCTTTATTTTCACACAACTTTATGCATAAGTTTGAACACTATTATGACAAATTTAGACATTTATTCAAGTATCAAATCATTTGCATTGACATGTGACTGAAATGAGAAACATTTAAGCACTTGGACTGAAAATAGAATGCACAAATTTCATCACATAACAAAATATTTTCCTAAGTGGAAAAACCTTCTTGGGGTATAAAAAACCACTCGTAAATTAATCTTTTATTCATTCAAAAGAGAACCAACTCTATTACAATGGTGGAGCACCAACTCAACACCAAAAATTTTGAAGCACCAACTTCAATAGGAGCACCAACTCCTTTATAGATTTAGGAACACCCATTCCAAGGAGCACCAACCCCGTTTAACACATAACAATGATAGCATCCTAAAAACCCTCGTCTTTAGTAATGGCTAAAATCCATACATTTATAAAATCAATGAATGAGAAACTAGTTCTCATTTACAAAACCTGTATTCAAAAACTTCAAAACTCTTCAAGTAACCAGAGTTTATCGAAACTAAAAAATGCAGTTGAAAACAAAAACTATATTTTGAAACCCTTGAGTGAAGAACTCGGGTTAAGAAAAATTGAAACTACTTTTCCACAAATCCTTAACCAAAATCAGTTATGCTTAAAAAAAACACAAGATCTTTCCAGATTTGAAGACCAATACCTATCATGGCGACCAAAAATATATTACCAACTGGAAAAGAGAAAATAATAACTGCCTTAGTGAAGCTTACTAACTTCCATTTCTAGCTCGCAAAGCAATAGCAACCAAAATCCATGGCAACAAATATTAGGGTTTCAAACCCTATGCAAATCAAACTTCTTATTGCTTGGTTATTTTCGTTTTACCTTTTGTTTTCTAAGACTTTCGAGAACTTTTCCTAAATTGATAATCATTTGAAGTCCATTTGATGTCAACAACACAAATGATAACTTTATTATTGTTGTCGACACATGAGTCACTGTCCATGTGAATTGTTTACCATATGAAGCCATAATGCACTTTGACTGACAATTCATCAAGTGTAAATGCCACGTAATGAATCAATGAACCCGATGTCACAATAACAAACCATGTGAAACACAAGAAGCCCGATATCATGCTATGTAAGATTTAGTACAATTTCATTTCCATGTTAAACATAAAAAAGCCTGATACAATATCACTTTAAACATTGTTGCCAGATAAACATTTAGCCCGATAATAATTTAATATCATATGCAAAATGTGAAGGGCTCGATCAATAATAAAGACAAGTATTTTTTAAGACCAATGATAAGCCAAAGTCCAAGTATTCACCTTTGTGTATCAACCAAGATGTATAAGAACGTGTGCTAGAAAACTTCACACAAGGTGAAGCACATCTTTTTTTGAATACCTTGTGAATACAAACAATCTCATAACTAGATTTCAAAATTACCTTCATTTGTATATGCCCTATCAATGCCATGTAATCACTGAAATATAAAAATTCCAAACAACCTATATGAAATAATAACCCCATGTGATATATATATCCTCTACACATGAATCCAACATGATTAGTACCACAAAACAAAACTGAAATTAAAGCATCCAAATCACTATCCACTGAAAGTAAACCATCCAAATCACTATCCAAAAAGTACTAAATACAACAATAACCAAATGCACCAAGTACCATAATGCCAATGCCAAACCAAGTGACAATCAATTAGTTTTGACATCAAGGACAAATATGCCACAAAGAGAAAGTCAACATTCTAAAGATCTCCAATCATCACCGAATAATTTAGATGTTGATTCTTCATCATTGTGTTCTACTTCAAAAGGATCTATGTTGGAGGTTGGAATTAATGTTTTCAGAGGACTTGTAGCTCCTTTTTCAAGGTGAAAGCAACTTTCAGGCTCAGGGTGTATGTCAACTTGATAAATGTGATTCTTATAGACATATTTCATGATACAATGAAGGGTTGAAGGCACTGCATTCATCTCATGAATCCATGGTCTGCCTAAAAGAAGATTATACGAGAGATCATAAGGCATGACATGAATAGGAGTTTGCAAAGTAGCCACTCCAACCATAATAGGGAAAGTGATTATGCTGAGTGGTTTCTTTGTTTTATTATCAAATCCTCGAATGGATAAAAAATCAAGTATTATTTGTGACTTATCAATGTGCAATCGATCAAGGAGATTCACACTACACACATTGAGGGAAAAACCATTATCAATGAGGGTCCTTTGATACCTATGCAATTGAATTGAGCAATTATCATAAAGGATTCATTTTGTTTTTGCAACTATAAAGGAGGGAGCTCATGTTGATGGAAAGTAATATCTAGATTAGTTTGGTTCATTCCATGGATTAGAGCTGCCACATCATTTGGGTTTGTACCAGGAGGAATGGAAATATGTTGTAAGGAAATTTGAAGAATAGTGTGATACTTGGGGGAGTTTTGAAGTAAATCCCAAAGGGAAATATTTGTAGGAGTATTCTTTAATTTCCCAACAAGATCATACTTCTTTGTGTGTGGGAAGTAACAAGGAGTACTAGGTGGGTTGGGTAAAGATAAAGAGGTTGGGATTGGTTGTGGTACTTGTAGATTGTTTCAGGTATTATATGTGTGAGCAATAATAACATTACTTGATTGCTACAAAATATTGGTTTTAGGTGGATAAAGAGTGTATTCAGGTTTATTGGAAGGATGGATTTTATGTGAGGGTGGGTAAAGAACGAGTTGATGTTGAATCACATTAACATCCTTAGTTGTAGACTTCTCACAACAAACCTTAGTGGATGATTTGAGTGAGAGGAAATCCTGGAGGGATTCATCTAACAAGTCTAAGTCATCACAACTAAAAGGTTTGAGAGGAAGGTTATCATGAATTGGTTTAAGTTGTTTAACATCAAAGGTGTTAACATTCGTTATAGTGGGTTCGGCACAACAAATCATAATGGATGACTTATTCGAGATGAAGCCCTTAAGGGCTTCATCTAATGTAAGGAAAATTCATCACAACCAAAAGGTTTGAGGTATATATTATAATCATGTGGTTTAGGTTTCTCATTGCAAGCATTGGAGGATGAAGTGAGAGAGAGGAAGTCCTAAAGAACTTCATCTAACTTATCAACATCATCACTACTAAGAGGCTTGGATGAGATGCTTCTAAATTGAATCATTTGTTTGAAAGGTTGTTTTGATGTTTCATTCTTTATGGTTTTATGTTTCGATAAATTTGATCTAAAAGAACTAGGAACAAATACCGAAAAGGATATTTGCAAAAAGCTAAAACTATCCATAAATGCCATGAAATAAAATGCTAAGGAAACATGAAATAACTAAGCTATAACAAAAGAGAAACTGTAGAAAACATAAATGTGCAATGCATGAAACTTAAATCTATAAATTCTTATGCAAAAGTTGCAGAGGGACTGATTTGCCCAAGGTGGTGAATGAGTCCCAAGGCAAGTATTTTTTTGGATGTTTCTGATTTGTTTGGAGTTTTTTGAAGGTTATGTAGATACAGATTGAAAATGCAGAAAATTGAAATGATTCAATGAAATAATGTGCAATAATGAACTCTAAATGATGCTTTCAGTAATGTAATGCTTTTGAAAATGCAAAAATAAAACAATATCCTAATTGAATGTTGATGCAAATGAAATCTAAGATGCAAGGTGCAAATGGAATCAAAAACCTAATTTATTCAATATGCAGGTTCACCAAAATGAACCATAGAATTTTGGCTCTCTAAGTCTTTCTAGCTCTTCTAGGGATTTTCACTTAAAAGGAGAAAGAAAGGGCCAAAGAACCTAGCTATTTCACTCAAATTATGTTATGTATGATGTAATTAGGACTAAATAGAATGATATGAATGCAACTAAATTATGAAATTAAAATATTATGATAAAAAAACCTAAGATTTATGCAATGTTTGAAATCATGGTGTTGTTTGCAATAAGCTTAAAAGAATGAACAAGAATGCAAATTAAACAAAATAGAAGATTTTTTTTAGAGTGTGTGTGATCTAGGTGGATCCAGAATACATAAAAATTTCACGGTCTCAGAATTCATCCAAATCCACATCATTGGATAGAGCTCACTGACACGATCCTGATGCAACTTGAACGGGCCCAAAAGGAGTCCATATGCAGAAGTTATGCTTAGTCAAAGGTTCAGTCAAATAGGCAAATTAGGCATTCAAAAAGGTAAAAAATTGATCATCTCAAAATGAAAAAAAATGAGTCCAAGTTGTAGTGCTCATCGTGCTGATTCTGAAACTATATTTGGTTTCAAAAATGGAGCTCATATGTGAAAGTTACGGTTGGTCAAAAGTTTGACTCTAGTCAACTGATGATGTTAGCAAATGTACAATCGGCATGATGATGCAGCATATGATGTGGCAGGAGTGGTGAGTTGGCATAAATATATATTAAACTATAATTATGAAAGAAAAAAACATGTATGGTTTTAAAAAAAAAAAATTAGAAAAGAGAGGATTTGGTGGGATTTTATCCCTTAAAATCCTCTTGCCTTCCCCATAAAACAAGGAGAAAAATAAAACCCATAAACTTATATTTCAACAAATTAACCCCTTTAACCACCTTTTAAAATAATTGGTTACATATTTTTATGATTTAAAAGGGGGGTTTAGAATATTTCAAGGATTATCTTGTAAGGCTCAAATTATAAGAGCCATTATTTCTAAAAAGGGGTTAGGATTACTTGAATGGATTTTGAAATATTTTCGAGATTTTTATGTAATTAAGGGGAATTGGTTGGAATTTTTACTTGTAAATGAGAGATATGCAATATTTGAAAAATAATATGGTTAAAGCCATATGAGCAAATAAATTTGTATAGAAAGGGGTCTTATTTTCTTGTAAAGGAAGTAGAATTTTCTTGGAGAAAATTGTAACAGGGAGAATTAGTGAAGTTCATTTTGGAGAAATAGTTCTTTGGAAGAGAATATTGTAAGCATAAAGGCCTTTTGAGTGTCTTCAAGTATTGAGAGGAGATTGTGAGAAATTTTATGCAGGTTTTGGAGCTTGGATATTGTAAGAATGCAATTCAATTACTTGGCAACATTAATAAAGTGGTCCTACTTGAGAAGCGAACCCAGAGACGTAGTCCTGATTGGACGAACTTCGTTATCAACCTACGTGTTCTAATCTTCTATCTTATTCTTCTATCTTCTATCTATAGTTCTCTCCATTTATTTTCATTTTTCAATTAAAATTTTGATCTCTAATTACAACATATTACAGTTAGATAATCTTTTCAAGTTTTGTAAATTTTATTGAACTATTTTTACATTTTCAATGATTAAGAAGCATAATCATGCAATACTACCTGGATCGGGAAAAACTATAATTGAAATCAATTTACAAGTTAATTTTGTAAACTCTATTTATAGATCAAGTTGGTATTAGAGCCTATTTTGTAGGAAATTGCATAAGTGAATGCTAACTAGGTTGAAATTGAAGCAAGGAGAAGGTGCACTTACCGAGTTCAATCTAGAGATCAGAAAAAAGGACTTTTCCACGAGCAGAGATGACAGCTGAACAAAGTCCTACAGAGCTTGATGAGAAAGCTTTGCAAAAATTATTTCTTGAAATGAAGGCTATGGTGGAAGTTCTTTTCCAAGAAACACAAGAGCAACAGAGGAAAAAAGAACTCAAGAAGAGAAAGAAGGAAGAAGGTGAATATTCAAAAGAAGACAAAGCTAAAGGAGCAGGAGGTGGTGGTGACCCTCCTGAACCTCCATCCCCATCTTCTTCTTCATCCTCTCCTTCTTCATCTAACTCTTCTAAGAAGAAACAACTTGTGCAAGCTAATACACCTTTGTTAAAACTAGATGTTAAATTTTATTTTCCAATGCATAATGGAGAACTAGATGGAGATAAACTTGATAATTGGATAAAGAAAATTGAAGTTTATTGTAGAATTTAGAAGTTTACTGAGGATTCTCAAAAAAATCCAATTAGCGACTCTTTGCCTAGGAGGCATGGCTTTAATTTGGTGGGAGAGTAGAACACAGGAGGATCTAAGTCATTATGGAAAAATTATTTCTTCTTGGTTTGAGTTTATATTTGCATTAAAGAAATAGTTCTATCCATTAGGACATATGCAAAAAATAGTAATGAATTGGCAATCATTAAAGTAAGAGAAAGGACAAAGTGTACAGGATTATACACATGAGTTTAGGAAAAGAGCTTTAATTTTGGGCATTCCATTGTACACACAAGAAAATTTGTTAAAATACACAGGTGGAATACATGAGAATTTGAAACATACCATACTTATGTTTAATCCAACTAACATTGATGAAGTTAGCGTGCAAGCTATCCATTTGGAAACAAGCTCAAGGAATAGCCATGACAATCTGTTGACGAACTTAAGTAAGCAGAAAGGAAGCAAGAAAGGGAAAGAGAAAGCACACTGAATAGCTACTACAAAGAAAGCAAATGAAAAGCCATATTTATCACACTAAAAAAAGGAAGGACATGAAGATGCAAAGTGTTGGAAATTGCATCCTAGTCTGAAACCAAAGTGGTTCAAGGATTGAAAGGGTAAGCATAAGACTGCGGCTATTGTGCAAGACCTCGGATCAGGTTCTAATGATGAAATCAAGATTTCAGTTGTGGCTATCAAAGGTAAGACTCCTATTGTCAATACTTATGCTTCTTCTCTAAGTTGTAATGAAGTATCTATTGAAAGTAAAAGGAATGAATTGTTTAATATAAGGGCTATTGTTAAGCATACCAAGATTGATACACTCATAGATAGTGGATCACAAGTGAACTTAATCTCTAAACAAGTTGTTAAGCAATTGGGATTAAAAACAACACCTCATCCTAAGCCATATCCATTGGATTGGGTGAATGATAATGCTCAATTACATGTGTCACAACAGTGTAAACTCCAGTTTGCAATCACATCCAAGTTTGTAGATGAGGTAGAGTTAGATGTAATTTCACTTGACATCTATGGGATGGTTTTGGGAAGTCCTTATTTGTATGATAGGAAGGCCATTTTCTACAGGGAACATAATAAATATCATTTTTTTAAAGATGGAATAGAATACATGGTGAAAGCTCATCGCATGAAGAATGGAAAATCTATTGTAAACATAGGGCATTTGAAGATGATTGTAAATGCAAGCAATGCTTTAACCCTTATGTCTGTAATAGCTAGTGATACTAAGCATGGTGATTCTAATCATGATAAGGTGTCATAGCTAGCATAGTATGAGGATCAGTTGCAAGCAGAGTCAAGCCTTCAACCATAGGTGGTAAAAGAGGGTTTGAATGCTTAATTTTCTAATGATGTTCTTGTTCAAGAGATCCAACACGTTGATACTTTCTCTTTCACATCATTATATTCAATATTGTTGCTTATTATTCTATTAGCTAGTTCTATGTGGATAGTGGATGCGACAATGAGTATTGATGAATATAAATTTGAAGGAATGATTGATTGTATCAGCAATGCTATCGCATTTTTCATCTTGGTTGTAATGGGACAGATGTTCAAAATTCCCGCCAGGTGGATAGGTGATATTAGGCAAGTGAGGCGACAATGCCCTCACTTCAATTGTACATAAAAAATAGACCTTTTGGTGGTCCAAAAGCTTCTCAATGGGGAGGAATGATCCAGGTGGATCCAAAATACTTAAAAATTTCACAATCTCAAAATTCATCCAAATAAACATCATTGGATAGAGCTCGCTGACACGATATTGACACAGCTTGAATAGGCCCAAAAGGAGTCCATATGCAGAAGTTACGCTCAGTCAAAGGTTCAGTCAAATAGGTGAATTAGGCATTCAAAAAGGAAAAAATTGATCATCTCAAAATGAAAAAAATGATGCCAAGTTGTAGTGCTCGTCGTGCTGATTCTGAAACTATATTCAGTTTCAAAAACAAAGCTCGTATGTGAAAGTTATGGCTGGTCAAAGATTGGTCAAAATTTTGACTCTAGTCAACCGATAATGTCAACAAATGTACAATCAACATGATGATGTGGCATATGATGTGGCAGGAGTGATGAGTTGGTATAAATATATATTAAACCATAATTATTAAAGAAAAAAACATGTATGGTTTTAAAAAAAAAAATTAAAAAAGAGAGGATTTGGTGGGATTTTATCCCTTAAAATCCTCTTGCCTTCCCCATAAAACAAGGAGAAAAATAAAACCCGTAAACTTATATGTCAACAAATTAACCCCTTTAACCACCTTTCTCATATTTCAATGATTTATGATATTTTAAGGATTAAAATAATTGCTTACATATTTTTATGATTTAAAAGGGGGGTTTAGAATATTTCAAGGATTATCTTGTAAGGCTCAAATTATAAGAGCCATTATTTCTAAAAAGGATTAGGATTACTTGAATGGATTTTGAAATATTTTGGACATCTTTATGTAATTAAGGGGAATTGGTTGGAATTTTTACTTGTAAATGGGAGATATGCAATATTTGCAAAATAATATGGTTAAATCCATATGGGTATGTGCAAGATCATCATGGAAAAAATAGGCCCTTAAGTGGCAAAAAAAATTAGAAAAATCAAAGTTAAGCAACTTGACTTAAAATTTTGAATAAGTTATCTATATTATTTTAAAAATATGTAAGAATAGAATATGTAGCAAATTGAATGTAGTTTCTAAACTACTAGGTTTTTTTTAAAAAGCAAATCTATTTGGTGAAAATTTGAAATTTCAATGAAGTAGTACTTAAATTTCAAGGAAAAATAAGAAGTAGGTGTATGTTTGACCACCTAACCACAATAAAATGATAATATTCTTTTATAATATTTTACATATAAGTAGAGGACTCATGTCTCGATGTGATGCATATTTTTTTGTAATTTTTTTCCAAATAAATAATTAATTATGAACTTTTTATTACAACTTTTAAAAAATATAAAAAACTCGTATGTCTGACCACTTTAACTTGGTCAAAAATTCATTAAATTCAATTTTTATTTTTTTAATCCTACAGTATGTGAAGCATAGAATGTGACACATGTTTTGGATTCAAAAAAAGTGATAATGTTTGAAATCTATAGATGTTTTTCAATTAGTCTATCGATCAGGAATTTAGTCATAATTTGAATAGAAAATAAATAATAATTTATTAAATTCAAAGTAAAGAATAATTTATATTGGTGGAAAGCTGAGAATCTCCTTTAAAAACCCCTTTTGTTTCATCAATTTTGGGTAAAAAAAAGTCATCAGCCACATACCCATCATCTTCATCAATATGGCTTGAAACACATTACTTGATTGTGGTAGATTTTAACATCAAAATAGGGACACTTGAGCAAAATTCAAAGACATCACACATCTTCAAATTTCTTCCATCACCTTCCTTTTAGGAATTGGAATAAATCCTACATACATCATGGGAACTGTATATGTTTTTGAGGGGGGGAATGTTATTCAACAAGATTAGATAATCTTCAAAATTCAATGTTAGTTATCTACCATCATTTCAGGAGACTAATTTGAGGGGGGATTGCATGGTCCCTTTTCTACTTCTCTCGCATGGATATTTATTTTTTCCATCTTTAAAGATAATTTTTCTTGTATTTTCTCTTTTTTGGGGAGGAATTTTGTCCCATTTGGTTTTCTCTTTTTCTCCACTTTATGAGAGACTACATCAGGTACCTCATCATGCTAAGTTGTTGAGGCCCAATTTCATTGTGCTCACCTAAGTAATGCTATAGGGGAGGTGTTAGTGTATATATAATTTCATACATTATGCACATGAATATACACATAGTGTAAACTCTAGTTACATGTATTGTAAAAGAAACTTAAGTTGCCACGTCCTATGATTTTTATAGAAGTTAACTTGTCACCACTCTTTGTCAGTGGGAGTCAACTACCTGGTCCTCTCTACTATTTGTAGTGGTAGTTTCTTCATTGTTACATGTACATCTCATTTTTGGCTTAGTGACACACTGGTTTATCTATTTTTTGTGAGTTCTCTTTTACATAATTTCATTTATATGTATTTGAACACACAAAAAATGCAAGAATAAGACTCCATTTCACATTTTGATGGGCTAAGTTCAATTTCTTTTCATACAACTGTTTCTAGGCCTAGTGTGCCATTTCTTGTAGTTGTAGGGAGTTCTCAATTTCATTTGGTGAAAATGAACAATTTGTTTTGCCAATTATTTGGCCTCTTCCCTTTGTTCAAGAGGTTTTTTAAGAAGTTTTCTTTATTTTTAACAATTTCTAATTTAAGATGCCGTTATATTTTCTCAAAAAAAAATTACGACTTTGTCATGCAAATTTTATTTTATAGGAATCTATTTTACTGTTTAAAATCTTTTCATTTTATTACATTTCTAATGATATTTTGCTAAATTTTGTATTTTTATATTTATTATAAATTATAATTAAAGTTAATATATATAGTTATAGTTTATATTTTTTATTTTTTAAATTAGTTTAAAAAATTGTTTTAAATATAATTTTTATTTATTATAAATTATAATTTTAGGTCTATTTATCTATATAGAATAATATTTTATAATAAATCAAAATGTACAAATCAATTTCTTTTTTTAAATATTCCTTGCTATTTTTGTTTCTCATTTCTAATAACTTAAAATATCACAGCTCGTGGATGTGGTAAATGTTAAGTGATAGATTGACCCCGTAGTTGAAGTGAATTTCAAAGTATATGAAATTATGTCTCGAGTATATTTTCACTGAGAAGCATGGCTTCTAGAAAATACTAATTTGGTATGTTGACTTAGACAATAATGCTACCATATGGTATGGTGAATTCAATGTGCCTACTAATAATTTAAACAATAGTGAACGTCAAGATCATTTATTTTCTACCTTTTCCTACTTTGATAAAGATTCAAGTGGGTATATCATTCCTAATGAACTATACGAAACATGCCAAGAAGTTGTTATAGATGATGTCTGTCTCGAGGAAGTGGACAAAGATATTCTAAGCTTGCTTCTTACTACCATGTAGTTGTCATAGAATGAATTAGATTAATTTCAATTTATCTTGTATGTGTTCCCATTTTAGTTAGAAAAAAGTTTGAAGTATAGTTTTTATGTAATTGAAATATTACTTTTAATAACCTCTATTACTTCAATTCACGTTTTCTTAACATTGTGAATGCTACATACATACGAAGATAAAATTACATAAACATGCAAGTAGTCAGAATTTCAAGGGTTCAGTTCATTAGAATTTGAAAATGAGCTAGTTGTTCATTGTTAGGCGAGTGTGGAACTGTTCCTCTATCATAAAAAGCTCTAGAATATTTTCAAAGGAATCCCCTCAAATTGAGGTGTCTAATGTTTATCAATTCATTGGTCTGGAAATGATTATATACATTAAAAAATATAGCAAACACATCATTAGTTCCTGCAATGATGTCTCATGCGGGAGGGTCCACCCCTCTGTCGATCAAACTCATACACAAAACAAATTTCAAAGACAAAACTCTATCCGAATTCAACAACCAATGAAACACCAATTGCTCCAATTCAATTTCAATTACAAATACAACTGCATTAAAAAAATTGCTTTCTTTGACATTTATCGGCATCTCATGCCATTCCAAATCAGCTATATGGTCTTTCACAATCTACACCTCCAACAACTCCACGTACACCTCTTCTAGCATTTACTTGTTCTTTGACCAAATCATATACTTACCAGCAATCAAATGAACGTGTTTTTCTTTATGCACCCATCAATCTGTCTCATACAGCCTCCTTCAAACCTGTGATTTTCTTCATCTACTTCGTAGCCTCTCTTTTCTTTTCCATAAAGTCCCTTGAGCTTGTGTCTATGCCCCCTATCTCAGTCATTTCTCCCTGAAAATCCATTCATTCCCAATTTTAATTTTAATGTCTTCCATTCTGCAATTCTGATGTCCCTTCATTTCCTCTTCTTTGCATTTATTTTTGGGAAAACAAATCCCAACTGAAGTGGGAAAAGATGAAAACATAGAGACCAAGGAGACAAAACAAGGAGGTAGAATACATTTTCTATTTTATTCAAATACACAAAAAACACATTAAAAAATTTTTACATATAAAGATCAGAGCTATGGCTCTGTATTTTCTTCATACACCAAATTGTCTAGATTCCGACGCAATGAAGTTTTTTGTGTGTTGCTCTGTGTTGTTGCTGCAAATATTTTGGAATATTGGAGGTCTGCACTCTGTGCAATATCTTCTACTGCTGTAGATTCTTCTTCTTCTTTCTCCATTTTGTTCTCTTGAACATTCCCTCCTTGTTCTTCTACACTAAACATTCTATTCTTCCTTTTTGTCTTTCTTACCTTTTCCAAACATTTCCGCTCAATTTCAAATTCAACCACCAGAATTAATTAGCTGCCAGAAACATTAACTAGGACAGCATATGTCTAACACAACAAATGAAGGGAATGATCCAAAATAGACCTCTTATGATGTGCATTAAATGCATTTGGTTGGCGTTCAAGATTATTAATTTCAACACTCCCCTTTAATCTTGAGCCTTTTTTTTTTCATCAACATTCAAAATTTCTAGAGCTAAATTTTTGGAACAATGTCTTTCTGGAGCAAAATTTCCAGAGCTATCATATTTGCACCTATTCTGTGTTCTGGAGCTATTTTTCTTGGACTTGTTCAAATTTACGATGCTTTTATGAGTTTCCAAAACTAAAATTTTGGAGCATTCTATCATCCCAAGCCTATCCCTTAGGCGTTCATAGCAATCTCTGCTCAATGGTTTGGTAAAAATATATGCAAGCTGCTGCTCAGACCTACAAAATTTCAATTTAATTTCACCATTCTCAACTAATTCTCTTATGAAATGATACATGATTTCAATGTGTCGCTTCTTCCATGAAACACGAGATTTTTTGTCAAAGAAATTGATGAAACATTGTCACAATATATAGTTGTTTCATCCTTTTGGTCTTCCTTCAAATCTGTTAAGGTCCTCCTCAACTAAATAGCTTGGCATGTTGATGTATTTGTTGATATATAATCAACCTCAGCTATAGATAGAGAAACTATGGGTTGTTTCTTGGAAGCCCATGAAATGTCTCGCAATCCCAAGTGAAACACATATCCATACATTCTCTTTCTATAATGTACACTCCCTGCCCAATCACTATCTGTGTAACCAACTAGCTGAAAATTACTTGCTGCACTATACAAAATGCCATATCCTTTGGTTCCATTCAAATACATCAAGATTTTTTTACCAACTTTACAATGTGACTCTTTTGGATTTTCTATAAATCTAGAAATTAGACTTACACTATACATTATATCAGGCCTAGTTGTTGTTAAATACATGAAGCTTCCAACCAAACTCTTATGCATGGTCGGATTCACATTGCTGCTGCAATCTTCCTTGCTCAACTTCAAACCTATGGTTGTTGGTGTAGGGGTAGGCTTGCTATCTTGCATCCTAAACCTCTTCAAAATATTTATTGTATACTTTGATTGAGAGATAAATATACAATCATGCCTTTGCTTTACTTCTATGCCTAGAAAATACCTCAAAAGATCTAAGTCCGTCATTTCAAATTCTCTTTTCATGGCCTCTTTAAAATCAACAGTGAGGAAATCATCATCCCTAATGAAAACTAAATCATCAACATACAAGATAATAATTAAAATCTTACCATCAGCTACCTTGATGTAAAGAGTGGGCTCACCATCACTTTTGCTAAAGCCATTGCTCAACAAATATGAGTCAATCTTGTTGTACCATTCCCATGGTGCTTGCTTCAGCCCATAAAAAGCTTTCTTCAGCTTGTATACCTTATTTTTTTGACCCAAAACTTCATAACTAAGTGGTTGCCCCACATACACCTCTTCTATCAACACTCCATTCAAGAAGGTTGACTTCACATCCATTTGAAATACTTTCCATTTGTGTTGGGCTGCAATTGCTAGGGTTGCATGCACAATTTCCATCCTTGCAACTGAAACATTTGTCTCATCATAATCTCTCTCAAACTTTTGTTTGTACCCCTTGAAAACTAATCTTTTCTTATTCCTCTCTATTCTTCCATTGACATTCCCACTTGCTTTCTAGCTCTCCTAGAGTTTTTCACCTAGAAGGAGAAAGATGGGAAATAAATGCTTATGTTACATTCAAAGTCAATGCAATATGGATAGAATAAGGATACAATATTTCTAGCTATAATGCTTGAATGCAAGAAAAAAATGAGATTGATTGACTAGTGAATAGAAACTAAAAGAAAACAACTTGTTTGAAAACACATTATGTAATGCAACAATGAATTAGAAATGAATACAAAGCTAAACAAAAATGGATGAAACTTGAAGTGTGCACCTGAAAGCTTGAAAGAGACTAGAAATTGATTCTGGAATGTTGCTAATGCTAAAATTTAAGCCTGGTGGGACTCATTCACCATTCTGGGCGAATCAATCCCAGTTCTGCAAAATTGTACCATAACCTGTTTTTGACAAAAGGGTACTGAAAAGTGCAAAAAACTCAAAATTGACCCTAGAGTGGGACTCATTCACCACTCATGGAGAATGAGTCCACTTTTGAATTTCTATATTTTCAAAGGTGGATTATGAAGCTTCCGATCTGCACTTTGATGCCCTACATGTGTTTGCTTTGAAACATTGATTTATGGATTTGAAAATGGATGTCTTGATGCCTTGAAATGATAAAACCCTAAGTTGCTTGACTTGAGATGAAAAATTGTTGGATGAATATTAATAAGTGATGTGAAATGAGTTAAAATACTTGTATTTATAGGCAATTCACCTTATTTTCCCATTAATTGGATCCCTAAGGCCAACATGGAGAAAAATTAAACTTAAAACCTAATTTTTCCTGCTCAAAACCCCAAAAATGGCTCAAATGGGACTCATTCGCCACTAATGGCGAATGGGTCCCACCTATATAGGACTATATCACCACTAATTGCGAATGGGTCCCACAGGGGCCATTTTTGCTAGCTGGAATAATGAGAAGTAAGAAAATTAGGCTTATATGATGACTATGTCAGTTATTTGATCAAATTATGCCTCAGGATGCACAATATGGGTTAATAGGGGCCTATTAATGATGATGTGAATGTAAAAACAGGGCTTGGGACACATAAATCAATGTGAAAGTGTGATTTAATACACTTTACAACACTAAAATGAGGTCCACATAGCCTAGAAAGGCACAAGAACCAATGTGAATGTGCAGACACATTACAACACTAGTTTATCATTAAATTTAATTCAAGAACCTTCTAGATTGATGTAATAATGTTATTAAACACATTTTATAATGTTGATTAGGGAGAAATAGGTTAATTAGGGTATGTGCAGATCATCATGGAAAAAATAGGCCCTTAAGTGGCAAAAAATCGAAAAATCGAGTTAGGAAACTTGACGTAAAATTTTGAATAAGTTATTTATATTATTTCAAAATATGTAAGAATAGAATCTGTAGAAAATTGAACGAGTTTCTAAACTACTAGGTTTGTTTTTAAAAAAATTATTTGGTAAAATTTGAAATTTCAATGTAGTAGTACTTAAATTTCAAGGAAAAAATAAGTAGGTGCCCTGATCACCCTAACCACAATAAAATGATAATATTTTTTTATAATATTTTAGATATAAGTAGAGGACTCATGTCCCGATGTGATGCATATTTTTTATAATTTTTTCCAAGTAAATAATTAATTATGAATTTTATTTACAACTTTTAAAAAAATATAAAAACTTGTATATCTCAACCACCTTAACTTTGTCAAAACTTCATGAAATTCAATTTTTATTTTTTTAATCCTATAGTATGCGAAACATGGAATGTGATGCATGTTTTGGATTTAAAAAGTGTGATACCATTTGAAAGCTATAGATGTTTTTCAATCAATCTATTAATCAGGACTTTAGTCATAATTTGAATAGAAAATGAGTAATAATTACTTATTAAATTCAACGTAAAGCATAATCTATATTGGTGGAAAGCTGAGAATCTCCTCTAAAAACCCTTTTCATTTCATCAATTTTGGGTTAAAAAAAATTTGTCAGCCACATACCCATCATATTGCCACTTTTTGGCCCATCATGATCCTGCACATACCCTTAGGTCTAAAAAAGCGTGAAAGTCCTTTACAAGACTTTACAACACCTTTCCAAGACGTCATTAAAATCATGCTATTCAATTTGCAAGGGTCTAAGACCTAGTGTGGATGCATAAAATACCTCACAACACTAGATTAAGACCTCATTAAGTCCATTTTATGATGAATTAATCCCATGTCAAGAAAAGTGTCCTTTTTTTCTATGGCACACTTATAGACTCATTTTACTCCAATAACTTGATTGTTGGGAGGAAAATCAATTAGCTACCATGTTCTATTTCTCTCTATTGAATCTATTTCCTCATCTAGAGCTTCACACCATGTCTTTTCTTTCAAAACATCCTCTAAATAAATTAGATCACTATGAAAAATAATGCAAAATTCATACTTTCATCAAACTCTTTGTCATAACTTGTGCTATCACAAATTTCTCTCACGCTTCTTGTATTTCATGGAATCTAGGGTCAGAATTTTCAGAGTTGCTTGACTGCTGGACTAATGAAGAAGATTGAGCACTGAAATTTTCACTCTGTTGTAAATTTCTGGAGCAACTACTCTGCTGAAATTTTTTGGAGTTGTTATTTTCTGAACTATTAGCTTGTTGTAGAGTTTTGGCGCTCCTAACTTCTAGAGCTTCTTCATCCATAAAATGTACTGTGATAGGAATACCCATGTTGTTCTCCACCATTCCATCTCATCAATCATTCTCTAAGAACTCTACATCTCTATTGATAACTATTTTCTTGGTGACTAGGTTATACAACCTGTAGGCTTTGGACTCTTCACTATAGCCCATGAAGATACACTTCTCACCCTTTTCATCCAACTTTTGCCTCTTTTCTTTTGGCACAAGTGCATATTCCATACACCCAAACACTCTCAAGTGCTCAACCATCCACTTGCATTTTGTCCATTCCTCTTACGAAATCTTGTCACTAACTGCCTTTGTAGGACTTCTATTTATCAAATATACTATTGTTGCTACAACTTCACCCCGATATTCATTTGAAAGTCTCTTAGCTTTAAGCATATGTGTTTCCATCTCCACAATGGTTCTATTTTTTCTCTCAGCCACTCCATTTTTCTTTGAAGTATAGGTTGTTGTTAGCTCCTTCTTAATTCCTTGTTCCTTTTACAAACTGATTTGAGGTATACTCTTCCCCTCTATCTTACCTTAGGACCTTGATGAAATGTCCAATTTCCTTTTCAGCTCGGGCCTTAAACACTTTAAACTTTTCAAATGCTTCATATTTATGTTGTAAGAAATAAACCCATGTCTTACGGTTGTAGTTATCTATGAAGGTCATAAAATATTGGCTCTTACCAATAGAAATTGTTTGGATAGGGCCACACAAATTATTGTGCACCATCTCCAATGGTGTTATTTCCCTTCAAGAATTTTTTGATTGAAAAGGCTATCTATGTTGCTTTCCTAAAATACAAGCTTCACATCTACTACTAGACTCGACAATGGTTGGAAAACCTTTAACCATACCCATCTTTGACAAAATATTCAAAACCAGCATAGCCTAATGGTGTAGGGGCACCATATCATTTTTTTGTAAATAAGGTCTTATGTTAGTTTTAGGTGTTTAGAGTCTAAGTGTGATGTAATAAATTCATAATAGACCATTTGTAATGTATTGATTCCTCTAGGGGTTAGTTGCAGCAAGTTATCAAGTTTTGTGTCAATTTTGCAAATGTTGTCATGTGCAAAAATGCAAAAAATGCAAAATGTGGGAAGTTGAATGGTCTTTGTTTTCAAATGGTTGTTGGGACCATTGAGTTTGGTTGTTTTTTGTTTAAAAAATCCTCACAAATCTCGAGGTAGGGTTCTAGTGTTGTTTTTGAAGTTTGAACAAAAACATAACTTTGTTTTCTCTGTAATTTTTTGGTAAAACCTACTACTACAGACCTCTATATAGTTCTGTATTGAGGAATATTGATCAAAGGTGCATTGAGTTTTGTAGAGGCATGTGTTAACCACAAAATTTAGTTTTTATTTGATTTGATTTCATCAAGTTTTAAGGATTTTGTAAGTATTTTACTAAGAACAGGTAGGAAACCCTGAATTCGAGGGTTTGATACAGTAAAATGGAATTTTAAGCCATTCCACCTAGTGAAACATATTCTAACTTGGTGGAATGGCATATTGAGGCATAGGGCTTGTTTTCATGTGTTTTGCAGGGGCAAGGAAGGTAGTTTGTTGAAGTTAAGGTGATACCCTAGTGGATTTCATTCATGTTTTAAGCCAATAATGGTGGCTAAGAGTTGGAGTTTGATTAAAATGCATTGATAAAGAGTGGGAGTTGGTTTAGGATGCATGTGTAGACCTTAAATGGTGTTTTTGAGGTGTTTGTGAAGGGGTTTGAGGCTTGGAGTTGGTAGTTTCAATAAACCCATGTGTGTGCAAGCCTAAATAGGCCTAAACAAGGGTTTTGTGATTTGATGAACTTGTGGTTGTTTCTATTGATAAAAGTTGTGGATTCAGACCATTTGAGACCTATGAAGAACATTGCAATAGATATTTTTGATTAAGAGAGTGTTTGGTTTGTATATTCTTTGTAAAATAGGGCTAATTGAGCCTTTTTTTCAGTGTAGCAATCAAGTTTAGGAGATGATGTTCTAAAACAACCATATTTTTAGATTTGATATGACAAATTCGAGGAAAAAGGGTATCTCAAATGGTAGTTATTTTGTGGGTTTGAAGTTGTTTTTTGTAGGATATGGTCATAAAACTCTGTTTGGAATGCTACAAGGCAATTTGAGGGAATTGTGAGATAGAGATCAAGTTAGGGTTTCTCAAGATTGAAAGATTGTTCAAAATAGTGTGATTTGTGATTGTTTGGAAAATTCCTCCTTGCTCTGCATCAAGTGGTATCAGAGCATAGGTTTTGATCATTTCAAGGAAGAAAGGTTGAAGTTTGAATAAAGAAAATTTGCAAATTGAAAGGACAAGATTCCTCTTAAAGGAAATGGAGTCATTGCTAGAGAGGTAAGAATGATTAAGGAGTATCAAGAAGAAATATTAGCTAAACTTGTAGCATTGGAAAAAAAATCAAAGGAGAGGAAAAGCCATTGAAGAGGAAAGTGACCGAGAGCAAGATGAAGAGGGTGAGAATAAAAACCCTCCATGAAGAGTTCAAGGTGATGATGAATTGGACACTAATGAAAGAAGGTTGTCAGAGATGTTTCTGAGGTGAAAATATATTTTCTAATATATACTAGAAATTTGGATGTTGAAGAAGTGTTGGATTGAGTTGATGCATTAGACAACTACTTTGAGTACAAGGAGGTTTTAGAAGAACAAAAGGTAAAGTTTGCTAAGACTAAGTTGAAAGGAAATGCTCTAACCTGGTGGAACTATGTGCAGGAGCAAAGAGTGAAAAAGGGAAAAAAATTAGTTCATGGGATAGGATGGTGTCAAAGATCATGATCTGTAATTAGAGGTTTACAATTCAAACGTATTTAACCACAATTACAATTATTCCCAATCTAGACAGAATTGTGTGACAATGTTGTTTAACCATTGAAATTATAGAGTAGGTTCACTTTTACATAAATTAATGAAATTACTAATTACTAAAATGTTGTGATTAGAAATCAAATACTGAATTGAAAAACAAACCGAAATGAAATTGAGAGAAAATTTGACTGAACATAGAAGAATAGGACAAAAGATAAGTTAACACAAGATCTTGATAATGAAGTTCATCTAATAAGGACTACGTCTCTGGGTCCGCTTCTCAATGTTGGACCACTTTCATTAATATCACCAAGAAAAAAAATGCCTTGTTACAATATCCAAGCTCCAAACCTACATAAAAACTCTCCTCACTGTCTCTCTCAACACTTGAGGAGAATTCAAACGCCTTCGTGTTTACAAAAATCTCCTCCGAAAGAATTCTCTCTCCTCAAACTCTCACAATTCCAATAATTTTCCAATGTCCTCTAAGACCAAAAACTCCCCCCTTAAATACATAAAATTTCCCCAATTTGTCCTATAACAATATCATTACAAAATCTCCCAATTACAACATAATTTTTTTACCAAATCCACCCAAAATTACATGTGAATCTTAAAAATCACTAATTCCCTCATATAATCTCCTTTTAAAAATATTTATAATCTTTAGTATAAATAATAGCCCTTAAAATTTTATCTTTTGGGCTTAAGGAGATATATTTTAATCTTCTTTAAAGAGTAGGAGGTTTGTATTTTTTAATTTTAGGATGTAATTATTTGTTTATGGGAGATTCAACCTTTTTTTGGACTTAAATATCATGAAATCCTACTTATTGCTCATTGCCACACATTGGTCTAGCGGTGAGGAGGGTGAGTAGTAGTGGAGGGGTTGTGGGTTCAATCCCTACATCCCATTTTTGTGGATCGCCCCCTTAAATGAGGATTTACTTCACAAAAAATAAGCATCGCCAAACATAGACAAGGGTAAGTCCCATGGGGTGGTGGCTAGGTGTCTTTTTAGGGGTTGGGTGGTCATAGGTTCAACCCCTACCCCAACCATTTTATTCAAAAATAGAACAACTAACACATGTCACCAACCTGGGGTGCCACGTGTCAACATGCAGTTGGTTGGAGGAGTACCATGTGTCAATTGGTGGTTCGTCTAGAGATGCCACTTGTCAAATCATGATTGATCTTGAACTTGCCACATCAACATCCTCATCAACTACCATGTGTCTCACTCATATTTTTCCACGTCATCATGTCTGATGACTTTTCATGCCATGTCACTATGCTGATGTCATCAAGTCAACCCATTTTCCTTGCAAACTTTGACCAACAATATCTTTGGCATATGGAATCTGTTTGATGTGATTCAAAAGGAATCAAAACTATATTGATGAGCTCTACAACTTGGTGTCATTTTCACCTCATTTCAAGATGATCAATTTTCTGCCTTTTTCCTGCCCCCCTGATTCACCTGTTTGATCTGACCTTTGACTATGCATAGCTTTTGCATACAGATTCCTTTTGAGCCCATTCAAGTTGTGTCAGAACTATGCTAGCGAGCTCTATGCGATGAAGCTAGTTTTTTATCAGATTTTGAGCCTATGAATTTTCAAGTTTCCTAAATCCACCTAGATCATTCCTCCCCATTGAGAAGCTTTTGGACCTCCAAAAGGTCTATTTTATGTACAATTTGAGCTAGGCAATGTTGCCCCACTTTCCCAGTATCATCTATCCTTTGTGCTAGAATTTTGATCATCTGACCCATCACAAACACAAAGAAATATGAGATAGTTTTTCTAATACAATCAACTACATTTTCATCAATATTCACTATCACATTCATCATCCACATAGAAATAATTAGCAAAATAACAAGCAACAGTACTGAATACACTGATGTGAAGGAAATAGTATCAACATTTTGAATGTCCTTAACAGGAATATTATTAGAAATGAAACATTCAAACCATCTTTTACCACCTCTGGCTGAAGGCTTGACTCTGCTTGCAAATAATCCTCACACTATGATATTTGTGACACCTTGTCATGATTCAAATCTTCATGCTTAGTATCACTAGCTATTACATACATGAGGGTTAAAGTATTGCTTGCATTTACAATCATCTTCAAATGCCCTATGTTTACAACAAATTTGTCATTTTTCATGTGATGAGCTCTAACATTGAATTCAATTCCATCTTTAAACAAATGATACCTATTATGTTCCCTATAGAAAATGACTTTTTTGTCATACAAATAAGGACTGCCTAGAACCATCCCACAAATTTAGAGAGGAATGACATCTAACTCTACCTCATCAACAAAATTGGATATGATTGCAAATCAGAGTTTAGACTACTTTGACACATGTAGCTGAGCATTATCATGCACCCAACCCAATGGATAGGGTCTAGGATGAGGAGTTGTTTTTAATCCCAACTACTTAACAACTTGTTCTAAGATAATATTAAATTGTGACCCACTTTTTATTAGTGTATCAATCGTAGTTTGTTAGCAACAACCCTTATATAAAACAAGTCATTCCTTTTACTTTCAATAGGTACTTCATTACAACTTAGAGAATAAGCATGAGAACTAGTACTGACAATAGGAGTATTACCTTTGATACCCACAACTGAAATCTCGGTTTCATCATTAGAACCTGATCCAAGATCTTGCACAATAGCTGCAGTCTTCTGCTTACCCTTTCGATCCTTGAACCACTTTGGCTTTTGATCAGGATGTAATTTCCAACATCTTGTGCATCTTCGTGCCCTTTCTTCTTGTAATGTGAGCAATAAGGCTTCTCATCCTCTTTCTTTATAGTAGTTGTTCATTGTGACTTCTCTTTCCCTTTCATGCTTCATTTGTGCTTACGTGAGTTCATCAACAGATTGTCATGGCTATTCCTTGATCTTGTTTCCAAATGGATAGCTTGCACACTAACTTCATCAATGTTAGTTGGATTAAACATAAGTATGGTATGTTTCAAACTATCATGTAATCCACCTATGTACTTTAACAAAGTTTCTTTAAATGTGTAAAATGGAATTCCCAAAATTAAAGCAAGCCCTCTTCCTAACCTCTTGTTATATTCTTGCACGCTTTGTACTTTCTCTTGTCTTAATGATTGCTAGAACTTCATTAATAATTTTTGCATATGACCTAATGGATAGATTTGTTTCTTTAATATAGCTATAAACTCAAATGAAGAAGAAATAATTTTACCATATCGGCTTAGATCTTCCTAATTTTTTCTCTCCCACCAGATTAAGGTTGTGCCTCCCAGGTGAAGAGTGGCTAATTGGATTTTTTGAGAATCCTCAGTAAACTTCTAAATTCTACAATAAACTTCAATTTGTTTTATCCATTTATCTATTTTATTTGCATCTAGTTCTCCATTTTAGATTGGAAAATAAAATTTAACATCCAGTTTTAACAAAGGTGAATTAGTTTGGACAGGTTGTTTATTTTTAGAAGAGTTAGATGAAGAAGAAGAGGATGAAGAAGATGAAGAGGACGGGGATGGAGGTTCAGGAGGGTCACGACCACCTCCTACTCCTTTACCTTTTTCTTCTTTCAATGAGGATTCAGCTTCCTCCTTTCTATTATTTCCTTCCTTTCTCTTCTTTTTTTCTTTCCTCTCTTGGAAAAGAACTTCCACCATTGATTTCATCTTGAGAAAATATTGTTGAAATTTTTTCTCATCAATCTCTATAGGACTTTGTTTAGCTTCCATCTTTGATTATGGAAATGTCCTTTGCTTTCTGATCTCTAGATTGAACTCTATAAGTGCACCTTCTCCTTGCTTCAATTTCAACCTAGTTAACATTCACTTTTGCAATTTCCTATTAAGAAGCTCTAATACCACTTTGATCAGTAATTAGAGGTTTATAATTCGAATGTATTTAACTTTAATTAAAATTATTCCCGATCTAGAAAGAATTGTGTGACTATGTTGTTTAACCGCTGAAATTATAGACTAGGTTCACTTTTACATAAATTAATGAAATTACTAATTACTAAAATGTTGTAATTAAAAAGGTTCACTTTTAAATAAATTAATGAAATTACTAATTACTAAAATGTTTCAATTAAAAATCAAATATTGAATTGAAAAATAAACTAAAATGAAATAGAGATAAAATTAGACCGAAGATAGAAGAATAAGATAGAAGAGAAGTTAACACAGGAGCTTGATAATGAAGTTTGTCCAATAAGGAATACCTCTCCAGGTCCGCTTCTCAACGTTGGACCGCTTTCATTAATATCACCATGCAAAAAAAATGTCTTGTTACAATATCCAACCTCCAAACCTGCATAAAAACTCTCCTCACAGTCTCTCTCAACACTTGAAGATAATTCAAATGTGTTTGTGTTTACAAAAATCTCCTCCAAAAGAATTAACTCAACTCAAAATCTCACAATTCAAATAATTTTCTAATGTCCTCTAAGACTGAAAAAATCCCCCCTTAAATACATAAAATTGGCCCAATTTGGCCTATAACAATATGATTACCAAAATCTCCCAATTACAACATAATATTTTTACCAAATCCCCCCAAAATTACATGTAAATCTTAAAAATTACTAATTCCCTCATATAAGCTCCTTTTAAAAATCTTTATAATCTTTAATATAAATAATAGCCCTTCAAATTTTATATTTCAGGCTTAAGGAGATTTATTTTAATCTTCTTTAAAGATTAGGAGGTTTGTATTTTTTAATTTTAGGATGTAATTATTTGTTTATGGGAGATTTGACATTTTCTTGGGCTTAAATAAAAAGAAATCTCGCTTATTAATCATTGCCACCCATTGGTCTACTGTTGAGGAGGGCGAGTAGTAGTGGAGGTGTCATGGGTTCAACCCTTGTGCCCCATTTTTGTGGAGTACCCCCTTTTATGCAGAATTACTTCATTAAAAATAAGCGTCGCCAAATATAGACAAGGGTAAGCCCCATGGGGTGGTGGCTAGGTAGGTTTTTAGGGGTTGGGTGGTCATAGGTTTGACCCCCACCCCAACCATTTTATTTTAAAAATAGAACAACCAACACATGCTGCCAACCTGGGGTGCTTGACGTCAACATGTAGTTGGCCAGAGGAGTGCCACGTGTCAGTTGGTGATTCACCTGGAGATGCCATTTGTCAACTCATGATTGATCCCGAACTTGCCACATTAGCATCCTTATCAAATGCCACATGTCTCACTTAGATTTTTCCATGTCATCATGTCTGTTGACTATACATGCCATGTCACTATGCTAACGTCATCAAGTCAACCCATTTTCCTTGCAAACTTTGACCGACTATATCTTTGGCATACAGACTCTATTTGACGTGATTCAAAAGGTGTTGGAACCATATTAACGAGCTCTACAACTTGGTGTCATTTTTTCCTTGTTTTGATATGATCATTTTTTTTCCTTTTTCCTGGCCCCCTGATTCACCTATTTTACTAGACGTTTGATTGCAATTAAATTTTGCATATAGACACCTTTTGAGCCCGTTCAAGTTGCACCGGGACCGTGTCGATGACCTCTATGTGATGAAGTTTTTTTTTATCAAATTTTGAGACTGTGAATTTTCAGGATTCCTGGATCCACCTAGATCAGATCAAGAGCCAAATCTTGAAAGGTGATCATGCAATTCAAAAATTTAAGAAGTTGCAAAACTTAAAGTAGAAGGAAAATGATTTCATGGCCTGCACTAAAGAATTTCACAAGTTCAACATTAGATCTGGTCATGTTGAAGATGAAAATGAAAAGATAGCAAGGTGTATGAATAGTTGGAGATTCCAAATTTAGGATGAATTGAGTCTTGCTACTCCTAGGATGGTTGAAGAATGTTTTCAGTTGGATGCTAGGGAAAAAGGGAAGGAAGAGGAAGAGGAAACACTAGTAGAGGAATAGGTTCAAGGTAGTTCTATGAAGACCAAGAAGATGCAAGTAAAAGCAAAGACCAAGTTGTTGATCAAAGAGGTGGATTTAGAGGCTTTATAGGAAGATTTGGTGGATAAGGTAGAGGTTCAAACACATTTTTTAGGAAGATGTTATCATTGGAATCAATTTTTCCATCAAGCATGGAAGTGTCCAGATAAACAAGCTTCTACTTCAACTGGTGGTGATAAGAGAGTTCAATTGGTGCAAGAGGAAGATTGTTAGAGTGTTAACTCTCCTAATCAACTTGTTTCTCCAGAAGTTGGAGAATCCTTAATGGTTAGAAGAACACTCCTCAAAGCATCCAAGGAGAAGGAGCCAACACAAAGAAGAACACTTTTCAAGACAACTTGCAAATGCAAAGGAAAGGTATGTAAAGTTGTAATACATTCAGGGAGTACTGATAACATGGTGTCCATGGAAATGGTTGATAAAATTAAGTTGGAAAAGATACCTCATGAAACACCTTATAAAGTGTCTTGGATGAATGAGAATCAATTTGTTTTAGTGAATGAGCAAGCTTGGGTTGAGTTTAATTTTGGTGGATATAAGGACAAAATTATTTGTGATGTGTTGCCTATGGATGTGTGGGCCACTTGTTTCTAGGAAGACCATGACGGTTTGACAGACATGCAATATATGATGGTAGAGACAATACTTATGAGATTAAGAAGGATAAAATCTCTTTTACATTGACACCTTTGTAGGAGGATGATAACGGACAAGGTGAGGTAGCTAAGGTGATAATGTTAGGTAAGAAAGAGTTTATAAAGCTTGAGGAAGAAAAACATGAGGAGTTTGCAGCCACTCCTACATTTGAAGGTTTCAAAATAGTAGACTTGAAGAGAGAAATGAACTTGGAAGGAAATGATATTGAGTTAGGGACAATATTTGATAATGAGAAGGTCTAGGATGAATTAATTGTGGAGATTCAAGAGTGGGTTGAGAAGCATATTGAGGTCATGATAGAAAGAGTGATTTGTTCTTTGATTTCAAAAGAGGCTAGGGGGCAGTCAAATTATGCCAATACAGAGGTTTGTAAACCTGATAGTAAGGTTTTGGGGGTAGAGAATCTAAGGGAAGAGATGAAGGGAAAAGATGGAGTGATTCAAGATGAATGGCAAGGACATATGGGTGAAGTGTGCATCAAGAGTTAAGAAGAGGATAGTTCAAGACAAGGATGGAAAAGGTATGTTTGTAGGTGTTCAAGTAGGTTTAACATCAGTTCCAAATGAAGAAAAGGACAAACAACATCCATCAATTCAGCTTACAAAGTTGGAGCAATATCTAGGTGGAAAAAAGTTCAATAGTGCAAAGAATGATACGAATCTTCAATACTTGGTTCAATGGAAAGGGTTACCAAATGGAAGGACATTTTGGAGATCAAAGCAATGATGTGGTCAAGCATAATTTTGTGTTGCAACATGGTACTCAAGGGACTTGAGTCCTTTTTTCTGTCTGAGTGTATGGTGTAGGGGCACCATGTAATTTTTTTGTAAATAAGGTCTTATATTTGGTTTTAGGTGTTTAGAGTCTAAGTGTGATGTAGGATATGTGCAGGATCATCATGGAAAAAATAGGCCCTTAAGAGGCCAAAAATTTAGAAAAATCAAAGTTAGGCAACTTGACGTAAAAATTTGAATAAGTTATCTATATTATTTCAAAAATATGTAAGAATAGAATCTGTATAAAATTAAATGTAGTTTCTAAACTACTAGGTTTATTAAAAAAAAAATTATTTGCTGAAAATTTGAAATTTTAATGTAGTAGTACTTAAATTTTAGGGAAAAAATAAGAAGTAGGTGTCTATTTGACCACCCAAACCACAGCAAAATGATATATTTTTTTTATAAGATTTTAGATATAAGTAGAGGAATCATTTCCCAATGTGATGCATATTTTTTTGTAATTTTTTCCAAGTAAATAATTAATTATGAATTTTTTATTACAACTATTAAAAAATATATAAACTCATATGTCTGATCACCTTAACTTGGTCAAAAATTCATGAAATTCAATTTTTTTTTAATCCTATAATATGTGAAGCATAGAATGTGACACATGTTTCATATTCAAAAAATGTGATACCATTTCAAAGCTATAGATGTTTTTCAATCAGCCTATCAATCAGAACTTTAGTCATAATTCAAATAGGAAATGAATAATAATTATTTATTAAATTTAAATTCAAGCATACTTTATATTGGTGGAAAGTTGAGAATCTCCTCTAAAAACCCTTTTTGTTTCATCAATTTTGGGTAAAAAAAAGTCACCAGCCACATACCTATCATATCGCCACTTTTTGGCCCATCATGATCCTGCACATACCCTGTAATAAGGTTATAATAGACCATTTTCAATGTATTGAGTCCTCTAGGGGTCAGTTATAGCAATTTGTCAAGTTTTGTGTCAGTTTTACAAATGTTGTCAATGGCAAAAGTGCAAAAAATGCAAAAGGTGGGAAGTTGAATGGTCTTTGGTTTCAAATGGTTGTTGGGACCTTTGAATTTGGTTGGTTGTTCTTAGAAAAGGCCTCACAAACCTCGAGGCATGGTTCTAGTGTTGTTTTTGAATTTTGAACAATAGCATAACTCTATTTTCTCTAGGTATGTGTAGGATCATCATGGAAAAAATAGGCCCTTAAGTGGTGAAAAATTCAAAAAAATCGGAGTTAGGAAACTTCACGTAAAAATTAGAATAAGTTATCTGTGTGTGTGTCGAATGCGTAGAGTGAGTTATTCTAATATCAACACAAACCTTAATGAGACGGCTTACATTCAAAGTTTGAAGCAAGTAAAACTAATCTATTTGTAATATAATCAAACCTTTCAAATATGTATCATTTTTCTCTATTTCTAGGGATTTATCAAACCATTTGTCCCTCCGATTTCTATGGGCACAAAGGTTGTTAAAATGACTACCTAGAAAATGATATTTTATGCTTAATATGCAAGCTATGATGATTTCTAAATGCAAATGTGTGGTGGAAGGATTAGTGGCATGCAAAAGTGTGGTGGAATGATTAGTGGTATGCTCCTAAATGAAACAAAATGATGGAAAGGATAATGCATGCAACGATAAACGAAGGATGATGTTGATGATAGATGGACAAGTGGAGATGAGTGAGATGATATGCAACTATAGTGAGCTATCCATGATTATGCATATGCTCAAATGCAACAAAAAAGAAAACTAACGTAAAATGTAACTATGATGCAATGGAGATGGTAAAATGTAACTATGAAGCAATTAATTGATCTAAGATGAGAATGCAAAGTAACACATGATATGAAAGCTAAGTATAAGACTCCATGAAAGGTCCAAGCTCCTACAAAAAACCTGCATGGTAACAATACTCAAAGTGTGGATGAAAAATGGCATTATAACACTATTCTAATTTGTATCTCAAAATAGCATTATAACATTAATCAAAAGGTGGATGATAAATGCAAAGGATAAGGGATGTATTTATAGAGTTTTTCAAGCATTTTGTGAGGTGGCACCTATTAATGGTTCAGATTTAAAGGAGACAAGATAGACGGTGAAGATGAAAGGAATCAGGATGTTGTCCCCTTGACCAAGGACAACATTCCATGTGTGTCAAGAGGATCCTTTGACCAATTGGAAGCATGCCAAATGTATGGGATTCCAAGTGTGTGAAACAAAGACCCATGTACCCCAAATTTGTTGGAAGTGTGGGGAAATAAAGCCATGTGATTTTTCTCATTGGTGGAAGTGTGTGAGAATAATTCTAATTAATAATTAGGCTTATTTATTTTCATGTGACCTTTATGAGGTGGCACACAAAAAGTTGTAGAAATGTGCTCTAATTCTTAATCAAGATTAGGGAAGATTAATTAAATAAACATGTTTAGGGTTTTTTTGTTTATTTAATTTGGGAGAATGTGAATTAGGAGAATTAAAAGGAAAGTGAACAATATAAATAAAGTAAGACCTTATTTATATGTAGTTGAATTATTAATCAAATAGGTTGTATTTAATTAATTGAATGCAATGACCGTTTTCAGGTGTATACATTTTGCCCCTATTTGAAGTGATGTGTTTACAAGTTACTTCAAAGAATATTTTGATGTTGATGCTCAGATGATGCGAGATTTTGATTCCCCAGATGATGCAATATTTTGATGCCCCAGACGATGCAAGATTTCGATGCCCCAGATGATGCAAGATTTCGATGCCCCAAGTTTAGAATTTTAGGTATTGATGGATATTATGCCCCCTCGAGAGATAAATCAGTGAATATAAGGATGTGAAAATGAAGTGTTGAATTATGTGATAAGTGTTGTGATGATGTAATGATGATCCAATGTCGATTCAGTGAAGGTTTGATGTCAGAGACGATTTATCTCTCGAAATTGAGTTGCAAGCTCTTTCTTTGAATAGTGTTGATTAATTACCCCTCCTTTTTGGTAAAAATGGGCAATAAATCCCACCATAATTCCCTCCATTTTACCCCTAAAAGATAAAAAGGGGTAAAATGGGATTTAGTTGCACATTTTGAGTTTGGAGAAGTTGAAGATTGGAGAGCTTAGAGAAAGATGGTGATCCCATACCACAAGCATCATTTCGAGCGTCTTCACCAACTTGATCATTCTACTGACTTTGGACCTATGGTATGCTTTATGAGAAACCTCTTTGTTAGTCATTTTCTTTCCTTTTAATGGTATTTTGAACATCGTCGATGGATTTCATAGCTTATGGGATGTCATTTATGCACTTTCGGGAGATGTTTTTTTTGTTTTCGAGTGTTTTTTTAGCATGTTTAAGAGTTTTGGGATTTTTTATTTTTTGACCTTGAGAATGTACAAGAATCCGATTCAATGTAGAACATGCCCCCAGTGTGATATGATAGGACAAATTGATTTTTAGAATGGGTCGAGTAATTCCAAGGGATACCATAATACAAACACTGGATCAAGCTATGATGCGAACATGGAAGCATGACAAATGCAGAGATGGAAGCATGATGGATGAACGTTGCAGAGCAAGTCACGTAACCCAAGATAGATAGATAAATGATATGATATGACTGATTGAAGGAATAAGATGCCCCACAATAGAGATAATGCAACCATGGATAAATGATAGATCAAAATGAAAGATTCACTACAAAACATGTCACACAAGCAATATATCTTTTGTCAAAAGATGATAATGGTTGATTGATTAAGATGCCAGGAATGATTGATTCCATAAGGCATGGTGATGATAAGTACTTAGGATCACTTATTTCCTCTAAGTATGATAAGATTTATGATTTTTGATGATTGATTGACAAAAGATATGAGGATTGGATAATGTTTACAGCTAGGGTCAAATATGATTTGTATGATAAGATTCAAGGTTGTAAAGGGATATGATGACATGGATTTTGATAAGCTAGGAGATATGGAATGGAAGAAAGCAAGGAAACTAATAATGAATGGGATGATCAAGATAAACTAGATAAGATATAGACACAAGGACCAAGTACTTTACCCCTATTCCTCATCAAGACCAAGGATGGGAAGAAAGGATGTATTTAGAAAGAATGATGGAATATGGATAAGGAAAAGGATATGATACATAAGATATGGATAAAGTGTATAGGATAATATATATGATGTTCAAGAAGATCCTTAACTTTGTCAAGATCAAAGGTGGAAATGTAAGGAATGAACATAAAAGGGATAATGACCATGAGTGATAAGATGGACGAAATTTGTCCCTATGTGTAGAGTGCAAGAGGAATATGGATGATAGGGAGATGGAAGAAGGACTTAAGCATCAAGTTTCACAACCAAATACCTCTCAAATATATTCTCTAATAAACCATGGCAATGGGAAATTGGACTCCTAAATATTGGTAGATTTAGGGTATGATGGGATAATGGATAGGAGGTTGAAAGGTTTGTTGATGGATAGATGGAAAGGATGGAAAGATCAACATTGGCACACACCTTGAAGGGTGATGAAGTGATGGAGGAAAAATGGATTTGGAAGGTGATAGGATTTTATATGGAAGATTGGAGGAAGCTTTCGAATTATCAAATTTGGGTGTCGATTTAGATTTCATTGCTTCTATGAGAATTTTTGGAATCCACATGATTTTTGAGTTTGATATTTGCTTTGTGGGCCATTGTGGACTTTGAGATTTTTCTCTTTGATTTATAGACCTTTGTGGTCTTCAAAAATTTTATTTTTTCTTTGATGGGCCTTTGTGGCCTTTTAGATTTTTCCTTTGATTTTGGACCAAATTTTCTTTTATTTTTGTATGCCTCTTCAAGGAGACATGTTGATCCTTTGATACATGTGAATTTTGATATGGAAGATTTTGACACTTGGCACCCAAATTGCTTCCAAGAGCAATAGGAGAGATGGATGGAGATGAATGGTATGGAGGTATCATGGATGATTTGTTGGTGGTAGAATTTTGAAAGGGCGTCAAGGATGTGTGCCTTTGTTGTTCTTGAGGAATAGGATATGAACCTAGGGTAGAGGGAAGGTTTGATGAACTAGGATGAGGACCTAGGATAGATGGAAGGTTTGGTGGATTAGGATGAGGACCTAAGATAGATGGTAGGTTTGATGGACTAAGAAACTTAGGTGTATAACCAAGGCCATGGTAATATGGGTTTTCTTGAGAAAAAAAGGGTTCTAGGATACCTTGTTCATGAAGGTCTAATCCTTTGCCTTTGTAGTTCATACTTTGACACATTCGTTTACCAATGGGATATGTGTTGTTTGTAAAACAAGATGCAAGTCCATTTTGGGGAGGATATGATATGGATGAAAGGATAGGTGTTTTAAGTAAACCAGAGTGGATGAAGTTGGAGGATCCCAATTTGTAGGTGTGGGGTTCATGGATAGCTTGCATAGGTGTGATAGGATCTTACCATGGGGATAATGGGGTATTTTGATCTTGACTTGGAAGAGGATCATGAGGTGTAGAAGATGAAGTAGCTTGCTCTTCATTAGGTTTGGAATCATCATGTAGTGGTATGGAAGGCATATCTTGATCTTGAGAAGGATGAACATCCTCATGGAATGAAGGGATGTCCTTGGATGGAAGCATATCTTGATCTTGATGAGAAAGCATATCTTGATTATCAGGTGATAGGACATCATTAGCTGGGATGGAAGAATTATCATGCTTCTGGGATGTAATGGAATCATGAGATGATATGGATTCATTAGATGGGGTGGAAGAAGGACTTGGAAAGATACTTTTCTCTTGAGATGGAAGGGAGTCATCATGGATGAAAAGTGAGAGGAGGGGATCATCATAGAATTCTTGAGAGATTCAGTCTTGGTCAAAGATTGGAAGAACTTGTGGAATTTTGGTATCATTGGATGAATTGGAAAAAATGTTTTTAT
This sequence comes from Sequoia sempervirens, assembly GCA_007258455.2. Classification (NCBI taxonomy): domain Eukaryota; kingdom Viridiplantae; phylum Streptophyta; class Pinopsida; order Cupressales; family Cupressaceae; genus Sequoia; species Sequoia sempervirens. The sequence goes on from VDFB02000020.1 coordinate 40,377,686, forward strand.
CTTGAGGTGCAGAGGGGTCTATGATAGCATGGTTTAGACTAAGAGATTGACATGAATCATTGGATGTAGAAGATATGATAGAAGAAGGTGGTTGTATGGAATCGTTGACTTGGGTGAAAGAATCTTGAGATTTATTTTGGCTTATGGGAGATGATGATAGATGCATGACATGTTAAGATTGTTCAATGTCATTTGTGTTTGAGGAATGACATTTGAGCTTCTCATTTAAATTTTTCAAAAATTCAAAGACATTGAACTTGGATGATGTAGTTGTTGGTGGAGAAGGTGTCATGTCCATATTTCTATCAGATGGATAGGAATAGATGTGTGGTAGCAAATGTCTTTCTGTGGTTGTTTCCCTTTCCATGTCCCAGATTTGTTGTTGAAGGTTTTTCATTTGATGAGCTAAAGCATTCAATTGATCCTCATCTATTTCAGCCATGATGGTTTGGATTTCACTATTTTGAGGTTCAATGTTGGGAATTTTAGTGTTGGGAGTTTCGATATCGAAAGTTTCACTACTCGGAATTTCTATGTTTTGCATTTCAAAGTTGGGTGTTCCAAGTTCCTTATCCTTGAGTCTTCTCTTTTGTGATCTCGTTTGGATGGGCATACAAGTGTTATGATTTAGACTAAGCTGTCATCTAAGTTTGAAATAGTGCCAAGGATTACAACTAAGTCAAATAGAATGAAAAATTCTATTGATTAGACTAAGTTTGATTTGATTGCATGACATAGTTTCATGATTAAAGGATGAAAAATCCCAAAGATGAAACTAGGTTGTACAAACAAAGATGTGATGGATATTGATGATTTAGGCACCTTAAAATGTTTAGATCTAGGTTTAGTTTGAAAAGTTCCAATTGTATAGGTCTGTTTCGACACGTTTAAACTTCTAAGGTATCTAAGGAACGATCTTGGACTCAAATTTTTGACTCAAGAGACATAATTAAGGTACTCAAAATGTTGGAAAAGTCTTGGATTTTGACAATAGTACATCATGTATAACTCTAGATTGTTTTTGCAAGCTCTCTTGTAAAAATTGAAGGTTAGCCTTTCTCTAAAGTCATAAAGCATAAAAAAATGTTTTTGGCATTGTTTTGGACTAAAAGGTTTGATCTTTGGTTTTCTAATCTTGACCTTTCATGAAATCATTGTGTAAACCACATATTCTGACTCTGTTTTGCCAAAGGAAATGGTTGAACACTGCTGGAAGGACTAATTTTCTGAAGATGGATGGACCTAAGTTATTGACTTGTCTACCTCAATGAATGTAGTTTTGAATCAAGGTTTTCACTTTGAAAATGTAACATTTTTTATGGTGTTTTGTTTGAGTTTTTTTTTTAAGACACATCAAGTAGAATATACACTCCTAAGGTTGTGTAAGACTATATTCTTTTGGATTCCATGCAGGTTTTACCCCAACCACACTATCTTTAGTGGATGAATTCAGAATCTTGGTTGCATGGGCTCCCCCTTATAGTGCACTCTCTTCTCATGCCAACCAAGCTTCCAGTCCCCATGAAACTCCCATGGTGAACTAACCACCTCTACTAAAAATTGCGAGAATGTGGATGCCTTGGCAATGACCGTTATGCACCAAATAATAGATAAAGGATTTTGGAAAATCTATAACAAGGGTTTTAATGCGGGTATTCCATTCATGGGGGATAATCCATGTGGCGAGAGTCCCTTTCGATCCATCTCGTTGGAATTATCCCCATGATACTTGAAATTTCCTCAAGTATCCACATTTATATCCCAGTTGGAAGTCACTTGGCTTTAGCGTGTTATCAGTTGGGTCGTTCCCTTAGGTGATTACTTTTTCCCACAAGGTAGGCCCTCTAGGATAAACAAAAGAAAGCAAGTATACCCATAGTTTGATCAATCTTTATTTCACATGAATAAAGAAAGAACTCATGCCATACGCTCCACTTACACTCTCACATAAACAAGAATGGGTCTAGCTTTTTGGATCACCTAGTTAAGGGGAGAGCATATGCCTACCATTCATCCCATACAAAAGACATGGTGTTCATTTGCCTTTAATTAAGCTATGTTCCTAACTTAACCAAAAGGAAACATGATGTTCATTATCCCTTTACTTAAGCTACATTCCTATCTTAACCAAAGGAAACAAATAAATAATGTCTAGCCCCTACAATATGTTAGTAGTTTATGTTTCGAGTCTTTGACAATGAATCTAGGAAAACCTACAAATGCATAGCACAGAATGTGATTTTCTGATTTTGGTGACAAACTGCAAGAGGCACCAAAATAGAGATAAGAGGTTCCAGAATAGAGACAAGAGGCACCAAAACTCTAAATACAGTGCTGAATGGTCTCAAAATAGGTGAAAAGGGTCCTGGAACAAGATGCAAGAGGTGCCAAAACTCTAACAAGAGGTGCCAAAACAGGTGCAAGAGGTGCCAAAACTCTAAAAGTGACCTAGAATGGTCCCAGAACAGGTGAAAAGGGTCCTGGAAGAAGATGTAAGAGGTGCCAAAACTCTAACAAGTGCCAAAATAGGTGCAAGAGGTGAGAAAAATCTAAAGTGACCCAGACTAGTTCTAGAATAGGTGAAAAGGGTCCTAGAACAAGATGCAAGAGGTGCCAAAACTCTGACAAGAGGAGCCAAAACTCTCAGAATAGGCTAGAATGGTCTCAAAACAACTAAAAATGGTCTCTTCACTGCTTGCAAGAGGCACCAAAACTCTAAAAACAACCCAAAAATGCCTCGAAACATCTCAGAATTGCCTCCAACCTGGTGCAAAACGTTCCCAAGTCATAAACCTTGCACCTACAATCATGAAATCATCAAAAATGTTAATAATAAGTGAGGCAAAGGCCCCATGGTGGGCACCATTTTGTGCGTGTGTTGAATGTGTAGAGTGAGTTATTCTAATGTCAACACAAACCTTAATGAGACGGTTTACATTCAATGTTTGAAGCAAGTAAAACTAATCTATTCATAATACAATCAAACCTTTCAAATACGTATCATTGTTCTCTATTTCTATGGATTTATTAAACCATTTGGCCCTCAAATTTCTACGGGCACAAAGGTTGTTAAAATGACTACATAGAAAATGATATTTGATGCTTAATATGCAAGCTATGATGATTTCTAATGTGTGGTGGAAGGATTAGTGGCATGCAAACGTGTGTTGGAATGATTAGTGGTATGCTCCTAAATGAAACAAAATGATGGAAAGGATAATGCATGCAACGATAAACGAAGGATGATGTTGATGATAGATGGAAAAGTGGAGATGAGTGAGATGATATGCAACTATAGTGAGCTATCCATGATTATGCATATGCTCAAATGCAACAAAAAAGAAAACTAACCTGAAATGTAACTATGATGCAATGGAGATGGTAAAATGTAACTATGAAGCAATTAATTAATCTAAGATGAGAATGCAAATTAACACATGATATGAAAGCTAAGTATAAGACTCCATGGAAGCTCCAAGCTCCTACGAAAAACCTGCATGGTAACAATACTCAAAGTGTGGATGAAAAATGGCATTATAACACTATTCCAATTTGTATCTCAAAATAGCATTATAACATTACTCAAAAGGTGGATGATAAATGCAAAGGATAAGGGGTGTATTTCTAGATTTTTCAAGCATTTTTTGAGGTGGTACCTAACAACGGTTCAGATTTAAAGGAGACAAGATAGACATTGGTGATGAAAGGAATCAGGATGTTGTCCCCTTGACCAAGGACAACATGCCATGTGTGTGAAGAGAATCATTTGACCAATTGGAAGCATGCCAAATGTATGGGATTCCAAGTGTGTGAAATAAAGACCCATGTGCCCCGAATTTGTTGGAAGTGTGGGGGAATAATGCCATGTTCTTTTTCTCATTGGTGGAAGTGTGTGAGGATAATTCTAATTAATAATTAGGCGTATTTATTTTCATGTGACCTTTATGAGGTGACACACAAAAAGTTGTAGAAATGTGCGCTAATTTTTAATCAGGATTAGGGAAGATTAATTAAATAAACACATTTAGGGTTTTTCTGTTTATTTAATTTAGGAGAATTAAAAGGAAAGTGAACAATAAAAATAAAGTAAGACCTTATTTATATGTAGTTGAAATATTAATCAAATAGGTTGTATTTAATTAATTGAATGCGATGACCGTTTTCAGGTGTATACATTATGTATATCATTTCAAAAATATGTAAGAATAGAATTTGTAGAAAATTGAATGTATTTTCTACACTACTAGGTTTATTTACAAAAATATAATCTATTTGGTGAAAATTTGAAATTTCAGTGCAGTAGTACTTAAATTTCAAGGAAAAAATAAAAGTAGGTGTATGTCTGACCACCCTCACCACAATAAAATGATAATTATTTTTTATAAGATTTTAGATATAAGTAGAGGACTCATGTCCCGATATGATGCGTATTTTTTTGTAATTTTTTTCCAAGTAAATAATTAATTATGATTTTTTATTAAAACTTTTAAAAAATATAAAAAACTCATATCTTTGTGGTGTAAGAGCACCAATGGAAAATTTTGGTTTTTAGTTGATTAGGAGAATCTAGGTTTGAATAAGGAGTCATTTTTATGATGTAATAAGGTCATGTGACCAAAATTTTATGTAATTAGGTAACTAGGAGGTCTTAGGTGTGTGGGGTCAAGTATTGTTCCTTACTTTGCATTTGGTTAATGTTGTTTAGTGCACTTTTTGTCAAATTTTGAATGACAGTTAGAATGTGAATGGTAACAACTTAAAATTTCTATTGTTAACCATTGGTATTCCTTGAGAAAAATGATATAAGGCCTCTTAAAAATTCGAGGCAAGTTGGTTGGATGAGATTATAAACTTTCAATACAATAATACTATGTTTTTGGTGTTTTCTTCTACATATTCTTGTGTTTCCTGAATCTGTACGATCTCGTACAGACTAAAATTAATCTAAGACATCTAAAACCTATTAGAGCATCATGCTAGCTTTCATTTGAATCTAATTTGAGAAGGTTTCATCAAGTTTTAGGTGAGAAAAGTTAATTTATTTGTAGGTTGCTTGAAATCTAGTGTTTTTGGGGGCTTTGACAGAATAATGGAGTTTTAAGGCCATTCCATCGTGGGGTAACTTAGTAAATGGGTGGAATGAGCCTAATAGAAGTTAGGTTTATGATTTTAATGGCAGTGAGGCAAGGTTATGTTGTAGAAGGTCATATAGCATGTGCATAAGCTTGACAAGTTGAATGTGAAGACATGAAAATACTGGTTTTTGTGGAGGACAAAAAAAAATTGATGAAGTATGTGAAATATAATGGTGGAATTAGAAGTTTGGTGACTGGTTGGTCATGTTTGTGAAGGGTTTCAAGTTGGTTGAGAAGAATATCATAGACCTCCTTTGGAAAAGAGGCCTAATTAGGCCTAAAAGTAGTGTTTCTGATCAGATTGTGGTATGTTGGTCCAAAACAAAGAAAAGCAAGGGTTTGATATGATGTATAGCAACATAAAGGGTCCTTGAAAGTGGGTTCTTCAAAAGTTGAGAAGATCATAAGGTGGAGATATAGTTGAATAAGTGTGTCTCCATGGTTACAAGCCAACATGTGGTTTAACAAAGGAAGTTACCACAAAAGGTGTGTGTGACCTTGAAAACTTTGTGGAATCATTTTGTGTGAGCCTAATATCACCCTGTCCTACATGAGGTTGTATCAGAGCTTAGGCTCAAGATCCATTTGTGAAGTATTTTTTGAGTTTCAAGAATAAAGTTGTAAAGAATCATGAAAATTCCTCCAAAGATGGGTAGCATAGTGGTTACCAGGGAGATTAGAGCCTTTAGAGAGAGCCAAGAAGTCATGTTGGCCAGGATGGAAGCACTAGAGAAGAAAGAAAAGAGAGGTAATGGTCTGGTTGAGGTTAGTGACCCTGAAGATGAGGTAGAGGGTGGGGGAGAAAACCCTCCAGTAGAATCCAAAGAGGAATTTGGAATTGAAGAAAAGAAGTTTATGCAAGTGCTCAAGGATGCAAGAGGTGAGGCTCATGATGTGAAGATAGAGATTCCAGTGTATGGGGGAAAAATGGATGGAGAAGAGGCCATTAAGTGGATTGATGCTCTAGATAATTATTTTTTAGTACAAGGAGGTACCTGAAAACAAGAAGGTTAAGTTTGCTAAAACAAAATTGAAGGGACCAACATTAACTTGGTGGAATTACATCCAAGAAGAGAGGGTAAAGAAGAACAAGCCCAAGATTAGCTCATGGGATTAGATGGTGCAAAAGGTAGAGAGTCAATTATTACCTACTGATTATGAGATACAAATTTATAGGAGGTTGCAAAGTTTAAAACAAAAAGAGATGGATGTGGCTGCTTACACTGAGGAATTTCATAAATTGACCATAAGGTCATGGAGTATGGAGAATGAAGAGTAAGTGGCCAAATATTTGGATGGATTAAGGTCTGCAATTCAAGATGAAATCAGTCTAACCACTCCTAGGATAGTAGAGGAGTGCTTTCAAATGGATACAAAGGCTAAAGAGAAGATAAGGAAAAGGGTGGAAAAGCAATCTAGTGGCAGAGGTAACCCTGGAGGAAGTGATTCTCAAAGAGGACCAAATGAACAAAGCAATTCTCAAGAATCAATTGGAGAAACTAGAGGAGATTTCAGAGGTAGAAGACCAGGAGGTAGGGGTAGATTTAGTGGACAAGGAAGGGTTTCTAATTCCTTCACTAGAAGGTGTTATAACTGCAATATATATGGGAATCCTACTTGTAGGTGCCCAGAAAAACAAGGTAAAAGTTCTAAAGGTGGAGAAAGAAGAAAACAACTTGTTCATGAAGAGGAAGAAGAAGAAAGTGTGGACTCATGTGTAGGCTCATCATAGCTCTGAGAAAAACTAGAAGTAGGAGAGGCTTTGATGATTAGAAGGACACTAATCAAGGTACCTACTACAAGGGAACCCCCTCAAAGGAAGGCTCTATTTAGAACAACATGTAAGAATCAAGGGAAGGTATGTAAATTAATCATTGAATCTGGTTCTACAAACAATATTATATCTTTGGAAATGGTAGAGAAACTTAAGATGAAAAAGATGCCTCATCCTAATACATATAAGATTTCATGGCTTAATAAAGGGCAACAGGTTCTTGTGAATGAGCAGACTTGGGTGGATTTCTCAATAGGTCCCTACAAAGATAAATTACTTTGTGACATTGTTCCCATCGATATGTGCCACATACTTCTTGGTAGGACTTGGAAATATGACCGGAAGGCACATCATGATGGAATTAATAATGAATATCATATTGAAAAATATGGTGAGATAATCAGTTTATAACCTCTATAAGAAAATGATAGGACAATGCATAAAGGTCCTAGTGTGATGGTTGTGAAGGAGAATGTTTTCTTGAAGGACTTGGAGAAAGAGGAGGTTGGATTTTCCATTGTAGGGAAGCCTATCTCAGAGGCAACAGAAGATGACAGAGAAGAAGTCCCAAATGAAGTGCAGACCTTGCTTGACAGATATGAGAACATTGTGCTGAAAGAGCTACCAAGTTCATTGCCTCCAATCCATGATGTAAGCCACCATATTGACTTGATCCCTAGTGCAAGTCTTCCCAATAAAGAAGCATATAAAATGACACCTCAACAAAATTAGGAGATCAAAAATTAGGTGCAAGAACTACTAGATAAAGGTTTGGTGAGAAAGATCCTTAGTCCATGTGTTGTGCCAACTGTCTTGGCACCCAAAAAAGATGGAGAATGGAGACTTTTCACTAACTTAAGAGCTATCAAAAAGATAACCATTAGATACAGATTTCTTATACCCTAGATGGAAGACCTCACAAATAGTTTGGTAGGGAAAAATTACTTTTCCAAAATAGATTTAAAAAATGGCTATCACCAAATAAGAATTAGAGAGGGTGATGAATGGAAGACAACTTTCAATACTAATGAGGGAATTTTATGAATGGTTGGTGATGCCCTTTGGGCTATCTAATGCTCCTAGCACATTCATGAGACTCATGAATGAGATTCTAAATGATTTCATTAAAAAATTTGTGGTGGTGTATTTAGATGACATCTTGATATTCAGAAGGACAAGAGAATACCACTTGGACAAAGTTTTGGGACAGTTGTGTGAAGAAAAATTGATGATTAATCTCAAGAAGTTTGAGTGGATGAAAAAATAACTTGTGTATTTGGGATTTTTTATCTCAAGAGGAAACTTGAAGATGGATCCAAAGAAAGTTGAGACCATTCTCAATTGGCCTAAACCTAGGATAGTTGGGGAAGTCAAAATCTTCCATGGGCTAGCAAGTTTCTACCAAAATTTTATAAGAGGTTTCAGTCACATTGTTGCACCTATGATAGATACCATTAAAGGGGAAATGAATGGTAGATTCTAGTGGAAAAAGGAGGCTAATAAAAGCTTTGAGTTCCTCAAAACAAAGGTAGCACAACAACCCATTCTTGCACTTCCTGATTCTGATAAGGTATTTACAATAGAATGTGATGCTAATAATTTGGACATAGGGGCAGTGGAAGGGAAGCCTATTGCATTTTTTAATGAAAATTTGAATGAGACCAAGAGAAAATATTCATCCTATGATTTAGAATTGTATTCCATGGTGCAAGCACTCAAAAAATGGAGGCACTATCTACTACCTAAAGAGTTTGTGTTGTTCACAGAAAACCATGCTCTAAGTTTTCTAAATAGTCAAGAGAAATTAAGCCATAGACACATGAAATGGGTTGAGTACCTACAGGCTTACACATTCTCCATAAAACACAAGAAGGGACAAGCCAACAAAGTGGCAGATGCTCTAAGTAGGAGGGCAGTGCTAGTGCAAGAGGTGCAGTTTCAAAGTGTGGGTGTAGACTCACTAAAAGGTATGTATCAAGATGATGAAGACTTCACTGATGCATTTTCTATTTGTGAATAGTCACAGGGGTAATTTCATAAGGAATATGAGTATTTTTTGTTGCAAGATGGGATACTCTTTAAGGGGGCTCAATTGTGTATACCAAAGTATTCCATGAGGGATAATTTGGTTAGAGAGAATCATAGTGGGAGCCTAGGAAGGCATTTTGGTTATGATAAAACCTTGGATTAGGTCAGAATATTTTATTATTGTCCCAAGATGCATCTAGATGTGAAAATTTATGTAGAAGGATGTGTCATATGTCAAATATCTAAAGGGACAAGCTCAAATTTTGGTTTGTATCAACCTTTTCCCATACCAAGTAGACCATGGGAAGCAATAAGTATGGACTTTGTCTTAGGTCTGCCAAGAAGCTCAAGGGGGTATGATAGTGTATACGTTGTGGTAGATAGGTTTAGTAAAATGGCACGCTTCATTGCATGCAAGTCAACTAATGATGCCTCCGATATTGCAAGTTTGTTATTTAAGGAGATTGTAAGAATTCATGGACTACCACTATCAATAGTGTCTGATAGAGATGCAAAGTTCATTGACCATTTTTGGAGAACATTATGGAGGAAGTTGGGGACTATCTTAACCTTCAGTTCTTCCTATCATCCTCAAACATATGGGTAGACTAAGGTTGTTAATAGGTCTTTGGGAAATCTATTGAGATTTCTGACGAAGGAACACAATCAGTCATGGGACTTAATCTTGTCATAGGAAGAGTATGCATATAATGACTCAGTTAACCAGAGTATTGGTAGGAGTCCATTTGAAGTTGTTTATGGAATTCATCCAAGGGGTGTTTATGAGTTAAGACACTTGAGTGGGGTGAACAAGAGGGGTTCTCAAGGAGAGGATTTTGCAGTTGCTATGCAAGATATACACAAGCAAGTTAAGGAGACACTTGAGAAAAATGTAGCCAAGTATAAAAAGATAGCATACTTGAAGAGAAAGGATGTACAATTCAAAGTGGGTCATTTAGTATGGAAACATCTGAGAAAGTTGGGACTACCTAAGGAAAACTATAAAAAGCTGATGATGAAGAAAATATGACCCCGCAAGGTGGTCCACAAATATGGGAACAATGCATATGAGATTGAACTCCCACAAGGAGTTTCCATATCACCAATTTTTAATGTAACTGACTTATATCCCTTCAAGGGATTTTTTTTTTCAAGAGAAGAAGTAGGTGAACCTAAGAATGATGAGGGAAAGTGGATCAAAGATCTCCCACCTACTCAACCTATGCAGCATGAAGCTATTTTGAATTCAAGGGATGTGAAGAGAACAAGAAGGAAGGTATATACATAAAAATTTGTCAAATGGCTTGGATTACCTAAAGAAGATGAGACTTGGATGCATGAAGAAGACATAAAGTAGCATGGAACATCAGTCAAAGACCTCCTTTCATTTGGAGGATGAAATTTTCTCCTCCTTGGTTGTATGGTGTAGGATCACCAATGGAAAATTTGGTTTTTAGTTGATTAGGGGAGTATAGGTTTGAATAAGGAGTCATTTTCATGATGTAATAAGGTCATTTGACCAAAATTTGATGTAATTAGTGTAACTAGGTGGTCTTAGGTGTGTGGGGTCAAGTATTGTTCATAACTTTGCATTTGGTTAATGTTGTTTAGTGCACTTTTTGTCAAATTTTGAATGGTAGTTAGAATGTGAATGGTCACAACATCAAATTTATGTTGTGAACCATTGGTATTCCTTGAGAAACATGATATAAGGCCTCTAAAACATTTGAAATAGGTTGGTTGGATGAGATTTTTAACTTTCAATACAATAATACTCTATTTTTAGTTATTTTTTCTGCATACTCTTGTGTTTCTTGAATTTGTACAATCCCATACAGTCTGAAATTAATGTAAGACCTCTAAAATGTGTTGGAGCATCATTTTTTATTTCATTTCAATCTAATTTGAGAAGGTTTCATCAAGTTTTAGGGGAGAAAATTTAAGTTTTATGTAGGTTGCTTGATATCTAGGGTTTCTTGGGGGTTTGACAGAATAATGGAGTTTTAAGGCCATTCCACCATGGGGTAACTTAGTAAATGGGTGGAATGGGCCTATTAGAAGTTAGGTTTAGTATTTTAATGGTATTGAGGTAGGGTGATGTTGTATATGCTCAGATAGCATGTGCATAAGCTTGAAAAGTTGAATGTCAAGACATGAAAATACTGGTTTTTGTGTAGGACAACACAAAATTGATGAAGTCTATGAAATCTAATGGTGGAATTAGAAGTTTGGTGACTAGTTGGTCATGTTTTTGAAGTTTTTAAAGTTGGTTGAGAAGAACATCACATAAATCCTTTGGAAAAGAGGCCTAATTAGGCCTAAAAGTAGCATTACTAATCAAATTGTGGTATGTTGGTCCAAAAAAAACATAAGCAAGGGTTTGATATGATGTATAGCAACATAAAGGGTCCATGAAAGTGGGTTCTTGAAGAGTTGAAAAGGTCATAAGGTGGACATATAGTTGAATAGGTGTGTCTCCATGGCTACAAGCCAATAGGTGGTTTAACAAAGGAAGTTACCAGAGAAGTTGTGTGTGACCTTGCAAACTTTGTGGAATCAGTTTGTGTGAGCCTAATATCACCCTGTCTTGCATCAGTATGACCACCTTAACTTGGTCAAAACTTCATGAAATTCATTTTTTTTAATCCTATAGTATGCAAAGCATAAAATGTGATGCATGTTTCGGATTCAAAAAATGTATATTTTTTGAAAGCTATAGATGTTTTTCAATCAGCCTATCAATTAGGACTTTAGTGGTAATTCAAAAAGTAAATGAATAATAATTACTTATTAAATTCAAAGTAAAGCATAATTTATATTCGTGTAAAGCTGAGAATCTCCTTTAAAACCCCTTTTTCGTTTCATCAATTTTGTGTAAAAAAAAAGTTGTTAGCCACATACCCATTATATTGCCACTTTTTGGTCCATTATGATCCTGCACATACCCCTCTACAATTTTCTAGTAAAACCTGCTGCTACAGACCTCTGTACGGTTTTGTACTAAGGAATATTGATCAAAGGTGCATTGAGATTGGTAGAGGTATGTGTTAACTGCATTTTAGTTTTGATTTGGTTTTCATCAAGTTTTAAGGATTTTGTAAGCATTTTACTAAGAACGGGTAGGAAACCCTAAATTTGAGGTTTTGATAGAGTAAAATGGAATTTTAAGCCATTCCACCTAGTGAAACATGTTTTAACTTGGTGTAATGACATATTTAGGCGTAGTGTTTGAGTTCACATGCTTTACAGGGGAAGGGAAGGCAATTTATTGAAGTTAAGGTGATGCCCTAGTGGATTTCATTCATGTTTTAAGCCAAGAATGGTGGTTAAGAGTTGGAGTTTGATTAAAATACATTGATAAAGTGTGGGAGTTGGTTTAGGAATCATGTTCAAACCTTAAATGGTGTGTTTGTGAAGAGGTTTGATGCTTGGAGTTGGTAGTTTCAATAAATGCCTGTGTACAAGCCTAAATAGGCCTAAACAAGGGTTTTATGATTTGATGAACTTATGGTTGTTTCTATTGATAAAAGTTGTGGATTCAGACCATTTGAGACTTGTGAAGAGTATTGGAATAGATATTTTTGATAAGTAGAGTGTTTTTTTTGTAGATGCTTTGCAAAATAGGGCTAACTAAGCCTCTTTTCAGTGTAGCAGTCAATTTTAGGAGATGATTTTCTCAAAAAACCATATCTTTAGATTAGATATGACAAAGTACAGGAAAAAGGGTATCTGAAATGGTAGTCCTTTTGTGGGTTTGAAGTTGTTTTTGTAGGATATGGTTAGAACACTCTATTTGGAATGCTATAAGGTAGTTTGAGGGAATTGTGAGATAGAGATCAAGTTAGGGTTTCTCAAGATTCAAAGATTGTTCAGAATAGTTTGAATTGTGATTGTTTGAAAAAATCCTCCCTACTCTGCATTACCTAAGTGTCCATACCTAACATGCCAAATCTTGGAGGGGTCCTGAATGACTGTCTTGTAGGTTGCTTATTGTTGTATTGCTATACATTTTCCATTCCTGGGGTTGCAACTACGGATTGAGCTAAGAAACGTGTCTCTAACCTAAAAGGAAACATTGTATTCTCTATCATTAGCACTACTACAATTATTTTCTTGTTTCTATCCTTCTCATAAATGATGCATTCACTATTTTCCATCAACACTTTGTATCCTTTTTGGATCAATTGTCTAATACTCATGAGATTGTGCTTTATGCGAGGGGAAAAATATACATTATCAATCTTCTTCTTCTCACCTTACTTGGTTCACAACTGTGTTGCCAAAAAGTGTATAGTTTGCTTGATATGGGAATAATTAATGACAAAATAAGGCCTTGATTTGGTGTTGTGAGGTGTCTACACATCCACACTATGTCTTGGGCCCTTGCAAATTGAATAAAATACATTTATTGATGTCTTGTAAAGGCGTTGTAAGATGTTGTAACACATCTTCACACTTTTCTAGAACCATAATGTTTTAATTCACCTAAATAACCTTACCAAGACCTATTTAAAAGTGTTGAAAATTTTTGTAACAAACTTTCACACTTTCCTAGGCTTTTCATCAATATTTACACCTTTCTTATGCTTTAAATGGCCCCTTTTATGCACTTACATGCCTTAATTAAGTGTCTTCTTGAAGAAAAACCTAATAAACAACATTTAATATATCTTAATCTTTGACATCCACTCAAAATTATCCAGGTGCACTAAGTCACCACCTTGGGCGACTTAGTCCCATGTGGCATAAAACTAAAAAATAATTCAAATTTCTTTTAGTTTTTTATTCTTTAAGACCTAAGGTCGGCGTGTGATAAGGTATTCATTAGAAATGTAAGCATAATAGTGTATAAATAAGTGATTTTATCCTCATTTTACATCTCCAAAAATCTCCTAAGTCATCTTAAGTCATAACTCATTATCATTCATCACTCATCATATTTTCAGGTCAAGCAAGCTAGGGTTTTATCATTGCAAGTCATCAAGATAGCTTCCTAAGACATTCAAGGGCGGATTCTTCATGTTTTACTGCAAAAAATCAAGATCAAACATCATGGAAAGGTAATAAATCCATTATTTCATGTTTCATTCCATTCTTTCATCATTTTGGTTTAATTACCCAAAAGGGGTTTGACCAAGGCAAACCCCCATGTGCTCACAATCAACATCTTCTCCTTCTCTCTTTGTGTGTTTGAAGATTTAGGACTCTTGGAAGCTTGGAAATCATTGGAGATCAAGTTGCAAGGTTTCTCAAGTATTCTCTTCATTCAACAAGTCAAAATATCAACAAAAACTCATTTTCAGGTTCGAAAATTAGATTTTCAGAAGCGAACACCTATAGGAAATTGAAGTGCAGACCTAGGGCATTCGTTTTCACTTCCAATTTTTTAGAGATTCAAAATTGGAATAATTCATGACTTACCCACTCAACCTAATTTTTAGTATTTTGTAGATATAGATACCCATTTGGCAGAAACTAGTTTCTGGGTAGTTTTTCCAAATTAAGGAATATGTCACCCAGACTGGCACAAGTGTCCCAGTTGACTTCTGCATGAGTTTTATTATGATTTAAAACCTTCATTCCATCCATTTTTAGTCTCTAGGTGAACATATTTTGTTTCATAACTTTCTATTTAGTTTTGTTTGCATTTCTAGGTCATTTATCACATGTTTGCATATCACATTGTGTTTTCTAGCACTTTACATTTTCATAGTTTTGTATCATTAAATCATCTTTCTTTCAGCTTATTGCACTTAGTACATTACATTTATAAATATTTCATGCCTCATTGGATTAATATTGAGTGTAAACCCTTGCATTTTGGTACCCCTTTCCATCCCCTTTCTCCTTTTAGGTGAAAAATCCTAGGAGTAAAGCATTGTGAAAGGGTAAACCAAAATCATTGTTTACATTTTGGTGAACATGATTTTAGAATACCATATTTTCTATTTTGGATTCCTTCATAATCCTAGATCTAGTTCTTATTAGCCTTTCATTAAGATTTGTATTGCTTAATTTGCATCTAGAGTTTCAAATTTTTGCATTAGTGAAAGTGCATATGGGTTGCATTTTTTCAGCTCCAATAATTTCATATCATTGTAAAACTATATTTTCATGTTATTTCTACATCATACAATACATAAATCATAAACATTCATCATAAATTCTTGAAAATCCTAAAAAATTCCTTACTGGGACTAAGTCACAAAGACTTGTGACTTAGTCCTTGTCCTAATTTTTCATTGTCTATTACAGCATCAAAAACCTCATTTTTGTGCTTCCTAAGTCTCCTAGTATCATATACTATAAGTCTATAAAGTTTCTAGACCATTTGTTTTATGCACCTTGCTCAAAAACATCAATTTCACCTAGTCACTTTTCAAATCATTTCAATTACAAACATCATTAGATTTGAAAATGCTTACATTTCTGCAATTTTGCATAACATTGATAAAGTACTTTTCACTTTTGCATATACAATGTTTCTATTCATAAAAAATTTGCATAAGTTTGATAAAAGTTATTTTCATTATTACATATACATTGTTTGTGTTCTTCAAGATTTTCATACATTGGATAAGAGTATTTTGTATGATAGCATATACATTATTTATATTGTTGAAACATTGCATGAAATGGTTACATGTGCTTTTCATTCTTATTCAAACAATCCTAGTATATTACATATGTATACATGTTAAGAAAAATTTCCTATCCCCTCCCTATGAGAGTGTTTTAGTGAAAGAGACTACAACTTGGGCCATTCCTAACTATCATACTTTTTCTTCTCATAATATCTCTCCTCTTGGTGATGAAGATATTTTAGTAGAAGAATCAATTAATGAGAGTTTTGAGAATCCTAGTCGTTTCTATCCTTTTACCTCTCTTAGTGGACAAACCATTCATAACCAACACAACGACACCAACATAGATAATGATGACTCTAACATTTGTTCTTCTCCTAGTATCTCTCATAGTTCTGAACAAGATACTTTGTTGTTAGAAAACACAATTGATGAGCAATATCTTAGTTGTCCCCCTTCACCTAGACAAACCCTTATTAAGCATGACAATTCAACTATTGATCATTCTCCTACTAGTGATGATATTATTTTCCAAGGCCCAAACTTTGCCTATCACAAACACTTGGCTTATCGACACTTTCCTCCTAGGGAGAATATCATGGTACACAAACATACAAACCTTTACACACATCCGTTAAACACTAAACCTCCCCTAGATGATGATAATCAAGTGACATTAACATCCCCTTCACCAACAACTAATACACATAAAGATATGATTCTTGAGGTTCAGACGACACAAGTGAGATCTCCTTCAATTTGTGAGCTTCCTGAGTCATCTTCCATTAGTGAGTCACACAAAAAATTCAGAGATGTCTTGAAATCCATGATGCACTCTACTCGTAACCATGTCTTGTAGTTGCTAAGCTATAAATTAGTGACTCAAAAATCTCCAAGATTGCACAGTACTCCTACTCCATTAACTTTTCTTCCACACCGTGTGCCTACTATTGAGGACCTTAAAAAGACTCCTACTAATATTTCTATTTGGGAACTCCTTGAACTATCACCTATAGTTAAATTGATATTTAATGAAATGTTAGAAATATAGGAGGAAATACAATCTTACTTAGAATCGCAATGTGTAACATCCTTCCCTTCTCCCATTCTAGTTACCCATTCATAGATCAAATTCCCTACATATGGCATGCCCTCACTTGCAATTTAAAACTATAATGATCCCTTGATGATAAATGTGATCATTAACAACACTTTAATCAAGCACACTATCATAGATAATGGATCTGAAACCAATGTTTGTAGGATTGATCTCCTCCACAAACTCGGTATACACAAAAAGATCATTCACTTTCATGATGTTCATATTCATGGATTTGATAATGTTACTAGGAAACCACTAGAGTTGATCACATTACCTATTGAGGTCAGACTTGTAGTGTTGCCTACCCCTATTCATATCATACGAGAATCCCTTACTTACAACCTTATCCTAGGGTGACCATGGATTCATGCTATGAAAGGAGTCCCATCTACCCTTCACCATACAATGAAATTTGAATACAATAACAAGATATACATGCTTGGTGCTGATGAACATAGCTATCAATCACCTAATCACACCGTTTCGAACTCCCCTAATCTTACTAAATCAAACCTTGAACCTTTACTGATTGAGGCTAACTCTTCACCTACAACAAAACTCTTTATTGATAATTGGGAGTCATTAGAATAAGCACCCCCTTTCAATAGACTTTCCAAAACCTCTCCGTCATGGTCCAAAGAGTCATCTACAAACAATTCATTTTCACAAACAAGTCTTGGTAGCACTTGTGGTTTCTCACCTTCCTTTAGGGGCAAGTGTGCAATATCACACCCTAACAAACCTTGTGTTTTATACCCTCACTTTGGTTCAACATCTAGAATATTGAACTATGATAGTGATGGGGGAAACATCACTCCCATCCCTCATAAAGAAATTACAAGTACCATTAAACGAGATTTTTTTCTTGCCAATAAACCAATCTGTCTTAGACACATAAATCCCCTTCATCTCACTTGGAAAATTTTGATGCTATTGGATCCAATCTCTCTCCACATCAATGTGATGCACATATAAAGCACACTGATATATCATACTCTTCCCAAAATTCACTTTCATCCAAAACTTTTCCCAACTGAATTCACCATCTCAAGGCGAATGGTGGTCTTCTTTATGTTGAAGCACCTGATTCCTCTACTTGATATTTCCTTTCATCAATCATTTCAGCTAACCCTTGTCCTACACTCAGTGGGGGAAAGTGGTTATGTAGTCTTTTCCTTGTATGTCACTTGTCCTTTCCTCCTTT
Source organism: Sequoia sempervirens (assembly GCA_007258455.2). Lineage (NCBI taxonomy): Eukaryota > Viridiplantae > Streptophyta > Pinopsida > Cupressales > Cupressaceae > Sequoia > Sequoia sempervirens. Next base: position 40,395,513 of record VDFB02000020.1, read on the forward strand.
GGCTATTTGTTAACCTTTCATGAACATATAAGGGCAAGCTTGGAATGTGGACGATGTGCCTCAAGTTGGCTCGCATGTGACGTACTACCCTTATTTATGACATAGCTTATCAAAAACATATGACTTGGCATAGGGATTTCCAAGTAAGCTCTCATGTCCTCTTCTTCTACTTTAAAGCAATTTCTCATAGTACTAGTGTTCTCAACCACTTTAAAGTGGGGGCATACATCGCCACTCACATTTCATTATGCGATTTCTTTCTTCTTGTCATGTGTCATTTTCTTGGTGGAGTCATTGGGCTTGATTCCCTCCAAGAATGTGATACTCCTTTTGCACTTATCCTCTCTTGGAAATGTTAAGCAAAATGTTTCCTAAGATGAGACCTTGCATGAACTAAGAAAAATCCCTTTAAACATTCCTTGCACTACCTTGCATTTACAATGTCTATGAGTGTCAAGCATATGAATTTTTTCTTACCTCATAGAGCTCACAGATAATTTTACTTTATGGTGCCTTATTAAAGTTATCAGGAGGTATAACTTTAATATGGTTGAGTGGGAAGCCCATTTCCAAGGCACGAATTTCCCCATAACCACCTTTCAGGATTTCTCACCCCACAGACAACAAAATTTTTTGTTTCCCCAGAGTGAGTATACTTGGGCCTTCTCACCCAGAGGATAGCTATGATTTCTATCTACCCAAAGTGAGTATACATTTCTTTTTCTGAACAAACAAGCCTAGATCTAATCCACAACGTGTTGGAAATATGGTTGAAACTTGATCCACCCCATTTTCATTTCCTTCTAGTTCTTGCCATTGTATGATCATGTATCTTTTCTTGTTGCAAATCATTCACCTTGTATATTTCCCCTTGCACTTATGTTGGCTTGACTTAGGATTTTGGATCATGGTGGCTTGCTGGGGGCTTGCACAACCTCCTTTGTCCTTTTTCATTCTTTTTCACCTGCATTGGTACGATTGGACTCTACTTGAATGGCTACTTTAGCGAGAGTTTGAAGCAAGTTAATCCTCTCACTAAAGTTGGGGCTTAAATAGTTTGCTTGATATGGGAATAATTAATGACAAAATAAGGCCTTGATTTGGTATTTTGAGGTGTCTACACATCCACACTAGGTCTTGGACCCTTGCAAATTAAATAAAATGTATTTATTGATGGACATCTTGTAAAGGTGTTGTAAGATGTTGTAACACATCTTCACACTTTTCTAGAACCATAATGTTATAATTCACCCAAATAACCTTACCAAGACCTATTTCAAAGTGTTGAAAAGTCTTGTAACAAACTTTCACACTTTCCTAGGCTTGCCATCAATATTTACACCTTTCTTATGCTTTAAATGGCCCCTTTATGCAATTACAAGCCTTAATTAAGTGTTGTGTTGAAGAACTCGATAAACAAAATTTAATATATCTTAATCTCTGACATCCACTCAAAATTTTCCAAGTGGACTAAGTCGCCACCTTGGGTGAATTAGTCCCATGTGGCGCAAAAACCAAAATTAATTGAAATTTCCTTCGGGTTTTTATTGTTTAAGACCTAATGTCAGCCTGTGATGAGGTATTCTTCAAGAATTTAGGCATAATAGTGTATATATAAGTGTTTTTCTTCTCATTTTACATGTCCAATAATCTCCTAACTCATCTTAAGTCATAACTCATTATCATTCATAACTCATCATAATTTCAAGTGAAGCAAGCTAGGGTTTTATTATTGCAAGTCATCAAGATAGCTTCCTAAGACATTAAAGGGTATATTCTTCATGTTTTACTATAGAAAATCAGGATATAACATCATGGTAAGGTACTTGTTATGCCTTGCATAACCACCCCACTTTGATTTGGATCAAAATGGGTCCCCCTTTCTCTTTTGATTACTCTGCTTTTTGTTATTTTCTTTCTTCTTGGGAGTGCTTTTGTTTTCCTACTGATTTGTCTTTTGTTTTGATCTGATTCTGGTCCTGTTTCAGCTTAAGCTAGTTCCCTTCTTGCTAAGTATTCAATGAAATAATCACAAGAAGAAGTGTATCATATGATAATATATCTTATCTCCTTCTGATGACTAATGGAAGCATTTTTTTGCAGGATTAAATCCTACACTTGATGATATTTGCCAAGGGGGCTCAGCTGTAATGCATTCCCTAGTCTAGTTGGTCATAAAAATTAGCTAAGAAGAAATTCGGCAGGACCTTGCAGATGTCTTGCCGACTACCAGTGCATTCATTTTGTTCAAATCTACGTCTGTGTTTCCTATCGGCAAGACCTCAGAGATGTCACAACGATCGGGATTTACATGCAATTTCCTATCAGCAGCACTTCAACCATCGTCCTCGCAACTAAGGAGTTCCCATCGGCAAGAAAAACCATCATCAGAGTGACGTCATGGCAAGCTTTTCATGTCTTAACGATCACCTCATGAGTAAACACTTCAGCCAAACAAACAGTATTCAACATGTGGTCTCGATGAAGGCTCCATGTCTCACCGACTAGCAAGGAACGAGTTGGCACTTCGGCAAGAGTTTATCTTCTATGGATGGTCTTGCTGAAAGCTTCATGTCTCACCGACCATAGATAAAGATATTCATTTTTGTGAGAGAATTTTCTTCGGAGAGAAGTCTCGGTGAATGCATCATGCCTCAACGATAGAGCACAAAAGTGGTTCATTTCGGTAGGACTTCTCTGGTGTCACAACGATAAAAAATTAGACATAGGCGTCTATCGCTAAGACATCATTCATCATCTCAGTGACTAGGAATTCCCTATCAGCATAAGTTTGTCTTCGGAGAGACATCTAGGTGAGATTCTAAAGTCTCACCGACTAGTGCAAACAGGCATATGCTTTGGTGGGAGTTGTTCTCTTCAGTATGTGGTCTCACCGAACACCTGCGGTCTTGTTGATCGCCGATAAGAACATACATCAGGGAGAGTGGTTCACCTTTGGCATGATGTCTGGCCGAAGTGCTAAAGTCTTGGTGACCAAAGGGTGAACATGCAAAGGCTTTCTCCAAGACATGAGGTTTCTATATGACATCTCCCTGACAAAGGAAGGTTACAGCGATGCATGTGGAACAAAGAAAACATTTCGGTATGACCACAAGAGGGGTCTTGGCGACAACAGAATTTGGAAAAAGGGAGCTTCGGCTGGTATAATGTCTCACTGACTAAATGAAGTCCCACCAACAGAAGAGGGTCCCACCTAAGAATCTGAGTTTTGATGAAGGATAAAACCTTCGGCATAAGCTCTCACCAATCGGGAGAAGTCTCAGTGAAATGAAGAGGCATCAGCGTAGCAGTTGGAGCTCGTTAAGAAGTCTCAGTGACCCTGAAGTGTCTTGTCGATGGAATCAAGCAAGCTCGGAGAAGAAATAAATTCAGAGTAAGGTCTCCCTGAAGCATTACAGTCTCCCCGACATCAAAGAGGAGCTCGCTAGAGGAATCTGGCATCACCATAAGTCTTGCCGACAAAGGTTCCCCAAGGGTTTCTAAGGAAGATTTAGACTCTCACCGGGAAGTCTCGGTGACTATGAAAGTCACACCGAAGCAAGAGGAGCTCGAGCCTAGAGGATAAGGAGGATTTCAGGGAGACTCCAAAAGAAAACAAAAGCTTCGCCATGTGGTCTCAGCGAGAGGATGTGGTCTAGCCAAAATGAAACAAAGTCGAAGGAGGATAGATGGCTCGGTACTGAAAGGAAAAGGAGCTCACGAAGAGGAAAGACGTGCACCAAGAGGTCTCAATGAAAGAATATGGTCTTGTCGATAGGTTTTGTGAGCTTGGCATGACTTCTGTAGCTCGCCAAAATGTCTTGATGACTATCTTGTGTCATGCTGATAACTGCACAATGGTGAAATTGCATCGGGGAGACACCGATGGTGTCTCACCAACATGCGATACTATTCGGACCACTTTTGACGGCCTGAAAAGCTCGCGTGGCATGTGATTGTCCAATGAGGAAGCCAAAAGAGTGATTCATTGGTCCCTTTCACAGATTGACTGTTCCTGGGAAAGAAGGCCAACACAATGCAAATCAGATGGATTCATTCTGAGATCACTAAGGGATGAATATGTTTGGATAAAATGTTCAAATATGAAAGGAGGCCTGATGGCATTTCCTGAGGAATGGTCAAACGAACAAAGAGGTCCAAAACAAAAGGAGGCCGAAGGAAAGGAGAAACTATGACTCAGAGGGACAACTGTAGTGACTAATGGCAAGGAAGTAGATCAGTATTGATGGAGATATTCTGAGCATTCAAGGCAACCCTGAGATGGAGTTCAAAGATGGACACAGGGACAGAAGAGTAAAGGTTGTAGTTGCAAGAGATCTAAGGTCACCCCCGAAATAGCCTTCCAGAAGATGGACAGCAGGGCTCCGCTTTGAATGCAGTTTTGACATTCCTCAGAAAGATCTAAGGGCCGACTCTCCTAAAGTCTGCAGATATTTTGTAAACCCTAGTGTAGGGGACAACACATTCCTATTGGTACATTCTATATATAAGGATTTCTTGCCTCTTTGAAAAGGTTAGCACTTCTAGATTAGAACTTCTAGGTTTAGAGAACTTTTAGACTGAGAATTGTTTAGAGTTAGAATGGTTAGGAGTTAGTCAGTTAACAGGAGATAGAGTTGCATCTTGATTCTTAGTAATGAGAGCTTCTCTTGTCTTCTTGGTTAGCAGTTAGATTTCAGTACAAACTATAATGTATTTTCTAAGTTCTCTTTGTGTAGTTGGAAACAATCTAGAGACACAAATTCTTTGTACACTGGTGATTGTGCCAGCTTTGTAAATATTGCTTATCTGTTCTTAATCATAGTAGAAACAATCAGAGTTTAATCTACTTCATGTTGTGTTCCTGAATGATATTTGTCTTAATTGATCATTTGATTTGTGAAGTCTTCAAGGAATGAAATGTTATTTGTGTTTTATTTAAATGGTAATTAAAATTTGTTATGCGAATTAGCACTAGGAATGAAAGAGGTTGTGTGTCAATCACAAGTTTACTTTGTTCTGCAGTTTTGGTTTACAAATTCCTTGAAGTTAACAAGTCTGGTTAAGATTGGATGAACTATTGTTCTTTTCTGTTTCAAAACTCTGACTTATCTTTTTATATTTCTTTAAAAACCGTTATTAGAGTAGGTTTTATTTCATGCTTGATCTTAGAACAATCCAGAAGCCCAATACCAGTAGACCCCTTGAATATTACTGTTGCATTGACCACTGAGTAACATCAGCACAGTTGAGAACCAACTACAAAGACCTTGGGAGCTAAGGCATCCATGTGTTTCCTTTCTCTTTTAGGAGAAACAAAGTAGCAATATTTTGTTTGCATGTTGTTGTGCCAAAACACACGTCAATAGTACTAACTCCATTATTGCATATTTCATTCCATTCTTTCATCATTTTGGTTTAATTACCTAAAAGGGGTTTGACCAAGGCAAATCCCCATGCCCTAACAATCAACATTTTCTCCTTCTCTCTTTGTGTGTTTTCTGATTTAGGACTCTTGGAAGCTTGGAAATGATTGGAAATCATGTTGCAAGGTTTCTAAAGTCTTCTCTTCATTCAACAAGTCAAAATATCAACAAAAACTCATTTTTTAGGTTTGGAAATCAGAGTTTCGAAAGAGGACACCTGTAGGAAATCAAAGTGCAGACCTAGGGCATCTGTTTCCACTTATGATTTTTTAGAGATTTAGAAAGTGGACTAAGTCACCACTTTGGGTGACTTAGTCCCACTGAACTTGATTTTCAGTGATTTTTTGTAGATACGGATCCCCATTTGGTAGAAACTGGTTTCTGGGCAGTTTTTCCAGATCTTGGACTAAGTTGCCCAGACTGGCATAAGTTTCCTAGTTGACTTCTGCATTAGTTTTATCAAGATTTCACACCTTCATACCATCCATTTTTAGTCTCTAGGTTCACATATTCTATTTCATAAATTTCTATTTAGTTTTGTTTGCATTTCTAGGTCATTTATCATATGTTTACATATCACATTGCGTTTTCCAGCACTTTACATTTTCATAGTTTTACATCATTAAATCATCCTTCTTTCAGCTTATTGCACTTAGGACATTACATTTAGACACATTTCATCCCTCATTGCATTAATCTTGAGTGTAAAACCTTGCATATTGGTACCCTTTCCATCCCCTTTCTCCTTTTAGGTGAAAAATCCTAGGAGTTGTTAGCTCTCAAAAACACTAGTAAAATACCTCAAGAGGTTGCCAATCTCTTGGTACGTTTTAGGGTAATAGACAAGGCCAAATGGTTTAGACCTTCTACTCTTCAGGTGCTGCCAAACCTAGGCGGGTGTACCTATGTGAATAAAGCAGACTTAAAGTTGTATGACTTGACTGAATTGATGGATCTATTACACTGGCACAAATGTAATAAATAAAAGCTTACTAAATACTCTTATTCCTAATATTGAACTTCAAATGTGAATGTTTTAGAACAAATATTTTATAGAATTCTAAGATGTGGATGGTGTGACCAGTGCCTACTTCTATTGGGCTAATGGAGTCAAGAGGTAAATAATATTTGTGTCCTATTTCTAGATACAATTCAAATTGTTTGGCACTTTTATGTTTGTAACTTGTATAAATAGGCAAGAGTGTAATTATCATATTCTTCTTAATAACCCAAATGTCCTTTTCCAAATTACTATGATTAATTAGAAGGATTTAATCCTGTCTTGCAGGAACCAATTAACTAAACCACACAAGAGCAACAAGTGTGCTTTGATAAATTGAAGAATATCCTTCATATTTCAATTTAAATAATCAGGAAGTGACAACCTTGGAGACAACCAAATAATGTTTTCAAAGAAATTCAACAAACAACTGACACCATAATTGGATCACCAAATTTATTCATTCTTCTCCATTACATAATTTGCAAAGATTTTACAATGTACAACATGATATTTATTTCTGCAACAGTTCACCCTATCCAATTACCTAACCTACTTATTTCTCCTAAATCTAATCCTTTAATGACATGATTTTATTGTACATATATAAATTGTTTCTTTAGGGTTGTGACTCTTCACAACATCCATCTAGTGCAACTCTTTAGTTATCATCGGCAAATAAAATATTTAATTAATTTCACTTTTGGCAAATTAAAATATTTTAATCTTTGTTATCTCTGTCCCCTGTGAAAATTAATTCAATAATCTTCCTTTGCTGGAAATATTCACTTTACTTTTTTACCGGTATGTATCTCCAATATGTCCTTCGAGTAAAAATAATTATCCCATTTTGTTCTCTTGATGCAAATTGATTTATTTACGCTTTCACATGAAAATATTTTTTAGGTAAAATAATTACCTAATTGGTTAATTCTTCCATAAAAATATTTTACCTCCCAAAGCACTCTTACACCTTTGGTAAAAAATATCTTTCCTTCTAGTGCAAATATTTCATAATCTTCTACCCTTTATGCTTCTCGTGAATAAAATAATTCTCCACTTTTAAATCCCCTCGATAAAATGAATAAAATTTATTTTTCCTCAAAGTATTATCGATTTCCACCATAAGCATATTTCGTTCAATTTTTCTTTTGCATTGTGACCATACACATTCACATCTGGGTGGCATAAAGCATTGGGAAGAATTATTTGATCTTATATCAATATCAGAGAGTCTTGTTGATTCAAATTTTTGTAGGAATATTGTATTGTTGAGACATCATTCATGTCTTGCAGATATCGCCAAGACATATGAAGTCGGAAAGACATTTGAAAAACTCATTCATGTCTTGTAGATGTCGCCAAGAGTCTTGCAAATATCACTGAGACATATGAAGTCAGAAAGACATTTGAAAACTCATTCATGTCTTGCAGATGTCGCCAAGAGTCCTGCTGATATTGCCGAGATATATGAAGTCGGAAAGACATTTGAAAACTCATTCATGTTTTGCAGATGTCGCCAAAAGTCTTGCAGATATCAGTGAAACATATGAAGTCAGAAAGACATTTGAAAACTCATTCATGTCTTGTAGATATCGCCATTACATCAAACCACTCTTGCAGATATCACCGAGACATATGAAGTTGGAAAGACATTTGAAAACTCATTCATGTCTTGCTGATAGGTTTCTTTTTGCTTTATCGATCAGAAAAATTGAATGTCTTACCGATAAAATTCCATTGGCGTGACATACAATCTCGAGCTAACTTGAAAATCTCACTCCGAGAGCATTTTTATTGCCGATCGACAAGACCTCAAAAATGTCTTGCAGATCGGCGAGACCTCAAATATGTCTTGCAGATCGACGAGACCTCAAATATGTCTTGCAGAAAGGCGAGACCTCAAATATGTCTTACACATTCGGCAAGACCTCAAATATGTCTTTAGATTCGACAAGACCTCAAACCTATCTCTCCGATGAACTTTTTCTTTGTTGCATAGTGACGAAAATGAGCCAGGTAGCCTCCAAAATGGCTTTCGAAAACTGATCAAATGATGTCGAAAAGCCATGAAAATGCACCAGTATGTTGAGCCATGATAGGGGAAAATTTTTACCAGATGATTTGGCACAAAATGATCTAGACTAAAAACTGTTAACGCTCAAAGTTTCCCATTCAGTATTTTTTGAAAAATTGCACCTGTCAAACTATGTAAAACTCATTTGATTTTGATTTTGGAAAAATACCAAATGACATCCAAACACCCTAAAAATTGGCATGGAGGTAGAATTTGGTGTAGAGAATTGAAGGAACCAATCTTTTTTTGATTATCATCATCCATTTGCTTAATATTCACCCTCAAAGTTGACCATTTTAACATATTCCACTATGCTGACAGTAGATTTTCTAGAAAACCCTTCAACTTGTTGCTTCAAAACTTTATCAAATCAGAGTGTATGAGGCTGAAAATTGGTTTGAATACTCCCACATGATAAATGAACATGTCTGCAAAGTGATTTCACTTGAAATTGTACTGAATTCGTTCTGTGATTTTTCAAAGTAAGTCATTCGAGCAGATTTTTTAACTGTACTCCTGAGTGTTAAAATCAACTTTTTGAATATGGGAGCCTAAAATTTGCATGAAATTTTAGGCTCCAACAGTGGCTTCATCTAGGGATGAATGATTGTGATATCATTGCAAGAGTCCAGATCTCTGGAAGAGTAGACCAAATATTTTATTCTTTGAACAACAGATTCAAATTCTATTATGTCATGAACTAATATGGTTTTTGAAAAACCACACCCTGGCTGATGGCACAAGGCCACCAAAAGAATTGCCCCTATTTTCCCCTATCAAACACCTTGCTCTGATATGAATTCATCAAATTCTTTTTGAGAATACTCATGCAATCAACCCTGCTACTGTCATTAAACATTTTCAAAAAATTATTTTGCCCAGCTTCACCCAAATTATTTTCACCATTCTGCAATTTATATGTTTCATTATCATATGATAAATCTTTCTCATCTTCAGTGTTCAATGTGTATGCATATTTAATGCAACATTCCTCATTGTTTTGCTCATTATCACATATTACAAAATGATCTCCTAGCTACATTGAGAATTCATTATTAGAATGCTTCTTATGTAAATCTGAGAATTCTATCATATCAACATTTTTTGAAATAATCAAATCTGAGATATATTTTACTTCTTGTATTTCACTAATTGGTAGTGACACAAAATTCTGATCCACATAGCCATCACTATGTACATTTGTACCAAGTTATGCTAGGGATGAATTTTCTAAGTCTTTCTTATGAGTATATCTCTTGTACTCCATTTCTAGCAGATCTGAGGTTTTCTCACTGCTAAGTGAATATGCTTCATCATCCACCATACTGTTGTTGTGTTCTTCATTCTTATCATCATCAAAAAATGGTAATTCATATGTGTTGATCTCACATTCATTTTTTTTACAAATTGGTGCATCACTTTGATTACCAAAAAACACTTCATCTTCAACATAAAGTGGATTTGAAAAAACATAAAATTGGTTTTCTGGCATACCTTGGAAAAATCTCATATGATCTTCTTCTATCTTCTCATCATATAGTGGATTTGAAAAAAATTGGGAACCATTTTCAAGTGTGCCAATTTCTTCCTCTTCATGGTTCTTATCTGCAACTGGAGGTATTGTTTGCTCATTGTCAAATGGATCCACATTTTCCATTGCTTCTTCTCGATCATCACCAGAGCTACAAGAATCATCTTGTTGTCGATCAACATCTGAATATTCAATAGATCCTTCATAACATATATTGTCACAATCTATTATGTAAGAGAGAATTTCTACATCTTCGTCTTCCTCATGCAGGCTGTCATAGGACTCATTCTGACTTGCACTTGTCTCATCTTCTATTGGCTGCATCGTTTGATCAATATCTCCATCTTCATCAATGATGTCAAAATTGTCTTCATCCCTTTTCTTATCTATGCTATCAATTAGCACATTCACTTGGTCAAAAGTGACCAGTTTTAGTTACTTAGGCCAATGAATTGAATTGGGCCAATATACTTTCATGAACTGCTCAATAAACATGGATCTGTTGAGCCTGTAATTCATAGGTATTTGCATACAAATTTCTAACATTCTGCAAATCAAAGAATGCCCAGATTCTCCTCTATTTCTTCTTATGTCAAGGAGGACATCCAAAATATTTTTGAAACATTCATCATTTTTAGATTGTTGGTTCCAAGATGTACCTTGCTTCAGATTCAGATTGACATGTCCAAGTGGGCTGGAGTTGTGTTGCACTTGACATTGATCACATTGACAATATTGATAACTTACCAATCTTTGTCCAGGAGGGACTGGATAAGCATTTACTTGCTTTAACGGTTGTAGTGAATAAATGTCCTCCTGTGCATGATATGCATTGCTTCCATTGTGAAAATTTCCAATTGTATTATCAAGCACTTGAGGGGTCCAATGCCTGCCTGCATTTGTGTATTCATTCTTATTGTAGAATTCTCTTAATTGTAATAGTTGTTGGTTCAATTGTAGTGTTTCTTTCTTCAATTGCAGTGTTTCTTTCTCCACTTGTAATGTTTTCCTTTTCAATTCTTTAATTATTATCGATTGTTGCCTTCTAAAATATTCTTTTGTTCCATACACAAATTGTCTATCCATTCTTCATCAAGTTTTTACTAGATTCGCCACCTACTTTTCCAAAATTAGGAAAATGATTATTTTAAAATTATTTTTGATTTTCCCCAGCAGAATCTCCTCACTCCAAATGTGAAATTTATATTGACTCTTTACATGGAAAGGCTAGAACTGAATTTTCTAAAGTTATCCCCACTAGAGTCTCCAATTTGTTAGCTCTCAAAAATGCAGGTAAAATATCTCAAGAGGTTGCCAATCTCTTAGTACGTTTTAGGGTAATGGACAAGGCCAAATGGTTTAGACCTTCTACTCTTCAGGTGCTTCCAAACCTAGGTGGGTGTACCTATGTGAATAAAGTAGACTTAAGGTTGTATGACTTGACTAAATTGATGGATCTATTAGGATGGCACAAATGTAATAGATAAAAGCTTACTAAATACTCCTATTCCTAATGTTGAACTTGAAATGTGAATGTTTGAGAGCAAAACTAAGATGTGGATGGTGTGACTAGTGCCTACTTCTGTTGGGCTAATGGAGTCAAGAGGTAAATAATATTTGTGTCCTATTTCTAGATACAATTCAAATTGTTTGGCACTTTTATGTTTGTAACTTGTATAAATAGGCAAGAGTGTAATTATCAGATTCTTCTTAATAATCAAAATGTCCTTTTCCAAATTACTGTGATTAATTAGAAGGATTTAATCTTGTCTTGCAGGAACCAATTAACTGAACCACACAAGAGCAGCAAGTGTGCTTTGATAAATTGAAGAATATCCTTCATATTTCAATTTAAATAATCAGGAAGTGACAACCTTGGAGACAACCAAATAATGTTTTCAAAGAAATTCAACAAACAACTGACACCATAATTGGATCACCAAATTTATTCATTCTTCTCCATTACATAATTTGCAAATATTTTACAATGTACAACATGATATTTATTTCGGCAACAGTTTACCCTATCCAATTACCTAACCTACTTATTTCTCCTAAATCTAATCCTTTAATGACATGATTTTATTGTACATATATACATTGTTTATTTAGGGTTATGACTCTTCACAACATCCGTCTGGTGCAACTCTTCAGTTATCATCAGAAAATAAAATATTTAATTAATTGCCCTTTTGGAAAATTAAAATATTTTAATCTCTGTTATCTTTGTCCCCCGTGAAAATTAATTCAATAATCTTCCTTTGCTGGAAATCTTCACTTTACTTTTTTACCGGTGTGTATCTCCAATATGTCCTTCGGGTAAAAATAATTATCCCATTTTGTCCTCTTGATGCAAATTGATTTATTTACGCTTTCACATGAAAGTATTTTTTAGGTAAAATAATTACCTAATTGGTTAATTCTTCCATAAAAGTATTTTACCTCCCAAAGCACTCTTACACCTTTGGTAAAAAATATCTTTCCTTCTAGTGCAAATATTTCATAATCTTCTACCCTTTATGCTTCTCGTGAATGAAATAATTCTCCACTTTTAAATCCCCTCGATAAAATAATTAAAATTTATTTTTCCTCAAAGTATTATCGATTTCCACCATAAGCATATTTCATTCAATTTTTTGTTTGCATTATGACCATACACATTCACATCTGGGTGGCATAAAGCATCGGGAAGCATTATTTTATCTTATATCGATATTAGAGAGTCTTGCCGATGCAAATTGTTGTAGGAATATTGTATCTCTGAGACATCATTCATGTCTTGCAAATATCACCAAGACATATGAAGTCGAAAAGACATTTGAAAACTCATTCATGTCTTGCAGATGTTGCCAACAGTCTTGCAAATATCGCTGAGACATATGAAGTCAGAAAGACATTTGAAAACTCATTCATGTCTTACAGATGTCACCAAGAGTCTTGCAGATATCGGTGAGACATATGAAGTCGGAAAGACATTTGAAAACTCATTCATGTCTTGCAGATATTGGCAAGAGATCAAACCACTCTTGCAGATATTGCTAAAACATATGAAGTCGGAAAGACATTTGAAACCTCATTCATGTCTTGTCGATATGTTTCTTTTTGCTTTATCGGTCAGACAAATTGAATGTCTTGCTGAAAAAATTCCATCGGCATGACATATATTCTCAGGCTAAATTGAAAATATCACTCCAAGAGCATTTTTATTGCTAATCGGCGAGACCTCAAAAATGTCTTGTAGATCGGTGAGACCTCAAATATGTCTTGCAAATCGGCGAGACCTCAAATATGTCTTCCAGATTCAACAAGACCTCAAATATGTCTTTCAGATTCGGCAAGACCTCAAACTTGTCTCTCTGATGAACTTTTTCTTTGCTACACAATGACGAAAATGAGCCAGGTAGCCTCCAAAATGGCTTTTGAAAACCGATCAAATGATGTCAAAAAGCCATGAAAATGCACTAGTATGTTGAGCCATAATAGGGGAACATGTTTACCAGATGATTTGGCACAAAATAATCCAGAATGAAAACTATTAACGCCCAAATTTTCCCATTCAACATTTTTTGAAAAATTGCACCTGTCAAACTGTGTAAAACTCATTTGATTTTGATTTTGGAAAAATACCAAATGACGTCCAAACACCCTAAAAATTGGCATGGAGGTAGAATTTGGTGTAGAGAATTGAAGGCACCAATCTTTTTGTGATTATCATCATCCATTTTTTTAATATTCACCCTCAAAGTTGACCATTTTAACAGATTCCACTATGCTGACAACAGATTTTCTAGAAAACCCTTCAACTTGTTGCTTCGAAATTTTTTCAAATTAGAGTGTATGAGGCTAAAAATTGGCATGCATACTCCCACATGATAAACGAACATGTCTGCAAAGTTATTTCACTTGAAATTGTACTAACTTTGTTTTGTGATTTTTCAAAGTAAGCCATTCGAGCAGATTTTTTAACTGTACTCCTGAGTGTTAAAATCAACTTTTTGAATATGGGAGCCTAAAATTTGCATGAAATTTTAGGATCCAATAGGAGTAAAGAATTTTGAAAGGATAAACCAAAATTATTGTTTACAGAAACATAATAGACGCCTTTCCCACAGCAAGAACTATTTCATTGTTCCCCATTTTTATCTCAGATTTGATATTTTTATCAATGAAAGAAAATAAACTCTCATTACCACTCATGTGGTTACTACATCCACTATCTAAAAACCATACCTCACCACTCCCTTGCTCAAAAATGTTGCATATGATTAAGGTCTTTGATTGATTACCCTTACCCACATTTTCATCTACCACATTTTCACTTTGCTTGGACTGATCATGTTGCTTTTTCCAGCACTCACTTGCATAATGACCAAAACTATGGAAATAATAGCATTAAACATTGCTCTTGTCAAACCTCTGACTCAAATTATTCTTCTTGGCTTGTCCGGAGGTAGACTGAGAACTGCTTGCTTCCTCTTGGTTGTGTTCTCTTCTTGAGCTATCTTCTCCAACACCTCCATGTCTAGATCTGCCTCTACCTCTACCTCTTGAGCTTCGTCCAGAGTTGTTTCTGCCTCTCCCCTACCTCTTGCATTGGCTTGAGCTTTGAAATATTGCTCATGGGAAGAATTCGTAGGCCTATTTAGGTGTTGCTCATTGGTTTTCAGGAACCCATTAGCTCATCAATGAACAATGTTGAGAGGTCCTTTTCCTCTTCAATGGAAATCACTATTGCATCAAACTTTGAGGGTAAACTTCTAAGGATTTTCTCCACATTACTCTACTCTTCCATGGTTTCTCCATTCATCCTCAACTAATTTAAAAAACTAGAAACTCTTGTGTGAAATTATGAGATAGACTCACTATCCTTCATTTGGAGAATCTCAAAATCTCTTCGAAGCATCTGGAGCTTCACCAATCTGACTTTATTAGTCCCTTTGTAACTTTTTTAGAATATTTCCCATGCTTCTTTTGCCTAACTCGCTATTTCTATTTGAGGAAAAATAGCCTTTTTCAAGGATGCCTCAATTAAACTAAGGGCTTTAGAATCATTTTTTCTTGTCCCCTTCAACTAATTCTTTTGAGGATTGCTCAACACTATAAATGCATTTGGGTCAGTCACATCTGTAAACCCATTTGCTAGTAACTCCCATAAATCATTTGCAACTTAAAAAGTTTTCATTTTCTTTAGCCAAACATGATAGTTTTTATTATCAAACATAGGTGGCTACTTCCAACTCTTATTATCTTCTACATCTATTTTACTAAATGGGGGAAAACTACAAATACCCAAAAAAAGTATAGGGGTTTTCTTAATACCCAAAAGCTACGGTTCTATCACTGCACACCTAGAAGACACTAGGGCTCTAATAAACATAGCTCTTATACCAAACTATTTGGAAAATGAATCCCAACTAAAGTGGGAAAAGATGGAAATACAGAGACCAAGGAAAAAAAGGAGGCAGAATAAATTTTCTATTTCATTCAAATACAAAAAAATTATATTAAAAAATGTTTACATACAAAGATCAGAGCTATGGCTATGTATTTCCTTCATACAACAAACTACCCATATTTTGGCATAATGGAGCTTTTTGTGTGCTACGCTGTGTTGCTACTACAAATATTCCAGAGCTATAAAGGTCTGCACTCTATTTAATATCTTTTGCTCCTATAGATTCTTCCTCTTTCTCTGCTCTATTCTCCTGAACATTCCCTCCTTGTTCTTCTACACTAAACATTCTATTCTTCCTTTTTTTCTTTCTTACCTTTTCCAAAAACTACTACTCAATTTCAAATTCAACCAATAGAATTAATTAGCTACCAAAAACATTAAATGGTGCTACCCTCTAATTTTAAACCATGCAATTTTTCCCTTAAATTAAAAAAACTCCCATTCCATTCCTTCAAAATGGCTTGAAAACACGGTTCTTAAAAGATTCATAACCTTTGACACTGATTCCTCTGTTTCTCTAACCAATGTCGCAGAGGTTGAAAGTTTTATAACCACTCGACTACTCTATCTATCTCTCTTCTCAACCTTATCTAGGGGTATTCTAAGTGATGGATATGTCAGAAGTTTTTGAAACCTCAAAAGTCTCGACATGTGGTTCATTGGCTCTATCTTTTCGTGACCCCGTGACTTTTCAATAGATTCCTCAATTTTTGAAACACCGCCAGTCTATTTAATTATTTGTACATTGTATCATGAGAATTTGTTTTCAGGTGTTTTGAAATACAAACTCAATCTTAAGGCTATTTACTCAAGGCCAAAAATCCATGATGCATTAATTAGCAATTTAAATGACAAGTGTAATGAAGGTGATGTCACACTATCAACAAGATTAAAGGCATCATTACCTACCAGCGTAATTAAATAGGCCTTACAGAGAAAGGTGGTAGTACTTATGATCTTAGTTATTCCATCAACTCAAGCATTTAAAAAATGGGGCTTCCTACAACTTGTGAAACCTAGGACAAAGAGCTTGTTCCCATCATGCAACCTGGCTTAGATTAGCCTGAAGAGGAATAGGTTGATATTGTCTCTCAATTGTGTACAGTTGCATGGAAGGAGAAAACCAGCTATGCCTAATATCACAGGGTAATCCTCATTCTAGAGGAGGAAGAAGAATGTGCCAAGTTACACAACCTCTTGATGGAGATGCTTCTAGTGGTGGAGAATGCTCCTCCACAGGGATTTTCATTTTCTCCTGTTCTTCATGGAATCTTTTGTAGTTGATGATGGTAACTACTAATTTTGTGTAAAGAGACCATTTCCATTTCAAAACCCTTTCTTGATACTAGTCACTCTCAAAGACCATTATTTTTTAAAACCAACAGTTATCTTTTTGTATATATATATTGGCTTTAAAAATATCGAAGAGGAGATAGAGGAATTAGAGAAGGGTAGGGAAAAGAGAGAAGCCTCCTCTCCACACAATTTTTGTACTAGGATACTGAGTCTATGAACTCATTTTTGAGACTGAAGGGAATAAAGAGAATGTTTTAATCTTGAATCCATTAATTTTTTCTTTTGATTACAAATGAGCTTTGAATCTTTGTAATTTTTCCTCAATTCCTATTTTGTTATATGAAAATTGTGTGTGTGTGTGATTATTTATGGAACTTTGAACTTAGAATAATTTATCTATTGAAGGTGGCCTCGTGTCTTTTCCTTTCCTAGAAATCATTCGTAAGTGTGGAATGGATGAACTTTGTGTTACTTGTTCACATTTACTACATTTTAAATCTATTTTCCGCATCTACTTCCATGGTTCTTTGTAGGTGTTAGGTTTCCTATTCTGATTTTTTGTGAAAAGCATACCCTATTTTTCTATTCAATGCATATCATAAGAGGGAGCTGTACCTCTAAAATTTAGAGGAAAGTTGTCAATTCAAGGGAAACTTCTCCCTCTATTAGCTTTGTTTTTTCTTATTTCTAGGAACCTCGAGTCACTTTCTCCATTTAGTTTCGAAGGACAAATCTATCAACTAAAAGATTTTTTATGACTCTATTGGGGACTACGAAGGGATTAGTATTTTCTTGTTTCAGATACAAAACTATGCCTTCCTAGAAATGAAGGATGGTGACTCTGTTTAGTCAAGATATCTTAGAAAAATGGTTCGATTCCAGGCCAAGCAATGGAACCAATTTGGAAAAATATCTGCACCAACAATTGAGGAAATAATTGTTGAAGATGACCAAATACTTCAATATTTTTGGAATGCTTTCAAAATGAGCATCTGTGAGGCTAAAAATAATAAGTTAAATCCCTCCAAAGATAAAAAAAATCCACTTCACTGCTAAAGAATGTACATCATAGATATTTTCAACTTAGGGATTTTGAACAAAAGACTCATCAATCATAGGTTGTGGCTAAAGGATTAAAATTGGTAAAAGAAGATAAAGAGCCATTATCTTATAACTTATCTATTCTTAGTGAACGTGACTATGAAAATATTTATTTAACCCGAAGACTCATTAGTATCATGGAGTCATAACCAGCAACGAGGAAGAAATTTTCACAAGACTGAGAATAAAAATCCGAAATCTATTATGACATGCATGCAGATAGAGGAAGTTGAACAAACTATCTCTTTTGGAATAGATATATTATCAGATGACCCCAAAGTTGTCTTTATTCCTGATTCATTCTTGAAAGGTTTAGATGATGAATTTCGGTGTGGGGTTGTGGATGAAAATGGCCATGTTGAAGAGGTAGATATAAATGAATTTACCTATGATGGAAAAGAAGATACAAATTTAATGTTACCTGGATCTCTCGATGAAAAGCTCCAAGAGAAAAAACTACTAGAAGAAGAAATGCATCCATGTAAAAGTAGTTTTGCTAAATTTACTAAAGGTATAGACAATTGGTACTCTCAACATGCATAAATTATCAATAAATATTTTATTTGTGCAAAAGAAGAAGTTCCTCCTATCAAATTTGACCCTATGCTAGTAGAATGTCACATCTAGAAATCACCAGTACCAGTAGCAAGTACCGACTCTATTTCTTTTCCGCAAAGTGCACATTAAACCTTTGATGTTTCTCTTGTGCATTAAAATAAAGCCATAATAAATATGGCACCTGAAAAGAATGTTAGAGCAGTAATGAAAATCAATTGGAGTGGATTCAATGGATTGTATTTTCTAGAAGAATTATGTGAAAATTCAAAGGTGAGAGACAACCACCTTTTTGAGTAACCTAATTTTGAATCAACTGATGCAGACTTCTTCTCTTCTCAGGATGAAAATGAACTGGAGGAATTTATTATTGAAAATAGCCTTGAGAATAATGACATACAAAAAGGGGAAGATCAAATTTTCACTGATGATTGTTTATTTGAGAATGAAGCTATTATGTCTAGCATGTAGACCAAGGTTAACAATTTTTCAATAGATGAAAAAGAATATGAGTTGGTTGAACTGGTTGGTGAAATAAATGACTGGGTCTCTTTAATAGTAAGTGATGGCTTCTTGATTATCAATGCTAATGTAAATATTTCTGATTTTTGTGAAGTGGATGCTTCATATTTGTCTGAAGCAAAGTATGAAGATATAGTTGATTGTATCCGAGAGGTATATGATGAAGAATGGATCTTTGGTTACATACTAGTATACAAGGTAACTTTACACCTAGAAAGTCTCCACTAGACCTATGTGTTGATGTTGAATCTGTAGATGTTTCACAATTGCACATCTCTTTTCTGCAGTGGATCTTATTTCTCTTAGCCCGTAAATGGCTTTGCATGAATATCGAGCATTCACTAGAGGTAGGGTCTTATGACCATGTACATAGTAGAATTTTTTTTGTGCTCATAGCTTAGTTTTTCTTTTCTACTCTATCTTGTTTTGGCTTGTTCTTTTTTTTGGGTTGTGCCAAGTTCCCCTCCACCCTTCTAAAAGCAGCACCCTATTCTCCTACTTTTCTTTTGACTTTGTACCCAATGAACTTGGATTGGTCTACCCTAAGCTTCTAGATTTCTCTGCATTTTCTATAAAAATATAGTCCCCAATCGGAGCCAATATTACCCTCTAATTTTAAACCATGCAATTTTTCCCTTTAAATTAAAACAACTCCCATTACATGCCTTCAAAATGGATTGAAGTCACGGTTATTGCAATATTCATAACCTTTGTCGCCGATCCCTCTATTTCTCTAACCAATGTCGCGGAGTTCAAATTTTTTATAACCACCTGACCATTCAATCCATCTCTCTTCTCAACCTCATCCAAGAGTATTCTAAGTGATCGGTATGTTGGAAGTTTTTGAAACCTCAAAAGTCCTGACATGTGGTTCATTGGTTCTATCATTTTGTGACCCCGCGACTCTGCAACAGATTCCTCGGTTTTCAAAATGCAACCAATCTATTTAATTCTTTGTACAACGTATCATGAGAATTTATTTTTAGGTGTTTCAAAATAAAGACTCAATATTAAGGCTCTTTTCTCAAGGCCGAAAATCCATGATGCATTAATTAGCCTCTTAAATGAAAAGTGTAATGGAGGTGGTGGCACACTATCAATGAGATTAAATGCATCATTTCCTACCAACATAATTAAATAGGCCTTACATAGAAAGATGGTGGTACTTCTGAGCTCATTTATTCCATCAACTCAAGTATTACAAAAATGGGGATTCCTGCAACTTGTGAAACCTGGGACAGAGAGCCTATGCCCATCATGAAACCCACCTTAGATTAGCTCGAAAAGGAATAGGTTGATATTGTCTCTCAATTGTGTATAGTCGCATGGAAGGAGAAGACCAACTACACCCAATATCGTAAGGTAATCCTCACTCTAGAGGAGGAAGAAGAACTCATCAAGTTGCACAACCTCTTGATGGAGAATGCTCCTCCAGAACGAATTTTATTTTCTCTTGTTCTTCATGGAATCTTTTGTAGTTGATGATGGTAACCACTAATTTTGCGTAAAGATACCATTTCCGTTTTAAAGCCCTTTCTTGATATTGGTCACTCTCAAAGACCATTATTTTTGAAAACCAATAGTTATATTTTTGTATATATATGTATTGGCTTTAAAAAGATCGAAGAGGAGCAGATAGAGTAATTGGAGAAGGGTAGGGAAATGAGAGAATTCTTCTCTCCGAACAATTTTTGTACTGGGATACTGAGTCTGTGAACTCATTTTTGATACTGAAGGGAATAAAGAGAATGTTTTAATCTTTGAATCCATTAATTTTTTCTTTTTATTACAAATGAGATTTGAATCTTTGTAATTGTTCTTCAATGTCTCTTCTGTTATATGAAAATTGTGTGTGTTTGTGTGATTATTTCTGAAACTTTGAATTTAGAATAATTCCTCTATTGAAAGTGGACTCGTGTCTTTTCCTTTCCTGGAAATGATTTGTAAGTGTGGAATGGATGAACTTTGTGTTATTTGTTCACATTTATTGCATTTTAAATCAAGTTTCTGCATCTACTTCCATGGCTATGGGTAGGTATTAGTTTTCCTTTTTTGCTTTCTCGTGAAAAGCATACCCTATTTTTCTATTCACTGCATATCATAAGGGGGAGTTGTACCTCTAAAATTCAGAAGAAAGTTGTAACTTCAAGGGAAAATTCTCCCACTATTAGTTATGTTTGTTCTTCTTTATGGGCACCTCGAGTCACTTTCTACATTTAGTTTTGAAGGACAAATCTATCAACTAACAACTGGGACAACATATTTCTAACACAACAAATAGGGGAACAATCCAAAATGGATCTCTTCTAGCACTACATTAAATGGATTTGGTTGACACTCAAGATTATTGATTCCAACATTTATTTGGTTTCTTTCAATTTTAAAAGTTTTTTTAAGGCCATTTCAAAATGACTCAAACCAAGCCAAAAAAACAAAAACCATCTTTTGCATATGTGCCTCTTTAATTTCTAGCAACTTTTCTTGCATTTAATATTTTTAAAATCTTATGGTATGCATTTTGGCATGTGTCCTGTTGATGCATGATAGTTTTTTTTCATTAATAATTTTTAATGTGTTCTTCCTTCTTTGATAGTTGTAAATAAATCATAAAATTGGCTACTTACCTCATTTCTTTTGCACTTATTCCCCATTAAAGTTGGTTATAAATTTCTTACTAAAATAAATTAAAGAATGTTTTATCAATTGACGAAGTCAATGTTGGTAGACAAAGAAATTCAAAGTTCTCTTATGTGCACAAAAAAATTTCAAACATGTTTTATGACCCCTTCAAGTCCTCTGCAAAAGGATTTCACTCGAACACTCATAATTTTGAAAATTTAAAATTTTCATAAACTGGTAGTATTAACAACACCAATTTTTTATATTAATTTCTTCCAAATAGTGAAAGAAATGACCTCAATTCTTTTTTCACATTTCACGTGGTATCTCCAAGAATATCCCTGCAAAAGATATTTACTTGATTCCTTACAAACTTTACAAAAATAATTTTCAAAATTTCCCATAGAGCCTTAAAACGATATTTTGGAAAAGACTTCAAATTCACAATTTAATTGCACAATTGAGTTCCTTCTATAGAGAGATGCCACACATGAAAAAAACAAATAAAATATTCCAAAGCTTTAGAGGTCTGCACTCTATGTAATTATATCTTCTGCAACTATAGATTCTTCTTTCTTTGTTCTATTATCCTAAACATTCCCTCCTTGTTCTTCTATACTAAACATTATATTCTTCCTTTTTTCTTTCTGCCAAAAACATTAAATGATGTTACCCTCTAATTTTAAACCATGTAATTTTTTCATTTAAATTAATACAACTCCCATTCGATTCCTTCAAAAGTGCTTGAAAACATAGTTTGTGCAAGATTCAGAACCTTTTTCGTTGATCCCTCTGTTTCTCTAACCAATGTTGCAAAGTTTGAAAGTTTTATAACCAGCCGACTACTCAATCCATCTCTCTTATCAACCTCATCCAAGGGTATTCTAAGTGATTGATATATCAAAATTTTTTGAAATCTCAAAAGTGCCGACATGTGGTTCATTGGTTCTATCTTTTTCGTGACCCCACGACTCTACAATAGATTCCTTGGTTTTCAAAATGCCGCCAATTATCTATTTAATTGTTTGTACAACATATCATGAGAATGTATTTTCAATTGTTTCAAAATACAAACTCAATCTTAAGGCTCTTTACTCAAGGCCAAAAATCCATGATGCATTAATTAACCTCTTAAATGACAAGTGTAATAGAGGTGATGGATCACTATCAACGATATCAAAGGCATCATTACCTACCAATGTAATTAAATAGGCCTTACAGAGAAAGGTGGTAGTACTTCTGAGCTCAGTTATTCCATCAACTCAAGCATTTCAAAAATGGGACTTCCTACAACTAATGAAATTTGGGATGGAGATCTTGTGCCTATCATGCAACCCGGCTTAGATTAGCCCGAAGAGGAACAGGTTGATATTGTCTCTCAATTGAGTACAGTCGCATGGAAGGAGAAGACCGGCTATGCCCAATATCGCAAGGTAATCCTTGTTCTAGAGGAGGAAGAAGAATGTGCTGAGCTGCACAACCTCTTGATGGAGATGCTTCTAGTGGTGGAGAATTCTCCTCTAGAGGGAATTTAATTTTCTCCTGTTCTTTATGGAATCTTTTTTAGTTGATGATGATAACCACTATTTTTTTATAAAGATACCATTTCTGTTTCAAAACCCTTTCTTGATATTAGTCACTCCTCAAAGACCATTTTTTTTGGGAACCAATAGTTGTCTTTTTGTATATATATATATATTGGCTTTAAAAAGATTGAAGAGGAGGAGATAGAGGAATTAGAGAAGGGTAGGGAAAAGAGAGAATTCTGCTCTCAAAACAATTTTTGTACTGGGATACTGAGTCTATGAACTCATTTTCAAGACTAAAGGGAATAAAGAGAATGTTTTAATCTTTGAATCCATTAATGTTTTCTTTTGATTACAAATGAGCTTTTAATCTTTGTAATTGTTCTTCAGTCTATTTTGTTATATGAAAATTGTGTGTGTGTGTGTGATTATTTCTGAAACTTTGAATTTAGAATAATTCATCTATTGAAAGTGGCCTCGTGTATTTTCCTTTCACAAAAATCATTTGTAAGTGTGGAATGGATGATATTTGTGTTATTTTTTCACATTTACTACATTCTAAATCAAGTTTCCACATCTACTTCCATGGCTCTTGGTAGGTGTTAGGTTTCCTATTCTGCTTTCCAGTGAAAAGCATACCTTGTTTTTCTATTCACTGCATATCATAAGAGGGAGTTGTACCTCTAAAATTCAGAGGAAAGTTGTCAATTAAACAACAACTTCTCCCTCTATTAGCTCTATTTGTTCTTCTTTCTAGGCACCTCAAGTCACTTTCTCCATTTAGTTTTGAAGGAAAAATCTATCAACTAATAGATTTTTGGCGACTCTTCTAGGGACTACGAAGGGATTAGTATTTTCTTGTTTTAGATACAAAATTGTGCCTTCCCAAAAATGAAGGTTGGCGACTTTGTTTAGTCAAGATATCTCAAAAAAATGGTTTTATGTTAGGCCAAGCAATGGAACCAATTTGGAAAAAGATCTACACCAACAATTAAGGAAATAATTGTTGAAGATGACCAAATACTTCAATCTTTTTGGAATGCTTTCAAAATGAGCATCTGTGAGGCTGAAAAGAACAAGTTAAATCCCTCCAAAGATCAAAAATCCACTTCACTACTAAAGAATGTACAACATAGATATTTTCAATTTAAGGATTTTGAATAGAAGACTCATCAATCGTAGGTTGTGGTTAAAGGATTAAAACTGGTAAAAGAAGATAAAGAGCCATTATCTTCTAACTTCTCTATTCTTAGTGAATGTGACTCTTTGCAAATGTTTATCAAACTCGAAGACTCATTAGTATCATGGAGTCATAACCAACAATGAGGAAGAAATTTGCACAAGACTGTGAATAAAAATTTGAAATATTTTATGACATGCACGTATATAGAGGAAGTTGACCAATCGTCCATCTCTTTTGGAAAATATATATTATTAGATGATCCCAAAGTTTTCTTTATTCCTGATTCATTTTTGAAACTTGGTTCAGATGATGAATTTTTGTGCGGGGTTGTGGATGAAAATGGCCATGTTGAAGAGGTTGATATAAATGTAGCTACGTATGATGGAAAAGAAGATACAAATGTATCATTACCTTGATCCCTTAGTGAAAATCTTGAAGAGAAGAAACTACTAGAAGAAGAAATGCATGCATGTAAAAGTATTTTTTCTAAATCTGCTAAAGGTATGGACAATTGGTACTCTCAACATGAATACATTATCAATAAAGATTTTATTTTTTCAAAAGAAGAAGAAGTTCCTCCTATGAAATTTGACCCTATGCTAGTAGAATGTCACACCCATAAATCACTAGTACTAGCAGTAAGTACTAACTCTATTTTTTTTCCGCAAAATGCACATACAACCTCTGATGTTTCTCTTGTGGATTCAAATAAAATCACAATAAATATGGAACCTAAAAATAATGTTACAACATTAATGAAAATGAGGAAATAGTCAAAGAAGGAAATCAATTGGAGTGGATTCAATGCATTGTATTTGCTGGAAGAATTCTGTGAAAATTTAAAGGTGAGAGACAAACCCCTTTTTGAATTACCTAATTTTGAATCAACTGATGAAGACTTGTTCTCTTCTCCTGATGAAAATGAACTGGAGGAATGTATTCTTGAAAATAGCCTTGAGAATATGATGGAGCTTGTGAAATTCTTCTGAATTTCAGCTCAATTCTCATCTACCATGTTTCCATTCTAAAACCCTTGTTCCCAAGTGAGTAGGGTTCTCAAAATCAAGAGAGTACACCAATGTTATATTTTCATGTTGACTTTCTTGGTCAATCACCACCTTCTTAAGTGGCCTTTTATGCCACGCAACACATTTACTTATCGGCCCCCTTTGCCTAAGCATCTAGTCATCTTTTCCCACTGTGTCGAATATTTCCAAAACTTGGGTTCAAATTATAAACCCGTTGAATTAATGATTAAGTCACTTACTCTATGGTCATGTCATCATCAGCTAGGCCATGTCTTATCCATTTAATGCTAACATCATGTATTTTACAACTTTCAAGATTTGGTGATCGAGGGTAAGATTTGAGTTGTACCCTGCCAATCCACGGTTGTTAAGTGCACAACAGATAAAACCAGCAAGGTTAGTGAGAAGCTAACACATTTCCCAGGTACAGCATCGGACCCACTCCCACTATTGACCCCATGTCCTAGCATCTTCAATGAGTAGTGGAGATCAATTAGGTGGAACGATCCTCACCATTCCCTGCTGGCTCACTGAATGAAAAAGCTTGATGGTTAAAACCAGTGAGATCAGTGAAATCTCGACACCTGTCCCCCACCCACTCAAACCATGGAGCCCACACATAACGAAGGTGTCATCCGATAAGGATAGGAGCAATTGGCTAAAAAGAGTTCAGTGAAGCACTGCTAGAGGTCAAACGTAAGCTGGTTGTTGGATCATCCACCAAGACAAAGAATCAAAAAATCATATTCAAAGCTGGTAATTGACACCCAATGGTCATTCTTTCTCTACCTGACTAGCTTGCATTAATGGCTAGCATTTGGCAGAGTGATTGAATTGATCTCAACTTGTGTGAAGAAGCAAATGGAAATAATCATGAAGAATAATCAACAAATTTCTATGCAAATTGGAATTAAACGGCACCGGTACATCTACCAACGAGATGCAAGGATTATGCATGTGTGATGAACAATAAATGCAAATGCCATTGTTTCACTCAATAAATACATCAAAGGTGGTTGCCATTTGCATCATTGTCATTTAGCAGTTAAAACATTTTCTGGTGAGCAATCAGTATGAGAGAAAGCTGGGTGAACCAACGAGAAGGTCAATTCATCTCAAATCACAGAAATCCATTCATGACTCACAAGAAGCTGCTCCTATTAGGGAGGAAGGTACTTCTTCCAGGCCCAGATTGCTTCCAAGCAGATGCAGTCATAGACTACAATTCCAAGGTGGTGCCGCTACAAAAATGGACAATAGAGGGAATGCTATGGCGTGGTCTCTAACTTGATCGAAGCGTAAGGTGAGATATGGGTGTGGCTCTTATGGCCGCCAACATTCACCCATCGACCTTATGACTACCTCCTCTAGCAATGGTGATTCAGAAATGGATTCTACCTATGCTCGGTAACTAGCACTGTTGAATGAGGGCTTTCCCTCAGATGAGGAGGTCATGTCTATGTTTCCACTGGCAGTCAAGATCCCTAGTGGGTATACTGGGAATGTAGCTAAGAAAGAAAAAGAGGAAGAAGAAGCTAAATTTTCTTCTCTTCCTCTTGCAATGACGAGAAGTGGTTGATTTTACCATGGTACTGTGGTGGATAAGTGAATTGGTTTTTTCTAGAATCTTTTTTTTCCTGGTGTTTGTGAGTTTCACGGTGGTGGCTTTTGGCTTTGCATTCGTGGAAAGATTTTTGATGACATGAAAATGGCACCGGTGCACCCTCATGGCTTCTTGATTGTTTGGTTTGTAAATATTGGTTGGTGACAAGGAGAATTTTGGTGGTACTTTAAATTTTCTTCCCCAATGACGGTTATATTTTTGGCATTCTCTTGTTTCACTATTTTTTGCAATTTCAGCATGTGGGTCTATGAAATTCAATTCAAATTATGCTAAAATTTTGATGAAATTATCATGTAACCGCATTCGAGTCTAAGGCTTGTTACTCCCTGTTAATATAAAGGGAATTCAAACTCAAATTTGAGAGAGAGGAACATGAGTAGGAAGATAGAAAAAGATAAAGCATATCAGAAAGGGTAGATAGTAAAGAAGTATTAGGCTAGGTCTAGGCCAATTCATATGCAATTATAGTAATAGGGATGGAATAGTTTGCCTATTTTGAGTTATTTTGGAAAAATATATGCAGATTATCTTAAAATTGTGTATAGACTTGATCCATTAATACAAGTACAAGTTTATCTATGATGCATTTTCTCTCCTTATGTGGGTTTAATGTGAATCTTGGATGGGATTGTTAATAACATTTTCATTCTACTTTTAAAGTATAATTCAAAATGTATCTCTCTACTTTGTGCTATGATTCAAGTGATAAATTAAACACTCAAATAGACTTATAGGTTCACAATTATTTTCTTAAGATATGATAAGAAGTTATGCATCAAATATTTGGAGTCTCATAATGCAAAGTTGTTATTGAGATAGTTTGTTTTATCAAGAATTCAGATCATTTTTGTATCACTGATATTGTGTATATGACTCCGTAGCCCAATTCACTAAGGCACTAATCTATTTATTTAAGAGATTTTCCTAATGGGTTAATCAAATTATTTCATGGTGGTCTACCCAAAGTTATAATTTGAAGTTATTTTAAAATATTTCCAAAACCTTTACATAAATCCTTATTCATTT
The DNA here is from genome assembly GCA_007258455.2 of Sequoia sempervirens. Classification (NCBI taxonomy): domain Eukaryota; kingdom Viridiplantae; phylum Streptophyta; class Pinopsida; order Cupressales; family Cupressaceae; genus Sequoia; species Sequoia sempervirens. The sequence goes on from VDFB02000020.1 coordinate 40,423,482, forward strand.
GTCATACATGAGGGAATTTACTGAAATGGTAACAAGCTACTTGGGAATTAGCCAATTTCATAGTAAGCTTTGTACATATACCTTTCAATTGAAATGATCTATGAAAGAGATGTGATCTGTCAAGTACGATATAATTGAACACCAATATGAATACCCTCTTTGGTCCCACAAATGCCTAAAGTGCAGAAGATCTCAGTCTATGACTAGATCTTGTCAGTTGGACAGTCATTTTCAATATTTTTGAACATAGGAAGTGGCAATTCCTTAGAATATCCTTTAGGCACACTAGAAAAAACACCAACAGAATGGCGACTCCACTAGGGATGTACTCAAAAGTCCAGTTGTAGATTGTCTTATCAAAGAGTCATTCTAGTCTTGAGACAATTCTCATTACAAAATTTAAGAATAGAGTCATGTTATTTGCTTTGAGTCAAAGCATTTCCCATTCATAATTTGGTGGATCTAGACTTCTTTGTTCAGATAATTGAAAAGTCCTTGAGCCTAGAGAAGATTTATTGTAGCAAAGATTAGAGGATCTAAGTGTGACTTCGTTGTTGAAGAAAACCCAAAATGAGATTTTAGTTTGAAAGGAATTTTATGTGTGGGAAATTTATTCCTCTACAAAGAGGTGGCGACTCTATCCAACGAACCAATTAAATTGTGAAGAATCTTTCAAAGACTTAAAAAATTTGCAATCAAAGAAAGGATAAATAGCTGCCACAAGATTTCTAGGTATTTTCATCACTCTAAAATAAGTGTTATGATTTTTTGAAAAGGTTTGTGAGAAAAAAATCAAGGCTTCAGAGCATAAATGATTCCCTAATAGATGGATTTTCATTACGATAGGGAATAATATAATTCTTTTCATACTTCTTATCAACCAAGCGAGTGAGTTTCTATGAAGTATGTTATTCCTTTGGCCATTTATTTTTGAAGAACTTCTCTGTAAAGAATTATACTAAAGTATATAGGGTGAGGAAGTCATGTCACCCCTTCGAGGGGATTTTGTTATTGAAAGGTATATTCCATTAGTTTTCAGTGATATTGAAGGTTTTCCTAACTCAATTCCCAAGGATGTTAGGAAGTATTTTCCCAAATTCATAGGGAAAGGTTCTAAATCTTCCTCTAAGCATCTACAATTGTTCATGGATGTTATGGAGGATTTTGAGGTGAATTATGAGGATGGTCATGAAATTTTTTGTTCAAACTTTGAAGGATGATGCTAGAGATTGGTATTCATATTTGCCAGCAAGTTCCATAGCCTCATGGAATCAATTTGTAATAGTTTTTATGGACTAATTTGGTGAAAGGGTAAATCCAAGTGTGGTAAGGAAATCCTTTATGGAAATACATATAAATGAAGGGGAATCTGTCCCTGCTTTTAACCTCCAATTTGTAGAGGCAATCAGAGAAATCCCAGAAGATATAAGGCCAAATGATGTTGAATGTTTGGTGGTATATTTGGGAGCATTTGATAATAAGATAGGATTCTTGTTGAGAGATAAAGAACCCATAACCCTGCACCAGGCCTATCACATTGCCATTGACATTGAGAATAATTTGAGATATTCAATAATGAGAGGACCCACAATTGCTAATAGTAGTTTCAAAACTACCCCCAATTTTGAACCAAGTAGATCAAAAGGTAAAAGGACTTGTCATGAAATGGACCTTATAGATGTTGTATCTACTTTCCTCCCAAGAAGTGTCGAATAAAAACAAGCAAAAACTTCACATCAGCCAAAGAGAGGGAGATCTAATATAATCCTCTCTATCAAGAAATTACACGAGATAAGTAGGCATGCAAATGAGTCACCATATGACTTGTTTTCAAGATTCTTGGATGTATTGATGGAGATTCCTGGGAGTCTTAGACCCAATGATCAAATGTGCATTAATCTATTTTGTGAAGCATATATGTCAGAATCTATATCAGATCCAAGGTTACAAACGCTGGGTTCTCTGGGTAGTTTAAGTGCATTAGGAAACCTTTGTGTTTAACTCTTGAGCTCACTTGTACCCTTATCTTGTTGTGTAGGAGTATACCTCGAGGTAGGGGACGTGGCTAAGGAAGAGGTTGGAGTGTTGGTCATGGAGCAAACTAGCAAAGTCCATCATCTCCAAGCTCCCATGGTTCAGAAAAGAATGAACATCGGAGCTCTCAAAATAATCCAGGGAGTGGAAATCAGAACCTGGGATAGCAGGACCTAGGAGGTGGATAGTTGCAATAGCTTCTTGAGGATATTCTTGGTCGATTGGGACCCAGGTCAGAGGAGGAGCAGCGGGTTGAGTGAGAAAGGGAAATATCATCGAGGCAGAGGGAAATAATGCAAGATCAGGATGTAGTGCTAGCTGGTCATATGAGGAACTTGCTAAGAGCACACCTACCTACATTCGACGACTCTAGAGGAGGCTTGGAAGCAAAAACATGGTTAATCAACTTGGATCAATGCTTCGCGATGTACCCCTATGGTAGCAATACCAAAGCTCGATGCGCAATCATGCATCTGCGAGGCTTCATATCCACTTGGTGATAGCTAAAAGAGTAAAAGTTACATTTGGATATCATCATGGTCACATGGGAGCTATTTTTGGATAGGTTCAGGGCTCGCTTCCTTTCAGATCATTGGAGGCAACGCAGGGAAGATGAGTTTTATGACCTTAGGAAAATGTCGATGTCCTTTGAACAATATGAGTGGCAATTCTATGAATTGAAGCAGTATGCAGGGATCAACCATGATGAAGGGATGTTAGTTCAACATTTTTTTCGGGGCTTAAATGCCCGAAGTAGTGGTGGTGTATGAGTCTTCAAACTGAAGACAATGGAAGTTGTTGTTGAAAAGGCTCGACTGGTAGAAGAAAATCTGGTTATGGCCTCGGTTGGTCACATAGGAGTCTAGATCGGCAGTGCCTCGGCATCAGGTTTTGGTTCCGGAGGTGGACAACCTCAAGCTATAGGGTCCTCTAAAGGCCATCAAGCACCCACTAAGGGTGAGCAGCAACAACATTCCTAGTCAAAACCTGAGAACTCTCAGGCTTGACAAGGTAGTAGGTCTCAAAAAAGGAAAGATCAGTGTTGGAAGAGTAACAAACATGATCATTCAGATCAACCTACTTAGAGTTTTCAGTCTATAGTTGGTGGAGGTAGTATTCTGCAGGCTAGTGCCCCTTCAAGTGGTTGGGGGTATGGTTGAGGAACAATTTGTTTCTCCTACGGTCAATAGGGACCTATTTCTAGACAATGTCTGCAAAGAAACACTTTAGGTTTCAGTCAGAGACTAGCTACTTTTGAGCTGATGGTGGGTGATGTGGGTAGGTCACATCTAGTGTTTTCTGTGGTTGACAACCGCTGGGCTGGGCACCAGGGTGCAGTTGTTGAGGCTTTTGGTAAAGGATGAGCAACTGACTCAGGAGCCATAGGTGAGCTCGAGAGAGTCCGACAGTAACATAATGTTGAGACTTTGACAACATGGGAGGATGCCTCCTGTATTAGATAATCTTATCCTTATTTGTTTACTAGCTTCTAGGAGTAAGCAAAATTCAAGGGGGGAGGATGTAATACCCCTCGTGTTGTTGTTTGGAATTGATACTTTTGTAGCTTTGTTTCACACTTTGAGACTTTGATAGTTACTATTTGTTCACTGGCTTGGTTGATTGGATAGTTTAGACTTCTTGATGACTATGCTACTTTATATGATGACATGGATATTACGATATAGGACATTATGGTTACAGTTGATTTGGTGATGTTTTATATGGAGGCAGTAGTATATTGTGATGTTGTAGATTGGTAATTATTTCATGATGATATGATGTGATCAGTTTATTTTAACAATGTTACTTTATACTTGATGTTGTAGTTGTTATTATAGCTTTAGTGAGGGGACAGTGTAGCACCACTGATTTGTGAGCACCCTGCTATGCTATGATTCCTTCTCACGATGCGATGTATTTTATTTTATATATATATATATATATATATATATATGTTGTACACAACCTTGTTTGCATCGAGGAATTGCAAGAATAAAGTCTTGATTCCACCTGCTTTGGGTAGGACTGGCCGAGCATTAAATTATCCCAACAGGCATGAAGTTGAAACAGAGAAGACAAGGAAGTCACCCCATCCCAAGTTTGTCAACCCGTCTTGTGTCTAGTGGTATTGTGCGTCTTGACCTTAGTCATTTTTGCATTTTATGATAATTGTTTTGTGTGAGTGTATTTATGATATTTATTTTACGTTGGTGTGTAGTATGATGCAATTTAAATAATTAAAGAATTAAAATAAATGTTAATAACAGTTATTGGAATAGTTTTATTAAAATATAAAAAGTATTAAATTAAAAGTCATGTAATTTATTAAAGATAAATAAATTGAAAGGTGTAAATAAAATTATTTAAATTGGTATTTAGATAATTTAATGAAAATAGCATGTTGAGGATATTTAATGGAATAAAATAATTAAATGAGTTAAAATGTGTGAATTGTAAGTGTAAATTAGCAAAAATTGAAATTAAAACTAAAGAGTTCAATTCAAATAGAAAAACAACAAAAAAAAAGAATAAAAAAGGACCAATGAATGTTGAGAATTTTTTTGGCTGAAAAGCTAGTGAAGAAATAGAAAACTTCTTTTCATTCTAATTTTTTGAGTTTTTGAAAATAGAAGAGGATATCTTTTTATTAATAACAAAGATGAGAGGCTTTCATTGACGGAAAATTGGACAGAAGCTTGAAAAATATTGAGTTTGGTAAAAATTTGCATCCTCTCTTGTTTTCTCTATAAAAAAATTGTTTCCCTTTCATTGTTCTGGGGAAAAGGCTTTTCTGAATAGAAAAATAGATTAAAAGTTGGATTAAGTAATCTGGTGGAGACATTCTATAGAAGGAAAGGGAGCTCTTTGAAATGGTTGGTTTGAATCAAAGAAAAGCTTCATCAACTTCTCAGGAAGCACAGGACTCCAAGTTCCTTTATTGGTCTTTATTGCTTGTTAAATTTGAAATGGAAAATATGTTGTTCTGTAAAAGAAAAATCTTTTGAGGTTTTAGAATTTGTTGGGTAACAGATAAATGAAAGAAATTTATTTGAGTCTCTAAAAATGTTCAGTATGTTTATAATTTTTTTATGGGAAAATTGATTCCCCTTTGTTATAAATGGGTTTATATATATATTCATATATATATAAATATATATGTATATATTTATAAATATATATGTATATATATATACTTGTGAAAAGATATATATATATATATATATATATATATATATATATATATATATTATATATATATATATATATAAATGTATTTTTTATTTTATTTTTAGTTTCTACAAAAAAGAAAATGTATGTGTTCATTATGCGGATACGTATATATATATATATTTGTAGTTTTTTTTCAAAATAAGGGACGAATTGAAGTCGTCGGCCGAATGCAACTTAAGGCATCGACATACACTATTATCTATGGGTTGAGGGAGGGACGGTTACCGTATCCTTCCCCCCATCCCTGTTGGGCCACCATGGGGTGCACACAGTAGTCCATAGATTGTTGTGTGCAATCCATTGCGTACGACAGTGGCTTTAAAGTTTCATTTAGTTTTATTATTATTATTATTTTATTATTTTATTTTAAATATATTTATATCTAAATATATATCTATATGTTTTGGCATATGTGTTTTTATGGGTATGATTTAATTATTCAGAAATTAATCAGATCAGATTTATTTAATAAATTAAATAAAACAAAATATTTATATATAAAATATAAATGTAAATATGTATTGATCCTTTTTATGATTATGAAATTATGAATTATGAAGAAAGGGAAAATTATATATATATGTCAGAATTATTATTGAACTTCTATTTCAAAATTATATTAAGGAAAATGGAGATTAGTAAATGGAATAAATGAATTGTTTAACATTGTGTGAAAATTATTATGTTATTCTATTTTGTAAATCAGCTTTGACTTCTTTATTTCATTAGGTCATTGTTTTGGCTTTTTCGGTGTGGGAACCCAGTTTGCTTTAGGAACCCATTTAGGGATGTTATGAAATTTAGGTTTCTAGAGGCATGAGATAATTTTTAGTCGATGTTTCTCTTTTTATGTGCTCTTAGTGTGGCAAGATTTTTGGTATCATTGTTTTGAAAGGGTTGTATGGGATTTTGTTGAGACTCTAGTTATGTGCTTTTAGCGAGATGGGTAATGCCTCGCATATTTTCTGTTGAGATTTAATGTTCATTCTATGTTGGTTCAACCCTTGTTTTCGGTTATGTTTTTGGTCTCTAGGGAGAGTGGCTCTTCATGGGGGTCGGTGCCTCAAATTGGAGGAAGGGCCAGGATAACCCACGTAGGAGTAAAAAATGAAAACCTGATAAAAGAATTTAGGGGGATGGGTAGTAATAACATTAATAAGATAATTTTGTATACCTCATCTATCCATTAGGGTTTCTGTAGACTAATGGTAGACTAAGAAGGTCATGGTTGGCAAGGTCGTTACCTCGTCTTCATGAGAGGTTAATGGCTCTGCATGAGTCACCCTATGGGGCTGGTGCCTCAAATAGGAGGAAGGGCTAAGATAACCATAGATGGGAGTCGGCACCTCAGGCAGCCTAGATCAACTGGTGCTTGGACGAAGGGCCAGGATAACCCATGTAGTACTATGCGATGACACTCTCCATTAGTTGCCCTTATGCTTTGTTTTCTTGCTTGCCTCTGGAAGTGAACTATGGTTGTTTCCTTTGAGCTATTTTGATGTGGTTAATGGTCTTGTGTTTATTTTGATTGGTTCCTGGTTGTTGTGGATTTATGATCTATGTACTCTATTGTTGTTGCTATTGGGGTTACTGTTACTATGTTACTGTTATTGGAGTTTAGTCTTGTTGGCATCCTTAGTTGTGGTCACTTCCTTGTCACCTCTGAGCACAGGGGGTGGGTTTTTCTAAAACCCACATGGTTGGGTGGAACATGCTCCACACCCCATTGGGTTCCCCATCAATGTTCATTCTACACAGTATCTTCTAGATGGAGCTTGTACCATATATTCATAATGTATTTCAGTTATTCTTATATTAATGTATATATCCCACATGTATTGGAGATTTTGATGTAACTCATGTATATGAACATGTAATGTATTAAAAGATGATGTAATGTAAATGCACCCTTGTAGTCATTCATGATCTATGAGATTTATCATTGCTTGTACCTTGTGATGTATTTATATTTATGCTTATGTATGTATGGATGTCATCTCTTGCAAATGGTTGATATAATATCTATGATGGATTTAAGTTAGTTAAATTTTTTTAGCTTTATGTGTATCTTTCATTATGGGTTGGTTTTATGCAATGTGACCTCGCGTGCCCCAAAGGACTTAGATGTTTGAGTTATCATATAATGTAATAATGTATAATGGTACTTAATAGGTTACTCTATATTTTTAAAAAAAAATTGTGTGCTTATTGGTTGTCCTTTTGGAGTTTGCACGATGGGCGTTACAATCTAGCTAGTGGTCTGACAATCTAAAACCTTGTAGCCTAGACCAAGTAGTAGATTGGATCACTATTGTTGAAAGGATGGAACCTAGCCAGGGGAATTCATCTGATACTCACGAGGGTAACAATTGCCATGTTACTAATGGTCAAGGCCTAAGGTCATCCAGTCAAGGAGAAGCATTAGCACTAGAGCAAGTGATTGTCAAATGTTGTCATTTGGCTGAAAATCTAGAGACATATGTAGAAGGTAATGATGAAGATGAAGATATAGAATATGAGAATAAAGAGGTGACTTCTAACTATCTTCCTTGTGATGTCATAAGCTATGAGAAAACACAAGAAGTACAAGATGCAGTTTCTCAAGTTGATGCATATAGTATTCATCAAGCATCTATTAATCAAGGGAATGTACTTGAATCCAATGCCACAGTATCCATGAGAGGTAAAATTAATGAAACTGAATTTGAGGAATCTACCATTGTATATGACTCTTCATATGAAGTGGAGATGGAATCCCTTGCCTCTAGTAGAGGATATGTTAATAGCCCTGCAAATGTGTCTTTCTCAGGAAATTAGCATTTCTCATCATGTGAAGAATGTTCTAACTGTGGATCGATTGTGATGGATATAAATGATGAGTATAATTGTGAAATTGATTCTTTGTGTTCTTCAAATAATTGTACTAATTTTGAGTACACAGGTTCTCTAAATTGCTTGTATCTTGATTTTAAAGATGATGAGATACATCCAATTAATGCATGGAAAAATATTTTATTTGATGAAGATGTTTTGGATGATGAAGTTGCAAATGATAGTCCTTATTGGGGTAGGATTAATCCTTTTTTTGAGGACATTACTAGCAAAGAACAAGCCAATTACATGGATGGTCTACAAAGTAATGTTGAGACGGGTAACTCCATCAGTAAAGATGTTACTTTTTATTTGCTAAGTGCTTAATGGTATGAGAGGTGTGGAGGTATAAACACTAATGAGGAAGCCCCTGAATATGATGCTTTTACTCATAAGGATGAATATGGACGCATGGATTCCCTTGTGGAGAATAATTACATGTCTAAAGAAATAGTTGAAAGGTCAGATATTCAAGATCTCCAAGATGGTTGCAAAGATAGCCTCATGACAGTGTTCCATACTGACAAGACAGAGTTACATTGTGATCCTATTAATTATGCTAACATTTCAGTATCCTTTCATTTAAGTGAAGAGCAACCCAAGGAAATTGGTGATTGTGGGGATCATATGGGACAATATGAGGCTACAATGGAGTTTTTTTCAGATACTCCATATCTAATGGATTTAGTTATGGAACTTCTCTCACCTCAAGGCATTCACAATCATGGAAGATAAGTTGATAATGCACCTAGTCATTTTTTCCCTCCTGAATATAGTGAGGAATGGCCTGATTTAAGCCAGAGCACTTGTGAGACCTTCAAATTTGATGAGAAAATTCTTGAGCATCATATACTCCATGATGATCCTGATTATGAAATTTTCACCTTTTTGATTCAGTCTAAGGAACCTTTAATATAGAGGGACAAAGCTAGCAAGGTTTCCCTAGATGAAATGAGTAGCACTATTCAATGTAATACTAATGATCTGATGTCACATACTTCTTATGTGCATTCATTGCAAGGAAAACAGGGTAAATTTTTTGATAGAGGGAAATTTGTTCCTGAAATTCTGGAGCTTGAAGGCTCTACAATGTAAAATCATTTTATGTATATTTTGTGAATATTGTAACATAAATATGTTAGTCTAGTGTGTTTGTTTTCTACTATGTCTGCTTGCCTAGTCTGGGTAATTCCTTTTTTTGTGGTCATGTGCCCTGGTCTGCTTCAACTGGAGATTCTTCTCTTTCCATACCCACTGGGGGTATGCATCCCCAAGCATGAGCCACTTATGGAGCTTGTGAAATTATTTTGAATTTGAGCTCAATTCTCATGAGCCACGTTTCCATTCTAAAACCCTTGTTCCCAAGCGAGTAGGGTTCTCAAAATCAAGAGAGTATGCCAATGTTATATTTTCATGTTGACTTGCCTAGTCGGTCACCGCCTTCTTAAGTGGCCTTTTATACCACCCAACACGTTTACTTACTGACCCCCTTTGCCTGACCATTCAGTCATCTTTTCCCACCATGTCGAACATTTCCTAAAGTTGGGTTTCAAATTATAAACCCAGTGACTTAACAATTAACTTACTCTGCGGTCATGTCATCATCGGCTAGGTTGTGTCTTGTCCATTTAATGCTAACATCATGTATTTTGAATTTTTCAAGATTCGGTGATTGGGGGTAAGATTTGATCCATACTGCTGGCTATTTTTCCAATGCATTTAAGCAATCTCTAAGGGATAGACAAATTCCTATGTACTAGACTCCTGAAATGACTAGCCAACTAATAAGATCATGTCAAAGACTTAGATCCTCTACGCTTTAGGCTCTATGGGACCAAGGAGGGTTTTCCTATTAGTGCTCATAGATATTATTCTTGACATAACACATCATTTTCATAGATCATTTTGACTAAAAGAAAAATATGCAAAGCTTACTATGGAATTAGCTTGTTCCTAAGTAATTTTCTCTCATTTCAGCAAATGTTAACTCATATGACAATTAAGATAAAATTTGTGTAAATATTTAAGAAAATTTTCAAATAAACTCACATTCTAAGGCTAGGCCAACCACCATACTACAATTTGATCAACCCATTACGTGTATCTTTAACAAAATAGATTAGTGCCTAATTTATTTGGGCAATGGAGTGACATGGACAATGATCAATAATACAACAATGACTCTAGATATTAATGTAATGGACTACCCACATAATAACTTTGCATTATCAAGCTCACAATGTCTGATACACAACTACTTATCAAATGCTCATCCAATGATTGTAAATTTATGACTCTATTTGAGAATTTAATTGATCACTTGAATCAAAGCATGAAACAGAGACATACATTCAAATTGACATTCAAAAGAAGAATGGAAACATTATGAACAATTCCATTAAAGATTTATTCAAACCCACAGGAGGAAAGAAAATGTATCAGAACTAGACATTCATTTATATTTATAAGTAAAATTTGCATAACAATTTAAGACAATATGCAAATGTTCTCCCAAAAGCCTAAAAATAGACACACTATTCTATTCCTATCATATAATTCACATACATTTGACCCGAACCTAACCAGAAATTTTCATCATCTCTTTGCAAGTGAGCCTTGAAATCCTTTTTATAAGACAAGGGAGCAACAAGCTTCGAGCTCACATGCAATTTCACTACAAATTTTCAATTCACCAAAATTTTGACTGCATTTTGCCATCCTCCATGTAGAAACCCTTTGACAAGGCACGTTGAAACTGAGGGAAAATAAGAAGATGCAACCACCACCCAAAAAGGTGTTGGTAAATGTGTCTCAATCTTACTGGCATGTAGACTCTTGTAAGAGCAAAGTTAGTGAGACCCTCTAGAAGTCTTTCCGACTAGTAGCTGTGTTCTAAACATTTGAAGTGCTTCGGTCACCGAGACTTTAATTTTGTCTTGGCAACGGGAGTCATCAACAAGACATGTCAATCGCTATGAAAGTTCTAACTCTTTCCGCCCGTGGAGATCTCTAGCTGACAAGTTGGTTTCTAATGGTTATCGGGGAAACTCGTGGTGATAGAAGTCTCTGAGGAGAGGCATGAACACTCAGAATGACTCATTTCGACAAGATATGTCTCTCTGACGGTTATACACTTGAATTCATCGAGGTGACATGAAGGCTCGATAAGAGTCTAAACGATGGTTGTGGTCTCATCGAAAGGTTTGCACTCTGTATGATCTCCTGTCAATGGTGTTTCTCTCACCGATAGGCTGGTGCATTCAATATGACCTCTTGGCAATAGAATTTCTCTCGCCGACTGTCCTGTGATCAATGTGAACTCTTTTCGATGGTTATCATCTTTCCGATGGGTATGAACATTGGTATAACATATGGTTCTATCAGGATCTTGGCGATAGCGAAACTCTTGCCAATAGATCTGCACAAGCTGGATTTTTCTTTGGTATGATGTTTCACCGATAGTGATGGTCTGGCCGATGGTTCTGCAGTGGATATCGATATGATGTCTTAGTGATAGAGTGAGTGCGGGTGATAGTTTTGAACTCGGTATGACTTTTTCCAATGGTGATGACTCTGGGTGATAATGATAGTCATACATTGTGGCATCAGGGAGAGACGGCCTAGTGTCTCACTGACATGCAATATTGCTTGAATGCCTTGACCGAATTTCTATCCTATGTGGTTTTTTTTTTACCAATCAGATAAGCAAAATGTGAACTGCTAGCAGTTGGACTGTTGCGGCCGTTCCTATGAGGGAGATGAACAGACTGTGAGGAAAAATGATTGTGCTCAGGCAATGGTGGATGACAATGTACAAAAGAGTGTGAGATAACGAAGTGTTGCTCGATTCAACACGATTTGATCAATTTGTATGAACTCAATTCTGAGAGCATTTTTGTACAAGGTTGATCAAGAAATTATGCTGCTGTAAATTGACATCAGAAAGTTAAGTCTGAACTCTATATGTAATTTTCTTTACTCTAATACAAAGAGGATTTTCTTGGTGTGGTGGGTTTTTCTCCCATAAGATTTTTCCCATGTAAATTTGGTGTCCAAATTATGTATGTTCATTTCTCTGTTTCTATTATTTTTTTCATGAGTATCTTAATTGAACTATAATTGTAAAATTTAAACTCACCTTTACATTCTTCCTTGAGGTTTTGATGTTAGGAGAGTTTGTTCCGCACCTAAGCTTTCCTTACAAGTGGTATCAGAGCTTGGCTAGTTGTGTTATCCTTGTGGGCACATTGGGCTTTTTGAGTCAATTCTATTCAATGGGAGTCTTGTAGAAGTTTGGTAATTCGAATTACAGATTAAGATGGCAAGCACGTCAGGAAAGATTAAAATTGAGAAATTCAATGGCAGTAATTTTGAGTTTTGGAAACTCAAAATGGAAGATCTGTTGGTTGATCATGATCTTTGGCTTGCTGTGTCTGGAACGAAGCCTACAGGAATGAAGCAAGAGGATTGGGACCTTGCTAATTGAAAATCAAAGGGGCTAATAATGCTTTGTTTAACAAACTCTATTCTTCTGAATGTTCATGAAGAAAAGACTGCATCTTCTTTGTGGAAAAGACTGGGAGCTATTTATTAGGGCAAGTCCTTGGTGAATAAGTTGTTCTTGAGGAAGAAGCTATACTCTTTGAAAATGTAGGAAGGAGTGTCTTTTGCTGATCATTTGAATGCTTTCAACATGTTGATTGCTCAGTTGGAATCTATGGGTGTGAAGATTGATGAAGAAGATTGTTGTATGTTGTTGTTATGTTCTTTGCTAGATTCTTGGGATCACTTGGTGATGGCTATTGGGAGTACAAAATCCACTTTTAAGATGGAAGATGTTGTTTCTTCTTTGTTATCAGAAGAGATGAGAAGAAAATCTTATGAGATGGCGAAGGAGGCCCTTGCTGTTAGAGGCAGATCGAAAGAAAAAGGCAAGAAGAAGGACAAGAAGTCCAAATCCAAATCAGAGGGGAGATCAAAGTCTCCTAGCAAGAAGTCCAAGGTGAAGTGTTGGAATTGTGGGAAACTTGGTCATGTCTGAAAAGATTGTAAAGAGGAGAAAAAGAAGAAGAATTATTCTTCTGACAATGATTCTTCTCAGAGTGATGCAGATGCTTTCATTGCAGCCTTGGCTACACAGGGATCATATGATGTCTGGTTGATTGATTCTGGAGCATCTTTCCATATGACATTTAATAGAGACCGGTTCACTAAGTATGAAAAATACGATGGTGGAAGGGTGTATTTGGCAAGCGATTCATCTTTGTAAATAGTTGGTCGTGGAAGAGTCAGAATTTAATTCCCTAATGGAAGAGTAAAGGGAATCAATGATGTGATGCATATACCAGGTCTGGATCAAAATTTACTTTCTATTAGTAAGCTGAATGATATTGGAGAGCAAGTCACGTTCTCTGGAAATGGCTGCAAGATGACTAGAGGCTCAATAGTCCTAGCTAGGGGTGTTCGTATTGGTACCTTGTATAAGCTGGATGCACATGTTGTGCAATGCAATAGTGTCTCTATAAAGTCATAGAAAGCTACTCAGGGAGAAAAAGAGGAAAATATTCTCGATAGTGCAAACTCTATGGAAGTTAAACTTTCAACAGAAAAGACTATGCTCTAGCATCATAAGCTAGGCCACATTGGAGAAAAAGGTTTAAAAACCTTGAAAAATAAGAACCTGGTTGAGGGGCTTGATGATTGTAACCTTGAATTTGAGTTTTGTGAACATTGGATATATGGTAAACAACACTATTTTTCATTTTACTCCAGTCCTCACAAATCTTCTAATTTACTTGATTACATTCATTCTGATGTGTTTGGTCCAGTAAATTTTCCTTCTTTTTTCTGAATCAAGATATTATGTATCATTCATTGATGATTATTCAAGAAGGGCATTTGTTTATTTTTTGAAAAGTAAAGTAGAAGTGTTCAGTCGTTTTAAGGAATTTAAAAACCTTGTGGAAAATCTGACTAGAAGAAAAATAAAATGTTTAAGGATTGACAATGGTGGTGAGTTTTTTTCTGATGAGTTTGAGAGGTACTGTAAAGATCATGGGATTAAAAGACATAAAACTACACCCTACACTCCACAGCAAAATGGACTTGCAGAAAGGTTCAATAGGACAATAATGGAAAGAGCACGAAGTATGCTAAGCAGTGCTAGCTTGGAGGAGAAGTTATGGGCTGAGGCAGTTTCAACAACATGTTACTTAATAAACCATTCTCCTAATTCCTCTCTTGGGTATGTGTAGGATCATGATGGGCCAAAAAGTGGCGATATGATGGGTATTTGTAAGGTATGTGGTTGACAACTTTTTTTTACCCAAAATTGATGAAATGAAAAGGGTTTTTAAAGGAGATTCTCAACTTTCCATCAATATAAATTATGCTTTACTTTGAATTTAATACATAATTATTCTTCATTTTCTATTTGATTTACGACTAAAGTCCTGATTGATAGCTTTGATTGAAAAACATCTATATCTTTCAAATGGTATCACATTTTTTGAATCCAAAAGATGTGTCACATTCTATGCTTCCTGAGACTATAGGATTAAAAAAATAAAAATTGAATTTCATGAAGTTTTGACCAAGTAAAGGTGGTGGAGACATCACGAGTTTTTATATTTTTAAAATTTGTAATAAAAATTCATAATTAATTATTTACTTGGAAAAAATTACAAAATATATGCATCACATCCAAACATGAGTCCTCTACTTATGTCTAAAATCTTATAAAAAAATATTATCATTATATTGTGGTTAGGGTGGTCAGAAAGACACCTACTTCTTATTTTTTCCCTGAAATTTAAGTACTACTACATTGAAATTTCAAATTTTCACCAGATAGATTTATAAAATAAAAATAAACCTAGTAGTTTAGAAACCACATTGAATTTTCTATACATTCTATTCTTAAATATTTTTGAAATAATGTAGATAACTTATTCAAATTTTTACGCCAAGTTGCCTAACTCTAATTTTTCTGATTTTTTTGCCACTTAAGGGCCTTTTTTTTCCATGATGATCCTGCACATACTCTCTTGTTGAGAAAACACCTTTGGAAGCATGGTCTGGAAAGAATCCCTCTCTGAGACACATTCGTGTCTTTGGCTATGAGGCATATGCATATGTGTTAAATGAAAAAAGATCTAAATTGGAAAACAAGGTTGTTAAATGTATTTTTATTGGTTACAGTGCTGGCATAAAAGGATACAAGCTTTGGAATCCTGATAGAGAGAAGGTTCTATACAACAAAAGTGTTATTTTTCATGAGTTGAAGCCTTCTACTTTGGATCTACAGTCAAAGACAAAATCAAAAGATAAAAATGATGTAGTTGAAATTCCTCCGACACCAGATAAAGAGGAATTGAAAATTAAAAATGTACCTGAAGTTGAGGAGAGCTCAAGTAGTTCTAAAAGTTCTGAAAAAGAAGATCAACCTCAGCCTCAGCCTGTGAGAAGGTGAACACGTGAAAGAAAGCAACCTGATAGGTATGGGTTTTCCTTGATAGATTCTCCTTGTTCCTATGCTTTAATTTCTAGCACCGATGAGCCTAGGACTGTGAAAGAGGCATTTAGAATGTCTGATTCAAACTCTTGGTTGGAAGCCATGAATGAAGAAATGACATCATTAGAAAAGAATGATACTTGGAGTTTGGTGCCCTTGCTTGAAAGCAGAAAAGTTGTTGGCTGCAAAGGGGTATTTAAAAATAAAATAGGTCTAGATGGCAATGTGGAAAAGTGTAAGGCAAGGTTGGTTGTGAAGGGATATTCCCAGGTAGAGGGAATTGATTATGGAGAAATATTTTCTTCTATAGCTAAGCTGACGTCTATCAGATTTCTTTTGTCCCTTGCAGCAGTGTATGACTTAGAGATTGAACAGATGGATGCGAAGACAACATTTCTTCATGGTGACCTTGAAGAAGAAATTTATATGTCCTAGCCTAAGAATTTTGTGGAAAAAGGTAAAGAGAAACTGGTTTGCAAGTTGAAAAAATATTTGTATGGTTTAAAATAATCTCCTAGAATGTGGTACCAGAAATTTGACACTTTTTTTTTGTCATTAGGATTTGTAAGATCAAAATTTGATCATTTTGTGTACTACAAAGCTAAAAAATGATCATGTTCTTATTATTTCTCTCTATGTTGATGATATGTTGTTCATAGGCAATAGTAAGTTAATGATTTCTGATCTAAAATATCAGTTGTCTGCAAAGTTTGAAATGAAAGATCTTGGTGCAGCCAGGTATATTCTTGGAATGGAAATAACCACGGATAGGAAAAGTAGAAAACTTAGGCTCAGTCAGAGTAAGTATATTAATACTTTTTTGGAGAGATTTTGTATGAATGATTGCAAGCAACTAGTTGTTCTAGTTTTGTAGGGAATGAAGTTATTTGTTGAAGACTGTCGAAAATCTCCTACTAAGATAGGGGACATGACTAGAGTGCCTTATGCTAGTGCAGTTGGAAGTTTAATGTATGCAATGGTCTGTACAAGGCCATACATTTCCCAAGCAGTGGGAGTACTTAGTCATTTTATGGAAAATCCTGGAAGGACACATTGGGATGCTATAAAAAGGGTGTTTAGATATCTGAAGGGTACTTTAGAATATGTTGTGTTACCATGGCAATTTGGTTGAATCACATAGGACTCTCAACATTCAAGGCTATGTGGATTCTAATTGGGTAGGGGACATTGACAATAGAAGATCCACCAGTGGATATATTTTCATGATGAATGGTCGTGCAGCTAGTTGGATGAGTAAGCGGCAGGCTATAGTCACTTTGTCCACTATAGAGGTAGAATACATGGCAGAAACACATGCCTATAAAGAAGCAATTTGGTTAAAACATTTGTTTTCTAACATTGGTTTTGATGTAGGGATAATTACAATATACTGTGACAGTCAGAGTGCTATTTGTTTGGCAAAAATTCCTACTTTCTATGCCAATACAAAACATATTGATGTGCAGTATCATTTTGTACGAGATATGGTGGAGGATGGAAAGGTCTCTTTAGAAAAAGTGGATACTCTGGAAAATGTTGCAGTGCATTGATGAAACCAGTGAGCACAAACAAGTTTAGGTGGTGTTCCAGTTCGATGGGCCTCAGTTCCCATGGATTTCAGTAGTTTTGTTGTGCTCTAGAGGTGTCAGTAAGATCTTCGTCAAGTGGGAGATTGTTGGAAAATGTGTCTCAATCTTATTGGAATGTAAACTCCTGTAAGAGAAAAGTCAGTGAGACCCTCTAGAAGTCTTACCGACTAGCAACTATGTTCTAAACATTTGAAGTGCTCAGGTCGCTTAGACTTTGTTTCTATCTTGCAGACGTGAGTCATCGGCAAGACATGTCGATCGCTATGAAAGTTCTAACTCTTTATGCCTCGGGAGATCTCTAGCTGACAAGTTGATTTCTAATGGTTATCGGGGAGACTCATGGTGACAGAAGTCTTTGGGGAGAGGCATGAACACTCAGAATGACTCATTTTGACAAGATATGTATCACCGACAGTTATACACTCAAAGTCATCGGGGTGACATGAAGGCTCGATAAGAGTCTAAATGATGGTTGTGGTCTCGCTGAAAGGTTTGCACTCAGTATGATCTCCTGTGGATGGTGTTTCTCTCGCTAACAGGCTAGTGCATTTGATATGACCTCTTGGCCATAGAGTTTCTCTCGCCAACTATCGTATGATCAGTGTGAACTCTTGTCGATCGCTATCGTCTTGTCGACGAGTATGAACATCGGTATAACATATGGTTTTATAAGGCTCTTGGCGATAGCGAAACTCTTGTCAATAGATCTACACAAGCTAGATTTTTGTTCGGTATGATGTTTCACCGATAGCGATAGTCTGGCTGATGGTTCTGTAGTGGATATCGATATGATGTCTTAGCGATAGAGTGAGTCCGGGCGACAGTTTTGAACTCAGTATGACTTTTTCCGATGGTGGTGACTCTGGGGGATAACGATAGTTGGGCATTGTGGCATCGAGGAGAGATGGCCTAGTGTCTCACCGACATGCGATACTATTTGAATGCCTTGACCAAATGTCTATCCTACATGGTTTGTTTTTGACCAATCAAAGAAGCAGAATGTGAACCGCTAGCAGTTGGACTATTGTGACCATTTTTGTGAGGGAGAAGAATAGACTGTGAGGAAAAATGATTATGCTTGGGCAATGGTGGATGACGATGTACAAAAGAGTGTGAGATAACGAAGTGTTGCTCGATTGAATGCAATATGATCAGTGTGTATGAATTCAATTCTGAGAGCATTTATGTACAAGGTTGATTAGGAAATTATGCTATTGTAAATTGACATCAGAAAGTTAAGTCTGAACTCTGTATGTAATTTTCTTTACTGTAATACAAAGATACTTTTCTTGGTGTGGTGGGTTTTTCTCTCATAAGAGTTTTCCCACATAAATCTGGTGTCCAAAATTTGTATGTTCATTTCTCTATTTTTGTTATTTCTTTCATGAGTATCTTAATTGAACTGTAATTGAAAATTTAAAGTCACCTCTACATTCTTCTCTAAGGTTTTGACGTTAGGAGAGTTTGTTTCACACCTAAGCTTTCCTTAAAAAAGGAATGCAAATAGCCCGCCAAAATCCTCATAGCCGCCAACCAAGTTGCAATAGACTGAGTATCAAAATGCCACGGGGGCATAGGATAATCATTTAGAACCAAAAGTACCACACATGCCAAAAAGAATAGACCCACGACATAGTAAACACAAGCAACAAAAATCTCTTATCCGACACACACACGGCATCACTTATCCATCACAACACCCCACTAGTGTCTCAACCATAGTATAGATGTCCACTTCTCATCCAAGCAGGAGGGAGAGAAGAAACCTTAGTCTCTACTTCATCTTTATCACTCCCTGGCACAATGACAATGTGTCTGCTTGGAGTCCTGGCCACTACTTGTAGGACATCAATCACCTCCAAGTAAGAGTGTATGCCTTCATTCAACAACTATAGGTATTGTACATACACAGAGTTGGCCTCAATGTCATTGTTCGACGATCCACTCATTAGTTGATAGGCGAATGTTGACGCCCATACAATCTGTGCCCATATCTCACCTTACATTGGGTTCCACTATTGAACTGCTCTGACTGTTTTCCCTTGTTGCTTGATTATTCACCAGTCACACTTTGGAATTGCAGCCTATGACTACATCTGGTAGGGGTTAGCTTTGGATTGTCAACTTCCATGGTAGAAGAAGCTTCTACTACACTAGAATTGCACTCTTGTGAGTTCAGACTAGTCGACTTTCGTCTTGGCTTGCTCATTTTTTCTTGTAAATCAATTAAACTAACCCTACACCACTTCAAGAAAACAAATAAAACTAGAACCGAATAATACAATTAGCAACTGTTCTTGCAATATTTACTGTGGGAAGAGACGGTTTTCACAATCAATGCTTAACACATGTGTGACCCTAGAAATTCCTTGGCAGTTGTATAATCACTATTTATTTCCCATTTGCATAGGAATTCGTAAGCCACTTGCCATGATTACCAGTATTTGCGTCTTCACATGAAATTGGGATCAACTTAATCATGTTGCAGGAATGTAGCCATTAATGCAAATTGGTTGCACAACATAAACAACCATCACGTGGTTTTTGCCAACTTTTGAATATAGTCTGTCAATCATCTACCTTGATGGCCAATTGGACAAACGGTTTCTATTTGACTAGTCTTGACCTCCAATGGTGCTTCACTAAGGTGTTTCATAACCAATCACATTCACCCATGTCAAATGATACCTTCGCCTTGTGGGGCCTCCATGAATTGAACTGACCTAGATAGGTGTCACCATATCGCTGATCTCACTGGTTTTATCCACCGATCACCTTAAACCAACAATCCAACGGGGAACGATGGAGATCATCCCTAAAAGTGAATCTTAGTCATTCACTGGAGATGTTGGGCCATGGACATGGTAGTGAGGAGTGGTTCATGCAGTCGTACTAGGAAACATGATAGTTTCTCGCTCATCTCGCTATTTTTATCCCTCTAGAACTTAACTCTCGCAAGCTGGTGGGGTACGGTTTAGATTTAGCCTGAGATCTATGAATCTCTACAATTTGCACATCAAGTAACGTTACCATTAAATGGACATGACTGGGTTTAGCCATTGGTGACATGACCGCCAAGGTGGGTGACTTAAGGCTTAAGTTGTCGCATAAAATTTAAAATCAAGCCTTAGGAAAAGGGACTTAGGGTGATGGGAAAGATAATGACCAGTGCACCAGGTAATAGGGTCAATAAACCAATGAGAAAGAATGGCTTAACAATGACTTAAAAGACCAGTTAACTGATGGGGCAATTCAACCAAAAATTATAACACATGGGCCTCATTGTGAATAAAACCCTATTCCTTTCATGGGGACAATGGTTTGAAATGAAAACCAAGACCATAGGGTAGAGAGGAAATTCTAAAGAATTTTAGAAGCTTCATCGGTGGCTCATGCTCAAGGACACATACCCCTAGTGGGTATGGCAAGAAATAGATCTTCGGTTGAAGCAAACCAAACACAAAGGAAACCCCAAAAGAAAGGAAACAACCCGGAAAAGGAAAGTAGACCCAACAAGAAAGAAAACACACCAGACCACATATTTACAAGATTTACAAAATGTACATAAAATAATTTTACAAGGTACAGCCTTCAGGCTCTAGAATTTTAGGAACAAGTCATCCTCTATCAAAGACTTTAGATTGTTTTCCCTATAATGAATGCATATGATCAGTATGTGATTCCAGACCATTAGTATTACTTTGAATGATTCTACTCATTTCATCTAGGGTAGCCTTGTCTATTTTGTCCCTCTGTATTAAAGGTTCCATAGACTGAATAAAAAAGGTGAGACTTTCATAATCAGGATCATCATGAAATACATGATCCTTAGGAATTTTCTCATCAAATTTGAAGGCCTCATAAATTCTCTAGCTCAAGTTAGGCCACTCTTCACTACATTCAAGAAAGAAAACATGACCAAGTCTATTATCCACTTGCCCTCCATAATCATCTACTCCTTGAGGTGAGAGAAGTTCCATAATAAAATCCATTAGATATGGAGTATCTGCAAAAAACTCCATTGTAGCCTCACATTCTCCCATATGATTCTCAAAATTACTAATTCCTCTAGATTGTTCCTCACTTAAATGAGAGGATATTGAAACATCAGTATGCTCAGCAAGATCACAATGCAGTCCTATCTTCTCAACTTGGAGCACTGTTGTGAGGGTGTCTTTGCAACCATCTTGGAGATCTTGAATATCTAACCTTTCAACTGCTTCTTCAAGTATTCAACTCTTCTTCATAGGGAAATCAATGTGTCCATATTCATCCTTATGAGTTCTAGTATCATATTTAGGGGCTTCCTTTCTAGTGTCGATACCCCCACACCTCTCATACAATTGAGCATTTGGCAAATCAGAGGTAACATCTTTACTGATAGAGTTACCCATCTCAACATTACTTTGTAGAATATTCATGGAATTGGCTTGATCTTTGTTAGTAATATCCTCAAAAAGAGGATTGATCCTACCCCAATAAGGACTCTCATTTTCAATTTCATCATCCCATACATCTTCATCAAATAAAATATTTTTCCATTCATTAATTGGATGTATCTCACCATCTTTGAAATTAGGATACACGTAATTTGGAGAATCAATGTACTCAAATCAGTACAATCACTTGAAGAACACAGAGAAGCAATTTCACAATTATACTCATCATTTATTTATGTAGTAATTGATCCACAATGAGAACATTCTTCACATGATGATAACTACTCATTGCCTAGGAAATTCACATTTACAAGGCTGTTAACATATCCCCTACTAGAAGCAAGGGATTCCATCTCCACTTTATATGAAAAGTCATTTTCAATTGTAGACTCCTCAAATTTAGTTTCATTAATGTGACCTCTCATGGATATAGTGGCACTAGATTCAAGTACATTCCCTTGATTAATAGATGCTTGATGAGTGCTATCATCAACTTGAGAAGTTACGTCTTGTATTTCTTGTGTTTGTTCATAGCTTATGACATCCCAAGGAAGATAGTTAGGAGTCACTTATTTATTCTCATATTCTATATCTTTGTCTTCATCATTTTCTTCTACATCTAACCCTAGATTGTCAGCCAAATGGAAACATTAGACAATCACTTGCTCTGGTACTAATGCTTCTCCATGACCTGATGACCTTAGGCCTTGACCATTACTAACATGCCAATTTTTATTCTCATGAGTACCAAATGAAAGCCACTGACCAGACCCTATCCTTTCCACAATAGTGATCCAATCTACTACTTGGTCTAGGCTACTAGGCTTTAGATCATCAAACCAATGGTTAGATCCTAATATATATGCTTCACAAAACAGATTAATGCACTTTAGATTGTTGGGTCTAAGATTCTGAGGAATTTCCATCAGTACATCCAAGAATCTTGAGAACAAGTCATATGGTGACTCATTTGCATGCCTACTCATCTCATGTAGTTTCTTGATAGAGAAGATTATATTAGATCTTCCTCTCTTTGGTTGTTGTGAAGTTTCTGTTTTCTCATGTTCAACACTTCTTGGGAGAAAAGTAGATACAAAATCTATGAGGTCCATTCCTTGATAGGTCCTTTTTCCTTTTGAGCTACTTGGTGCAAAATTGGGGGTAGTGCTAGAGCTGCTACTAGAAACTGCAAGTCCTTTCATCATTGAGTATCTCAAATTGTTCTCAATATCAATGGAAATGTGATATGCCTAGTGCAGGGTTATAGGTTCTTTATCCATCAACAAGAAGCCCATCTTATAATCAAATGCTCCTAAATATACTACCAAACATTAGCATCGTTTGTCCTTATATCTTATGGGATTTCTCTGATTGCCTTTGCAAATCAGAGATTGAAAGCAGGGACCAATTCCCCTTCATTTATATGGATCTCCATGAAGGATTTCCTTACCACACTTGGATTTACCCTTTCACCAAATTGGTCCTTAAAGACTATTACAAATTGATTCCATGAGGCTATGGAACTTGCTTGTAGATATGAATACCAATCTCTGGCATCATCCTTCAAATATTGAATAAAAATTTTCATGACAACATCCTCATAATTCACCTCAAAATCCCCCATAACATCCATGAACAACTTCAAATGCTTTGAGCCAGATTCAGAACCTTGCCCTGTGAATTTGGGAAAATATTTCCTAACATCCCTAGGAATTGAGTTAGGGAAACCTTCAATATTACTGAAAACTAAAGGCATATACCTTTCACTAATATAATTCCCTAGAAGGGATGACATGACTTCCTCACCCTGTAAAATTTATCTTGATCCTTTATAGGGAAATTCATCAAAAGGCAATGCTCAACACAATAGCATACTTCACGGATAATTACAAATTTTGTGGATAAGAAGTATGAAAAGAACTATCGCTATTCCTTATCTTAATGAAAATCCATCTAATAAGGAATCATTCATGCTCCTAAGACATTCAAATACGACTTTCATACATCATTTTCTTGAAAGCCAAAATGAAGAATACCTGGAAATGTTGCAGTTGTTGCTAATCGTTCTAGAAATTGTAGATCCTAAACTTTTCTTCAAATCTTAAACATGTTCTTGATAAAGTTGCCACCTCTTGTTTGTAGAGGACTGAACTTTGAACATCAGGAAGTTCTTTCACATGTAAATCTATCTTTTGATTTCCTTTAACCAACAGAGCACCACATATCTTGAAATCTGCAGGTTGATTGCAACCAATTCTTTCTCCAGCCTGAGGATCCTTTAGTATTTGAACTAAATCTCAGAATGGAAAAAAAATGTATGACTCTTATGCAAATAATTTGACTCTATTTCTAGATTCTTCAAAGAGGATTTTCTCAATTTATCCCCAGTAGAGTCATCATTTTGTTGGCTGTTTTTCCAGTGCATTTAAGCAATCTCTAAGGGATAGCCAAATTCCTATGTACAAAACTCCTAAAATGACTGGCCAACTAACAAGATCATGTCAAAGACTTAGATCTTCTACACTTTAGGCTCTTTGGGACCAAGGAGGATGTTCCTATTAGTGCTCATATATTATTCTTGACATAACACATCATTTTCACAGATCATTTTGACTAAAAGACAAATATGCAAAGCTTACTATGGAATTGTCTTGTTCCTACGTAATTTGCTATCATTTTAGAAAATGTTAACCCGTATGACAATTAACATAAAATTTGTGTAAATATTTAAGAAAATTTTCAAATAAACTCACATTCTAAGGCTAGGCCAGCCATCATACTACAATTTGATCAACCCATTAGGTGGATCTTTAAGGAAATAGATTAGTGCCTTATTTATTTGGGAAATAGAGTCACATAGACAATGATCAGTAATACAACAATGACTCTAGATCTTAATGAAATGGACTACCCACATAATAACTTTGCATTATCGAGCTCACAATGTCTAATACACAACTACTTATCAAATCCCCAGCCAATGACTATAAATCTATTCCTCCATTTGATCATTTAATTGATTACTTGAATCAAAGCATGAAATAGAGACATACATTCGAATTGACATTCAAAAGAAGAATGAAAACATTATGAATAATTCCATTCAATATTTACTCAAACCCACAAGAGGAGAGAAAATGCATCAGAGCTAGACTTTCATTTATATTTATAGGTCAAATTTGCATAAAATTTTAAGACAATACGTAAATTTTCTCCCAAAATCTTGAAAATATACACACTATTCTATTCCTATCATATAATTCGCATACATCTAACCCAGACCTAACCAAAAAATTTCATCCTATCCCTCCAAGTGAGCCTTGAATTCCCTTTTATAAGACAAGGGAACAACAAGCTTCAGGCTCACAGGCAATTTCATTACAAATTTTCATTTCACCAAAATTTTGACTGCATTTCACCATCCTTCATGTAGAAACCCTTCGACAGGGCACATTGAAACTAAGTGAAAACCAAAAGATGCAGCCACCACCCAAAAAGGAATGCAAACAACCTGCCAAAATCCTCATAGCCACCAACTACATTGCAATAGATTGAGTATCAAAATTCCATGGGGGAACAGGACAATCATTTAGAACCAAAAGCACCATAGACGCCAAAAAGAATAGACCCACAACACAGTAAACACCAGCAACAAAAATATCTTACCCAACACACACACCACCCCACCAGCATCTTGACCATAGTACAAGTGTCCACTTCTCGTCCGAGCAGGAGGGAGAGAAGAAACCTCGGTCTCTGCTTCATCTTTATCACTGCCTAACATAGTGACATTGTGTCCACTTGGACTCCTAGCCACTACTAGAAGGACATCAATCACCTCCAGGTTAGAGGGTATGCCTTCATTCAACAACTCTAGGTACTGGGCGTAGACAGAGTCGACCTCACTGTCATTGTCTAATGATCCACTCATAAGGTTGATAGGCAAATGTTGATGCCCATACAATCTGCACCCATATCTCACCTTACACTGGGTTCCACTGGTGAACTACTCTGCCTGTTTTCCCTTGTCGCTTGATTGTTCACCAATCAGACTTTAGAATTATAGGCTACGACTGCATTTGGTAGGGGCTATCTTTGGCATGTCAGCTTCCATGGTAGAAGAAGCTTCTACTATGCTAGAATTGCGCTCTTGTGAGTTCAGTCTAGTCGAATTTCATCTTGGCCTGCTCATTTTTTCTTGTAAATCAATTGAACTGACCCTACACCACTTCAAGAAAACAAATAAAACTAGAAGCAGATAATACAATTAGCAACTTTTCTAGCCATATTTATCATCGGAAGAGACGGCTTTCACAATCAATGCTTAACACATGTGTGACCTTAGAAATTCGTTGGCAGCTATACAATCATCGTTTATTTCCCATTTGCATGGGAATCCATAAGCCACTCACCATGATTACCAGTATTTGTGTCTTCACATGAACTTGGGATCAACTTGATCATGTTGCAATAATGTAGCCATTAATGCAAATTGGTTGCATAGCATAAATGACCATCATGTGGTTCCACCAACTTTTGAATATAGTCTGTTGATCATCTTCCTTGATGGCCAATCAGACAGACGGATTCTATTTGACCAGTCTTGACCTCTAATGGTGCTTCATTGAGGTGTTTCATAGCCAATCACATTCACCCATGTGAAATGATACCTTCGCCTTGTGGGGCCTCCATGAATTTAACTAACCTAGATAGGTGTCACCATATCGCTGATCTCACTGGTTTTATCCATCAATCACCTTAAACCAACAATCTAGTAGGGAATAGTGGAGATCATCCCTCAAAGTGAATCTTAGTTGTTCACTGGAGATGTCAGGCCATGGACATGGTAGTGGGGAGTGGGTCCCATGGTCATACCAGGACACGTGTCAGCTTCTCACTCATCTCACTTTTTTTATCCCATCGACACTTAACTCCCCTCAAGCTAGCGGGGTACGATTCAAATTTACCCTGAGATTTGTGAATCTCTACAATCTGCATGTCAATCAATGTTATGTTTAAATGGACATTACCACCAAGGTGGGTGACATAAGGCTTAATTTTCTGCATAAAATTTGAAATCAATCCTTTGGAAAAGTGACTTAGGGTGATGGGAAAGATAATGACCAGTGCACCAGGTAACAAGGCCAGTAAACCAATGAGAAAGCATGGCTCAAAAATGACTTAAAAGACTAGTTAACCAATGGGGAAATTCAACCAAAAATTATAACACATGGGCCTCATTGTGAATAAAACCCTATTCCTTTCATGGGGACAAACCAAGACCATAGGGTAGAGAGGAAATTAAAAATAATTTTAGAAGCTCCATCACTGTACCACGCTAGCCTGTGGGAGTTAAGTGCATGAGAGATAAAACTAGCAAGGTTAGCGAGAATCTAATATATGACTTAGGTACAACATGGGACCCACTCCCACTACTAAACCCATGTCCCAACATCTTCAATGAGTGGTGGAGATGAATCGGGTGGAAGGATCCTCACCATTCCCCACTGGCTCGCTGAATGAAAAAGCTCGATGGTTAAAACTAGCAAGATTAGAAAAATATTGACACCTATCCCAGACCTGCTCAGACCGTGGAGCCCACACATAGTGAAGGTGTCATCCAACAAGGATAGGAGCGATTGGCTAAAAAGAGTTCAACGAAGCACCGTTGGAGGTCAAAGGAAAGTTGGCTGATGGATCATCCACAAAGACAAAGAATCAATAGATCGTATTCAAAGATGGTAATTGGCACTTGATGGTCATTCTTTCCCTATACAACTAGCTTGCATTAATGGATAACATTATGTAGAGTGATTGAATTAATCTCAACTTGTTTGAAGAAGAAAAAGTAGAAAATCATGAAGAATAATCAACATATTTCTATGCAAATGGGAATTAAATGACATTGGTACATCTGCCAACAAGATGTAGGATTATGCGTGTGTGACAAACATTAGATGAAAATTCCACTATTTCACTCAATAAATATGTCAAAGGTGGTTGAGATTTGCATCATTTTCATTCAGCAGTTAAAACATTTTCTGGTGAGTAATCAGTATGAGAGAAAGATGGGTGAACCAGTGAGAATTTAGTTCATCTCAATTCATAGAAGTCCAATCCTGACTCACAAGAGGTTGCTCCTATTAGGGAGGAAGGTACTTCTTCTAGGCCCAAATTGGTTCTAAGCATATGTACTCATAGACTATAGTTCCAAGGTGGTGTTGCTACAGAAATGGACAAAAGAGGTAAAGCTCTAGCACGGTCTATGACTGGGTCAAAGTGTAAGGTGAGATATGGGTGTGGCTCTTACGGCTGCCATCATTCACCCATTGACCTTACAACCACCTCCTATCGCAATGGCTATTCATAAATGGATTCTACCTATGCCCGGTACCTAGCATTGTTGAACAAGGGCTTGCCCTCAAATGAGGAGGTGATCTCTGTGTTGCCACTGGTAGTCAAGACCCCTACTGGCCATACTGGGAATGTAGCTAAGGAAGAAAAAGAGGAAGAAAAAGCTGAAGTTTCTTCTCTTCCTCGTGCAATGATGAGAAGTGGTCAAGTTTACCATGGTGCTATGGTGGATAAGTGAATTGGTTCTCTTTGGAATCTTCTTTTTGTTGGTGTTTGTGTGTTTCGTGGTGGTGGCTTTTGGCCTTGTGTTCATGGCAATATTTTTGATGACTCAACATCAACTGTGCGCCCTCATGGCTTTTTGATTGTCTGGTTCATAAAGCTTGGTTGGTGACAAGGGGAATTTTGGCGGTATTTTACATTTTCTTCCCTGACGGTGGTTATATTTTTTGCATTCTCTTGTTTCACTATTTTTTGCAATTTCAGCATGTGGGTCTATGAAATTCAATTCAAATTATGCTAAAATTTTGATAAATTTGTCATGTAACCACATCTGAGTCTGAGGCTTCTTGCTTCCTATTAATATAAAGTCAATTCAAGACTCTAATGTGAGAGAGAGGAAGAGGAGCGGGAAGATAGAAAAAATTAAAGCATATCATAAAGGGTAGATAATAGAGAAGTATCAGGTTAGGTCTAGGCCAATTGATATGAAACTGTAGTAATAGGGATGGAATAGTTTACCTATTTTAAGTTGTTTTGGACAAATATATGTAGATTATCTTAAAATTGTGTATAGACTTGATCCATTAATACAAGTATAAGTTTATCTGTGATGCATTTTCTCTCCTTATGTGGATTTTGTGTGAATCTTGGATGGGATTGTTAATAACATTTTCATTCTACTTTTGAAGTATAATTCAAAATGTATCTCTCTACTTTGTGCTATGATTCAAGTGATCAGTTAAATGCTGAAATAGAGTTATAGGTTCACAATTATTTTCTTACGATGTGCTAAGAAGTTATGCATCAAAGATTTGGAGTCTCATAATGCAAATTTGTTATGTGGATAGTCTATTTTATCAATATTTGGGATCATTTCTGTATAACTGGTATTGTGTATATGAATCTATAGCCCAATTCACTAAGGCACTAATCTATTTCTTTAAGAGATTTTCCTAATGGGTTAATCAAATTATTTCATGGTGTTCTACCTAGAGTTATAATTTGAAGTTATTTTAAAATATTTCCAAAATATTTACATAAATCCTTATTTATTTGTCATACATGAGGGCATTTACTGAAATGGTAACAAGTTACTTGGGAATTAGCCAATTTCATAGTAAGCTTTGTACATATACTTTTTAGTTGAAATGATTTGTGAAAGAGATGTGTTTTGAAAAGTAGAATATAAGTTAACACCAATAGGAATACCCTCCTTGGTCTCACAGATGCCTAAAGTGCAGAGGATCTCAGTCTGTGACTAGATCTTGTCAGTTGGCCAGTCATTTTCATGAGTTTTGAACATAGGAAGTGGCAATTCCTTAGAAGTTCCTTTAGGTGCACTACAAAAAACACCAAGAGAATAATGACATACAAAAAGGGGAAGATCAAATTTTCACTGATGATTGTTTATTTGAGAATGAAGCTATTATGTCTAGCCTGCAGACATGGGTTGATGATTTTTCAGCAGATAAAAAAGAAGATGAGTTGGTTGAACCGATTGGTCAAAGAAATGACAAGGTCTCCTCAGTAAGTGATGGCTTCTTTATTATCAATGCTAATGGAAATATTTCTGATTTCTGTGAACTGGATGCTTCATATTTGTTTGAAGCAAAGTATGAAGATATAGTTGATTGTACCCAAGAGGTATATCATGAAGAATGGCTCTTTAGTTACATGCTGATATACAAGGTAATTTTACACCTGGTAAGTCTCCATTGGACCTATGTGCTGATGTTGAATATATAGATGTTTTACAATTGCACATCTCTTTTCCGCAGTGGGTCTTATTTCTCTTAGCCCATAAATGAATTTGCATGAACATCGGCCATTCTCTAGAGGTAGAGTCTTATGACCATGTACATAGTAGAAGTTTTATTGCACTCATAGCTAGGTTTTCCTTTTCTACTCTGCCTTGTTTTGGCTTGTGCCCAGTTCCCCTCCACCCTTCTACAAGCAGCACCCTATTCTCCTGCTTTTCTTTTGACTTCTTACCCAATGGACTTGGACCGGTCTGCCCCAAGCTTTTGAAGTTCTCTACATTTTCTACAAAAATATAGTCCCCAGTCGGAGCCAATGTTACCCTCTAATTTTAAACCAAGAAATTTTTCCCTTTATATTAAAATAACTCCCATTCCATGCCTTCAAAATGGCTTGAAGTCACGGTTCTTGCAAGATTCATAACCTTTGTCATTGATCCCTCTATTTCTCTAACCAATGTCATGGAGTTCAAAATTTTTATAACAATCTAACTACTCTATCCATCTCTCTTCTCAACCTTGTCCAAGGGTATTCTAAGTTATCGGTATGTCACAAGTTTTCGAAACCTAAAAAGTCCCGACATGTGGTTCATTGGTTCTATATTTTTGTCACCCCACGACTCTACAATAGATTCCTCATTTTTCAAAATGCCACTAGTCTATTTAATTGTTTGTATGGTGTATCATAAGAATGTCTTTTCAGGTGTTTCACAATACAAAGTCAATCTTAAGGCTCTTTTCTCAAGGCTAAAAATCCATGATGCATTAATTAGCCTCTTAAATGACAAGTGTAACATAGGTGGTGGCACGCTATCAGCATTATTAAAGGCATCATTTCCTACTGGCATAATTAAATAGGCCTTACATAGAAAGGTGGCAATACTTCTAAGCTCAGTTATTCCATCAACTCAGGCATACCAAAAATGGAGCTTCTTGCAACTGGTGAAACCTGGGACGGAGAGCCTATGCCCATCAAGCAACCCAGTTTAGATTAGCTTGAAGAGGAACAAGTTGATATTCTCTCTCAATTGTGTATAGTCACATGGAAGGAGAAGACCAACTACACCCAATATCATAGGGTAATCCTCGTTCTAGAGGGGGAAGAAGAATATGTCGAGCTGCACAACCTCTTGATGGAGATGCTTCTAGTCATGGAGAATGCTCCTCCAAAGGGAATTTTATTTTCTCTTGTTCTTCATGGAATATTTTGTAGTTGATGATGGTAACCACTAATTTTTCATAAAGAGACCATTTCCATTTCAATACCATTTATTGATACTGGTCACTCTCAAAGACCATTATTTGTGAAAACCAACAGTTATCTTTTTGTAAATATATATTGGCTTTAAAAAGATTGAAGAGGAGGCGATAGAGGAATTAGAGAAGGGTAGGGAAAGGAGAGAATTCTAATCTTCGCATAATTATTATACTGGGATACTAAGTCTGTGAGCTCATTTTTGATACTGAAGGGAATAAAGAGAATTTTTTAATCTTTGAATCCAATATTATTTTATTTTGATTACAAATGAGCTTTCAATCTTTGAAATTATTCTTCAATGTCTATTCTGTTATATGAAAATTATGTTTGTGTGTGTGATTATTTCTGAAAATTTGAATTTAGAATAATTCCTCTATTGAAAGTAGGCTCTTGTCTTTTCCTTTCCTCGAAATTATTCATAAGTGTGTATTGGATGAACTTGGTGTTATTTGTTCACATTTACGACATTTTAAATTAAGTTTCTACATCTACTTCCATGGCTATGGCTAGGTGTTAGTTTTCCTTTTTTCTTTCCAGTGAAAAGCATACCCTGTTTTTCTATTCATTGCATATCATAAGAGGGAGATGTACCTCTAAAATTCAGAGGAAAGTTCTCAATTCAAGGGAAACTTCTCCCACTGTTAGTTTTTTTTTCTTCTTTCTAGGCACCTCGAGTAACTTTCTATGTTTACTTTCAGAGGAAAAATCTATCGAATAACAATTGGGACAACATATGTCTAACACAACAAATGGGGGGAACAATCCAAAATGGATCTCTTCTAAGGCTGCATTAAATGCATTTGGTTGGCACTCAAGATTACTAATTCTAACATTTATTTGGTTTTTTTTCATTTTTAAATGTTTTTTAAAGGCCATTTCAAATGACTCAAACCAAGCCAAAAAAAACCAAAACCATCTTTTACATATGTGCCTCTTCATTTTCCAGCAACTTTTGTTGCATTTAATTTTGTTTTAAATCTTATTGTATGCATTTTGGCATTTATCCTCTAGATGTGTGACAATTTTTTTTCTTTAAAACTTTTTAATTTATTCTTCCTTCTTTGATATTTGTAAACAAATCATAAAATTGGCTTCTTACCGCATTTCTTCTACACTTATTCCCCATTAAAGTTGTTTATAAATTTCTTACTAAAATAGATTAAAGAATGTTTTATCAATTGAAAAAGTCAATGTTGGCAGAAAAAGAAATTCAAATTTCTCTTATTTGCACAAAAAATTTACAAACATGTTTTGTGACCCCTTCAAGTCCTCTACAAAATGAGTTCACTTGAACCCTCATAAATTTTGAAAATTTAAACTTTTCATAAACTGGTAGTATTAACAACACCAATTTTTTATATTAATTTCTTCCAAATGGTGAAAGAAATGACCTCAATTATTTTTTCACATTTCACATGGTACCTCCAAGAATGTCCTTGCAAAAGGAATTTACTTGATTCCTTACAAAATTTCCAAAAATAATTTTCAAAATTTCCCATAGAGTCTTAAAACAATATTTTGGAAAATAAAATAAAATTCACAATTTAATTGCACAGTTGAGTTCCTTCTATAGAGAGTTGTGACACATGAAAAAAATAAACAAAATATTGAAGAAAAGAAAACCAACAATATTTTTGGTTGGTACTGATTACTTGCTCACCCATGCGCTCCTGCACCAGACATGACAGGTAGAAATATTGTGAGCATGGGCTCACAATGGTAGATTTGAGTAGTTGAATTACTCTTCCAAGTTGAGTACAACCTACAATGAACTCCATTGCTATCCAAAGTGCTCTAGTTCAATCTTTCTTCCACTTTTTCCAACATTGTGCCAGAACATTCACCACCATCTTCCATCAACACTAGATTGTCTTCCTTTTCCCCCTCATGGACTCATGTCCACCAAAGATTGACCTCCTATGAAAAATGCTTTCCACACTCCTCTCCTCCTTTATGGGTTCAAACCCACCTCTAACAGTCCACCTCCACCAAGATCCTGCAACATCAACCATCTCTATACACAACCATGCACCATCTACTATATGCTTTTGTCCTCTATTCATCTCATCGTGTACTACCATATCAAAAAATGAAATAACATCACAAAACTGATTTACCTCATATTCATTCATAGCTGCAACATCGAATTTCACTATGATTTCTTCCACTTCCTCATCAGCTGCAACTTTTTCATTCTTCTCTCTTTGTTGCACCAATAGACTTTATCATCCATTCTTCCTCAATCGCTATCAAACATGCTAACAAATCCTCTTCATCATCTATTGCGACCTCTTCACTGCTCACCTTCGTCTTTTCTTCCTCTCTCTTCATTCCTTCCTCATGGCATGTCTCAACTGCTACTTCTTCTATAGGGGTTGCTCTTTCATATTTCTCCATCCAACTCAAGTTGAGATAATCTTTTGTGTTGTCCTCTTTCTTTGTCTCACTCCTCTTCACCACTTTCCTCTCACTCTTTCGAACACTCTTTTCCACTTTTCCTTGAACCACATTTTCCATCACTTCACACATTTTATTCTCCACATCATCCAAATACTACTCCCAAAATAGTATCTACACATGTCTCCTCATGATCCAACCCATCTTGCTTGCTACAATATTCCACAACTCACGTTCTTTGCAGGTTCTCCTACAACAAACTCTGACCACTATCCTCTACCCAATAGGATTCTAAAAGATGCACCCTCACAATCTCTTCTACCAACCTCCTCTCAATGGAACATATTTGTACACCTTTTACCCAGTCTCATCTCTATTGGAGGATAGTCAACATGATTCCCATGGAACCAATGGCCTCTCAAGGATTCTTTACTTTTGAAAAAATCTTCACCCATGGTCCTGGTGGATCTCTCCACACTCAGGATTACCTACTCTGATACCAATTGATGTAGGAGGGTTCACCCCTCTGTCGATCGAACTCATACACAAAAAAAAAATCACAAACAAAACTCTGTCAGAATTCAACAATCAATGAAACACCAATTGCAAGAAAACTCAAGCTTTATTAATCCAATTCAATTTCAATTACAAAAACAACTACATTAAAAAAAATTGCTTTCTTTGCCAATTAACGACATCTCATGTCATTCCAAATTAGCTATATGGTCTTTCATAATTTACACCTCCAACAACTCCACATACACCTCTTTTGGTATTTACTTGTTCTCTGACCAAATCATGTACTTACCAACAATAAAATGAACATGTTTTTCTTTATGCACCCATCAATTTGTCTCATGCTTGACCTCCTTCAAACCTATGATTCTCTTCATATAATTCACATCCTCTCTTTTCTTTTTCATAAATCCCCCTGAGCTCTTCTCTACACTCCTTATCTTATCCTTTTCTCCCTGAAAATCTATTCATTCCCATTTTTATTTTTAATGTCTTCCATTCCCCAATTGTGTTGTCCCTTCATTTCCTCTTCTCTACATTTATTTGGTTTTTTTTTAGTTTTAATTTTTTTTTAAAGGCCATTTTAAAATGACTCAAACCAAGCCAAAAAAAACCAAAACCATCTTTTACATATGTGCATCTTCATTTTGCAACAAATTTTGTTGCATTTAGGTTTTTTTTTAAATATTATGGTACATGCATTTTGGAATTTGTCCTCTAGCATTGTGACTATCTTTTTTTCTTTTCTTTTTAATTTGTTCTTCCTTCTCTTATAACACCAGAGAATGTTATAGTGTGCTCGTGTTATAGCCTTTCAATTTTTTTAAAAAAAATTGGCCACTTTTTGGCCCCCCAACTTTTTGCACCCACCCTTTACCATTTTTTGAATGTTCTTGGATTTTAGATGTAGAAGATTTTGAGATTTTTGGATTTTTTGGATTTTGCAAGTTTTTTTGGATTTTTGATGATTTTGAGATGTTTTAGATTTTTCGTACAATGTTGATAAGTTAAATATCGAACAATTTCAGCTATTTGTTTCAGGATTTTGTTGAAATAAAAGATAAGACTGATTCATCTTATTGATAGATTATCGATAGTGATAACATTGTTGACGATGCTCGGCAATGCAAGGATAGTGTTGAACAACACAAAGATTGGAAAATGATATATCCTGAGATGATGATGGATTGATTGGATAAGATAGATCAATATTTTGTAGCTAGGCTTGGAACAAAATATATTGGAATGATTTGATGTGACGTTGAAGTGCAAGGTAAATACAATTGATATTGACTATTTGGATTGATGTTTGATAACAGATAAAGCTTGATAAGGAACATATTCTCATCAAAATGTGACATGGACTAATGATTTATATTTTTTATTACAAATGATTTAACCAATTTGATTTTATTTTTTAAATGTTTAGATCAACACATAAGTTATGGGATATAGCTCAATATTTATTCCTAAAGCAAGATGTTTGTATTCACCCTGCATGTCTAGCAATGTATAGAATTATATGTCTGGATGCATGGATAAATGAATGGATTGATGGATAGGATAACACGTTTAGATAGAGTATGCCTCTTTGGAAAATGCCTCATGTCTCAGATAATGTTGGTTAGGATAGGATCAATGATAGTGACCTATGTCAAGATGTTTAGTGTAAGCAAGTGTGAAGTACATACCAAACATTTTCCAAGATCAAGATATGTTAGATTGGATGAAAATGGATTGGATAATGAAGGGTTCCTAGATTTTTTATGGATAAGATGGATGGAATGCAGGATTTATTATGGATGGGATGAGATGCTTCCACCTAAAATGGTACATATAGATGCTTGATTCTACTCATGATGCCTATTTGCTAGGTTTTCAACATGGTACTTGTCCAAAGTACTACTGAAGTGGTTTTCACTAGAGAATGATTGTTCTCTTGACTATTTTCTTGAATTTGTTTTTAATTTTTTTTTAATTTTTTTTCAAAATTTATGCTCATGTTGAACCACCTAGTGGTGTTGATGTAGAATTTGTTGGTGCTGATATAGATGTTGTTGCTATCATGATATCCCAATGATATCCTTCTTGGAGGAGTTTCTTTGTTAAGATATGGGCAGTTGAATGTAACCCATGGATTCTCTTATTTGATTTGTCAATATTGGTGTTAACCTCATCTAGATGTGCACACCATGATAGAGTTCCCTTAGAGTCCTTATGATAAAGAGTTGTTTCCAATACATGGTCAATACGAGAGTTGGATACCATGGATGTCAAAGTGGATGGTGGAATGTGTTGAGGGGTATGAGATGTAGATGGATTGGTTGATAGTTTGAAATATTTGATTCTCTAAACTTGGGATGATGAGCAATGATGGGTGGATATGGAGATTCGATTGAGACCAACTTCTTTATATACTTTGTAGGTCACTCTTGAAGCTTTCTATTGAATTGATGGATAGTTTTGATGGATAAAATTCCCTTTTTTATTATACCCCATAGTTTCTTTGACTAATGGAGTTTGATAGGGATGATTTTCTTTATTTTTCTTTGGGATCCTTTTGATTTTTTCTTGTCCATTTTCCTTTGTAGATTCTTTTGCTTCAATAATTCTCTTTTCTTTGATATGACCTCTTTCTTGTGGTTGGTCCCAATTAGTGGGTGGAAATATGTATGGACAATGATTCATGATATGAATGGTTGTATTGTTGGTAGCTATTTCATCATAAGGACTCCTCATACTCCCCATGTTGGTGCTTGTGCTAGATAAAGTTGTCTACAATATTATGGGATTATTACTAACATACTTTGATTCTATTGCTAGCAAACCATTTCCTTACTTTTCAAGATTGTTTAGCTTTCTTGATTCTTGATAATGCTTGATATCCTCATACTCAATTTCTTCAATCTTTATGGAGGATGTGTCTGATTTTGATGCTTCTTCAAAAGGTGTTGATGCTTTACAATCCATATAGGAGTCTTCCTCATGATCCATTTCTACTTTCTCTTCAAAGGATGTTTTTGATTTACCATCCATGTAGAGGTCTTCTTCATGATCAATTTTTGATATATCTATGGATTTTTCTATACCTTGATCATGTGTCAAGATATTAAGAGTGGGAGAATCTTATTCCTTGGTAATGATATCAAGAGTATGAGATTCTTGTTCTAGATGAAGATAATTTACATGTCCATTAGGAGTAAGTATCTCATGGGTAGATGGAGGAGTATGTGATATATGAATATGATCATTATTTGTAACATCTTGTATGTATTGGAGAATACCCGCTAGATCATGGTAGTACCTTGGAGATATGGACCCTTGATCTTGACTATGTGTTGTGTTATCTTCAATATGCTTTGGTTCATGTTCTTGGCATGGATCAATTTCAAAGGATGGATTATTTGAAAAGGATTCTTGAATGTATTCATTATACATGGGTATTGGCTCAATATTTTCTTAATCTTCAAGTGAATTTGGATAAAGTGTTGAATTAAGGATTTCTTCAATATTGGAAATCATAAGGTCAAATGATATCAATATGTCCTAGAAAGGACCATTGCTAGACTTTGGTGAAATATTTTGATTATTCTTTAGAATAAATTCTTGATTTATGTCCTCTAACTCGTTACGTGATGTGGATATATTGTTGATATGATGATTGGTGAATGGATCTTGAACCTTGTCCTAAAAAATGGTAGTGGGGATATTGTCAATGTTTTCAATCATAGGATCAAATGATATTAACAGTTCTTGAAATGGATCATTGTTGGATATTGTTGATGGGTTTTGATCATGATTAAAAAGTGACTCTTGATGTATGTTGATTTGATCATTAGATGTGGTAGAAACATTTTCAAGGTGCTCATTGATGGGTAGATCTTGATCATTATTTTCAACAATTATGGTGGAGAGATTGTCCCTGTTATCATTAGTGGTTGAATTTTGATCATTGTCCTCAACAATTATTTTTCCTTGATCAAGAAGGTCTTGGATGAGATCTTTAATTTTGATAAAATATGATGTGTCATGACCTTTTGTGCTATGGTATTTACAATAAGCATTATCATCATACCATGAGAACTTGACACTAGATTCACCCCCATTTAATGATTTTGGAATATTGATAAGTTTAGCATGGACTAATGTGTTTAATCATGATTCAATTGGCTCCCCTAAAGGAATGTATTCACGTTTGGTATTTGTGTTATCTTGTGAATCTTGTGCTTGTTGTGTTTGATCATGTTGTTGTAGGGATAAATCTTGTTGTTGATGTTGTCCTTCTTTATATCCAATATCTTGATGTTAGACATGTGTTAGTTGACGTTGTGGATACAATTCAATGTTTTGATTATTTTGATGAAGAGTGTATTGATTTGGAGGTGGAGATGTCTCTTGGTACAATGAATCAACTATTTTGGTAAGTGAAGTAATTTGATCTTGATTTTGATTTTGACACCCTTGATATAGTTGTTTTGGTTGTTGGTCAAGCATAGTTAGAATACACACTTCTGGTATTTGTATGGGATCATGCACAAATTGATTTTGGACAATGTTTTGATTTGGGATGATGTTTAGATTTTGCATCATAGGTTGGAATTGAACGTTGTTGTGGTTGGGAAACACATTGATTTGATTTAGGTAACCTTGATTTTGCATGGTATTACCTTGATTTGGATCAATACACTGAGTTGTCAATATATTATTTTTATTTTGAACAACATTGGTGTGCGGTGATCCCACAATACCGGTTTACAATTTTTGGCCAAACTAGACACTGAACTAATTTTTTCTAGCTAAATCTTCATTTTCGAGAACCTATAGCGGATAAACCGTGAGGAATTTGAAGATGATGCAAAAAAGTGATTTGTGAAATTTTATTTGTAGATTCTAAATATATATTTTAAAAAATAATAATAATCACATTGCACTTCTTTTTCCATCTCCTTCAAAAACTAGTTTTTTTTTTAGTAAACACCATTTTTAAGGAGTGATGCTCACCGTATACAAGATAATTTTTTTTCATGAA
The DNA here is from genome assembly GCA_007258455.2 of Sequoia sempervirens. Lineage (NCBI taxonomy): Eukaryota > Viridiplantae > Streptophyta > Pinopsida > Cupressales > Cupressaceae > Sequoia > Sequoia sempervirens. Next base: position 40,462,692 of record VDFB02000020.1, read on the forward strand.
GGATAAAATTCTATTTTTTTTTAATTTAGATTTGTAACTACAATATCTAATTCTTTCATTTAGTTTCATAATGTTTCATTGAATATTTTTTCCTTAATCAAGTTTCAAAGTCAAACCAATTATAATTCAGACATAGGTGGACTGTATACAACATAACTTTTTTTGTATGTATCGAAATTCTTTTTTTTTTGTTGGATCAAGGACTTCAATATCTAGCGCACTGATATTTTTCAAATTTAATTTTTTATAATCTACCATTTTTCCACGTGTTCATAATAGAGAGCTTGATTTTCAATGAAAAACCTACATTCACAAGAAATACAAAATAAATATAATAATTAAATTAAATTTATTTAAAATTATACTTTTGGAAGCTTATAATAAGGAATACATACTTTAAAAAATAAAATAAATGAATTCATTTGATCCCCCAAAAGGTAAATGAAAAGTGATTTTTTATCAGCATTTTGATAGGTGTAAAGGAGACTCTATTATAGGTATGGTTTAAAACTAGCGGTGTTCTATCCAAGGGGGTTTGATCTAAGGTGGTTCGATCAAACCTTCTTCAATTGGAATCCTTTAAATGGAAAATTTCAGGGCTTAAATCATTATATTTTCTAAAAATATGTGATTTCAGGATAAATCAGAATCTCCAAGTATTGATTTGATATGTTCATGTTTGGTAAGTTTATATTTAGTATATTCACATTTTGCATGTATTGATTTGATGGGATAATGTTGTTTTGTTGAAGACTTGTGTATTGATCATCTAGTTGATATATTTGTAGGTTTTAACTTTGATTTAAATCTACCATAGGGAAAGGTGTTCTAAAATTTAGATTGGGCATACTCACATTTGTTGTAGCATTGAGGTTTGTAGGATATAATAATCCTATATGTGAATTGTATAAATGTGAGTTTTGATAATGAATTGGTATTGTAAGGCTTTGATAGTTTGGTTGATTTAGATCACTCACGATGTATGAATCACATTTATATTCCATTTTTTTCTTGTGTTTTGACCTTGTTGCAATTTAGTGAACCTCTAAGGTGTTTTGGACCAATGATGTGAGTGGATGATGAAAGGGGTGTGGTGTGGAGGATGAACTTTCTAAACTTTTGGACAACACTTTAGACAAAAAGGTTTGATGTTTTGATGTCTTGGATAAAAGATGTTCTATGAAATTGTAAATCTTAATGGTAGATTTATGACCTTTAAGATAAACTAGTTCAAAAATGTGATAACTCAACTAAGTGTATGGGAAAGGATCAATTTCACTCATAGAGTAGCTAAGATAGGGGATTGGTTTGAAAATTTTCTAAGTCCAAAGTGTTGATGAGTCCCAAATTTTCTAAAGTTGTTTGTGAAGTGAAATGTAAAATATGATGAAAGTGGATGAAATGATTGACCAAAAATGTTAACCTAAAAGGGACCTTTGTTTTTCAAGACCAAGGTAGTGAGAAACATGCTATACCTCTAAAGTGATAAAACCTCAAAAACTCAATTATTTTGATAACATATAACTTGAACTCAAATGTTTTGCAATACTTTCCTTGTCTCAATTTGTTGGTGTTGGGGATTCAATGTTTCTAAACCATAAGATCAATGCGTGGTGTGTTCATTTTGATTTTAATCTTTGCTTTAGTGATATTGCTTCATTACCACATCAAGAAAGTCTTAAGTAATGTCAAACTAAATTTTTTTGTCTAAGCAACCTTAATTCCACAAAGTCCATTATGTGAAAATCAAGAAGTTAAGGCCATCATTCCCTATGTTAACTTTGGAAAGTGTGGATTTAGATATAAGTCCAAATATTTAGAAGCCTCTAAGGATAAAATCCTTAGGGACAAGCAGAAATATTAGGACTTTTCAAAGGTATCCACACTTAATCCAAATGGTTTGAAATTTGATGAATCATGTTTATGTGTATTTAAGATATTTTGGAACCAAGCAATGTGTTAAATTGACTCACAAGCAATATAACATTCCTAGCTCAAGTAGGTACGTATCTTCTTAGTAGAATTACCTCATGCCCCAAAGGGATGAGTTTACATAAAAATTATGGAGGAGTTAAAAGCAAAAGAGTTCATTATCTTTAAGCCTTTTATGCCTTAACTCACAAATCGGACTTGGTAAGTAACTTCTTGGAAGTAAATTCCAATGCACCACTTTAAATAATGTTTTGGAATTGGAATTGGTTAGGTTAGATACTACAACAAGGTTCTTAATGACAAAAAAACCATGAACAATGAACCTACATGCACCCGATTGGCCACTTAAGGCTCTTTAACTATTCTCATTCCACACAAGGTATGGGATTAAATGCATTGTGTTGTAAATCTAGATTGAAGCTACTTTCTCATGATTTTGAAACCTTTAATATGGCCCACCAGTACTAGTAAACATGCTTGCAAGAACTTGACTATTATTTCTCCATTATGGTACATGTATCTGAACCGTAGATTTTTGGCACCCTAGGTCTTTCTAGCACTTCTAGGGTTTTTCACCTGAAAGGAGAAAGAAAGGGATAAAGAATCTACCTAGTTCATTCAAATTATGTTATGTATGATGTTATCTAAGCTAAATGAGATGATATAAATTATGTTATATGAACTAATTGATTGATTAAATATGCAAAATCTAAGAAATATGACTTGTTTGAAAACACATTATGTAATGCAACAATGAATTAAGTGAAGAAATAATGCAGAACATAAAGAAATGGGATGAAATAGAGTGCACCTGGAACCTTGATGAAGACTGTAAATTGCTTTTGAAATGTTGTTGATGATGTTTTTCAAGCCTGGAGGGACTCATTCGCCATTCTGGGTGAATCAATCCCAGTTCTAGTAAACTGAGCTAGAATATGTTTCTAACAAAAGGGTGCCAGAAAATGTAGAAAACACAAAACTGGCCTAGAAATGGGAGTCATTCACCACCCATGATGAATGAGTCCACTTTATAATTTATGAATATTCAAGAGTGGATTTCGGAGCTTCTGATCTATACTTCAGACTTCTACAGGTGTCTGCTTCCAAAACTCTGATTTACGGGTTTGAAAATGAGTTCTTGATTCTTTGACTTGTTGGATGAAGAGCAGAGTTTAAAAAAAAATTAACTTGATCTTCAATGATTTATAAGCTCCCAAGAGATCTAAATCTACATACACACAAGAAGAGAAGAAGAAATGTTGAATGTTAGGGCATGGGGTTTTGCCTTGGTCAAACCCCGTTTAGGTAATCAAGCCAAAATTATAAAAGAATGGAATGAAACATGCAATAATGAAATAGATTACCTTTTCCATGATGATTGATCTTGAAATTATATAGCATAACATGTAGAATCTTCCCTTGTATTTCTTAGGAAGCTAAATTAATGACTTGCAATGTGAAAGCCCTAGCTTGCTTGACTTGATGAGTGATGTGAATGAGTTATGAGATTAAGAGATGAATGAGAGATTAGGAGATTAGAAGATGTAAAAATGAGGGGAAAAACACTTATTTATATACTCTTGTGCCTTAGTTACCCATTCATACCTCATCACAAGTCAACATCAAATGTTTTTGAATAAAAACCCGAAGAGAAATTTGAATTATTTTGAAATTGGAGCCAAGAGGGACTTATTCACCACCCATGGAAAATGTGTCCCACCTTGGACTTGAAAATGGGTGCCAGGAATTAACTTGCATTTAATGCTATTTGTTGGGTTGACATTCAAAAATGCACATAATTAAGGCATATAATGGCATAAAGTGGTCAAATAAAGCATAAGGGGATAAATAGTGAAGATGTGCCTAGAAAAGCATGAGATTTTGTTACAAGACTTTACAACACTTCAAAATAGGACTTGATGATGAATAAAAAATGAATATTTAAATGAATTATAATAAAAAGAGTCTAGAAGAGTGTAGAAATGTGTTACAAAACTTCACAGCACCTTCATAAGATGTCATTAAAAGCATTTTATGTAATTTGCAAGGGTCCAAGATCTAGGGTGGACTCATAAAATTCCTCACAACACTAGATTAAGGCCTCATTAAGTCCAATTTATCATGAACTATTCCCATGTCAAGCAAAGGGTCCTTTTTTCTATGGCACATTTAGCCCACACTTTAGTGAGAGGATGAACTTGCTTCAAACTCACACTAAAGTAGACATTCAATAGAGATCCACATGTAGGTCAAGCCCCCAAGATACAAAACCATGCAAAGGCAAGATGGAAAGAAAGATGAGGTGGAAAAGATGTGCTCACTTTGGGGACACAGAACTTCAGGTCATCTACGGGGTGAGGAGGCCACAACATACTCACTCTTAGGCCATGAAAATTTTGATCATCTACGGGGTGAGATATCCCAAAAGGTGAAATACATACGCTAGTTGGTATGCACTCACAAAACACAAAGGTGGGTATGGGGAAAATTCATGCCGCTAGGTGGGCTTCCCACTCAACCATATCAAAGTTATATCTCTTGATAACTTTAATAAGGGGACACAAAGGAAAAATTATTTTTGATACTTATAGAAAAATAATGTAAAGATTGTTCAAAGGGGTTTTACTTATTTCGTGCAAGGTCTCATCTTAGGTAACATCATGCTCAATGTCTCCAAGAGAGGATAAGTGCAAATTATTTCATCCTTTTTCAAAGAGAGGAAAACTACAAGGTCTCATCCTGGACAACATTGTACCTAATGCTTCCAAGAGGGGGAATCGCAAGAAAAATAAAATCACACAATGAAATGTGAGTGGTGATGTATGCCCCCACTTTAAAGCGATTGCAAACACTAGTACTGTGAGAAATTTCTTTAAAGTAGAAGAAGAGGACATGAGAGATTACTTGGAAATACCTACACCAAGTCATATGTTTCCAATAAGCTACATTATGAAGAAGAGAAGTATGTCATATGTGACCCAGCTTAAGGCATATCATCCACATCCCAAGCTTTCTCTTATGTGTTCATGAAAGGTTAATGACTAGCCAAAGGAGGCAACCACAAGTGACATACGATGAGAAGGCTACTAAACCCCTTTCCCCCACTGAGTGTAGGAAAAAGGTGAGCCAAAATGATTAATGAAATGCATGCTACAGTGAAAATAAATAGCAATTAGAGGAATTAGATTCCCCCACATAGGGAAGCATACCAAACTCCTAAAAATCTTATATTTTATGACTCAAAGGAGTGCATTCATTAGTGAAGTGACCATGAACTCTATGATATGCACAAAATGAAGTCTTGGAATAACATTTCTTTCCATTTTGTGGAGGGAGAGTGATCAAGTTATCATGGAGAAGTCTTGAAAAAATACCCTCTTGATCAAGATGAGAAGGTGCTTGTGCGATTGGGGTCAAAGATACATCTTTCTTAGATGCCATACCCACACAAGACGTTGTAGATTGTGAGATGTTGTCTTCTTCATTATAAGAGGATACAAAATCTAACAAATTCAAATCATGAGTGTTTTGCAAGATGACAGTTTGAATGTTTTGGGAAGGATGATGTTCACGACCATTAATTGTGAAAGAGGAGTTAGGGGTGTGTTGTGTGAGACTGAGTTAAGGTGGGTAAAGGATGAGAGGGTTATGAAGATGGCCTATGGTATATGCATGAGGTCCATTGATCAAAGGGGATCTAAGGGACACTTGTGCATTCATATCCTCAGAAGTTTTGTTTGGATGTATCTCTAAGTGAGGTAAATCAAGAACCACTTATTTTCCATAGTCCAATGCCACGATATTCTCCATAGGAGAGTTTTTATCAAAACAAAAAGCCACATGTGCTTGACAAGTAAGGTTGGGTTCTTCCACAATAACTTCATTTCCAATAGGGGAATGATCAATGATGGAATTATGAGGAGGGGAATGATGAGGAGAGGGTGCTAGGTGAGTTTCCATTACCATTAAGGTTTCATTCTCTTGTTATATATTAACTACCCTACAAGGAGAGCTTGTAATATCTTTATCCAAATTTGAGGTTTGGAAAGTAGCTTCATCACAAGTGGAGGAGGTATCAAGAGAAGAACCACTATGGTTTTTAGATAAATCTTCCCATAGGATAAGGACAATAGAGAAGGGAGGATCAAGGGTATCATGATTGTTAATAGGCATGTCTTCTAAAACCAACCTATTATCTTTACATCAAGGAGGGCTACTAGGAGATGAAAAAGTTTGATTTTCATTACCATGGAGACTTGGTAAGGTGACATTTAGGAATGTTTCTATGATTTCACGCTCTTGTTGTGTAAGGTCATCCAAAGGGGAATGAGGAGATGGAAAACCAAGACCTTCAAGGCTTGTGACTTCTTGCACCAAAATACCTTCGTCACTAATAGGAGAGGTATCGAAAGAAGAACAAGTATGTGTGTTATGATTGTCAACATTACCATTCTCACCAATGGGTAATGTAAGATTAAGGATTGGATTAATGGTTTGATTATGTTGTTTAAAGTCCTTATGGTTGTAATCAAAATAAAATGCATAAGAGGGGATATTATGCTTATAAAATCTATGTTTAATCAAATCAAGAGCATATCATTTGAAAGAAAAAATGCTAAAATGAAAGAATGTACAATGGAAATCAATTTCCAATTTTCAAGTGTTTGTTTACAAAATGCAACTATCTGAAAAGGATATGTTGGGATGGAAAAAGTACAATTAAACAATGGATGAAAATGAACTAATTGAAGTGATATTTAACAAAATACATTCTACAGAAATGCAACTGACTAATATATACAAGTTAAGGCACCAATCAGAAGTCTAAAAATAAATTTCTGAGTTCTGTAAAATGTTGTTTCAGGGGTCAGAAGGGACTAATTCGCCCAGGGTGGCGAATGAGTCCTAGTATGGACCTTCTACAAAATTTTCAGAAATTTGTGACTAATTTGGATGCTTTCTAAGTGCTAAGATGCAAACCTAAGTGAAAAATGTAGAATTTCATAACTATGCAATGATGAATTGTGCAAAAAGGCAACCTATTACGCACTTTTACTCATACAAAAATGAAACCCTAGAATGCAAGCTAACTAATGCAAAATGCAAGGCAAGCAACTCTAGGATGATTAATGGACTCCAAAATTGGAAAAGAGGGGATTCAAACAACAGGTTCACCAAAATGAACCATAGATTTTTGGTACCCTAGGTCTTTCTAGCACTTCTAGGGTTTTTCACCTAAAAGGAGAAAGAAAGGGCCAAAGAATCTACCTAGTTCATTCAAATTATGTTATGTATCATGCTATCTAAGCTAAATGAGGTTATCTAAATTTTGTTATATGAAATAATTGATTGATTAAATATGCAAAATCTAAGAAATATGACTCGCTTGAAAACACATTATGTAATGCAAGAATGAATTAAATGAAGAAATAATGTTGAACAGAAAGAAATAGGATAAAATAGAGTGCACTTGGAACCTTGATGAAGACTGTAAATTGTTTTTGAAATGTTGTTGGTGATGTTTTTCAGGCCTAGAGGGACTCATTCACCATTCTAGGTGAATCAATCCCAGTTCTGGTAAACTGAGCTAGAATCTATTTTTCTCAAAAGGGTGTCAGAAAATGGAAAAAACACAAAACTGAACTGGAAATGAGACTCATTCACTACCCATGGTGAATGAGTTGACTTTTGAATTTTTGAATATTCAAGAGTGGATTCGAGAGCTTCCAATCTGCACTTCAGACTTCTATAGGTGTCTGCTTCTGAAACTCTAATATACAAGTCTAAAAATGAGTTCTTGTTGATTCTTTGACTTGTTGGATGAAGAGGACTTTAACAACTTTGAAATTACTTTCTCTTCAATTATTTATAAGCTCCCAAGAGATCTAAATCTGCATACACACAAGAAGAGAAGAAGAAATTTTGAATGTTAGGGCATGGGGGTTTGCCTTGGTCAAACCCCATTTAGGTAATTAAGCAAAAATGATGAAAGAATGGAATGAAACATGCAATAATGAAATATATTACCTTTTCATGATGATTGATCTTGAAATTTTGTAGCATAACATGTAGAATCTTCCCTTCAATGTCTTAGGAAGCTAAATTAATGACTTGCAATGTGAAATCCCTAGCTTTCTTGACTTGATGAGTGATGTGAATGAGTTATGATATTAAGAGATGAATGAGAGATTAAGAGATTAAAATATGTAAAAATGAGGGGAAAAACACTTATTTATATACTCGTGTGCCTTAGTTACCCATTCATACCTCATCACAAGCACACATCAAGTGTTTTTGTATAAAAACCCAACGCGAAATTTGAATTATTTTGAAATTAGAGCCAAGAGGGACTCAATTGCCACCCATGGTGAATGGGTCACACCTTGTACTTGAAAATGGGTGTCGAGAATTAACTTGCATTTAATGCTATTTGTCGGGTTTACATTCAAAAATGCACTTAATTAAGGCATATAAGGGCATAAAAGGGGTCAAATAAATCATAAGGGGATAAATAGTGAAGATGTGCCTAGAAAAGCATGAGAGTTTGTTACAAGACATTACAACACTTCAAAATAGGACTTGATGATGAATAAAAAGGAATATTTAAATTAATTATAATAAAAAGAGTCTAGAAGAGTGTAGAAATGTGTTACAATACCTTCACAAGACGTCATTAAAAGAATTTTATTTAATTTACAAGGGTCCAAGACCTATTGTGGACGCATAAAATGCCTCACAACACTAGATTAAGGCCTCCTTAAGTCCAATTTATCATGAATTATTCCCATGTCAAGCAAAGGGTCCTTTTTCTATGGCACAGTATCTCATAGCAAGTCCTCTCTTAAGGGTGACTCAAAGAAAGAAAGTACACTTGAGTATTTCTCTTCATCCAAGATCACACGAAGCATAAGGAGAGAGGATACATACTACAAGCGTATACAAGAAATTACACTTGAGTGTTTCTCTTCACCTAAGATCGCACGAAGCACAAGGGGAGTAGATATGCACTACAAGTGTATACAAGCAAAGCAAGCACATGAAACACTCATTCATTTTAACCCAATATAGAAAAATGGCTTCATTTTAAGCACCAATGGAAGTTTTTGTTTGTTTTGTCCAATTTTAACCAATATTACAAAATGAGGTTGTATGGGTTCAATTTTAACCAAATTTGAAAGTGAATTTTAAGCCCAATGGAAAACTAGTTGTCCAAAGGCATAAAAGAAAAGATAGCACATGTGGGTTATTTCCCCTTGAGTGTTTGAGAATACTATTACAATGAGATTTAAATGTATTTCTCTCCAATTAAATACTTCATGCTCCTTTTCAAAGCTGCAATCCATGTTCCAAATGTTAGATGAAATCAAGAAAACAAGAAGATGTTAGGGTTAGATAAATGATTAAGCATTAAAGCCCTACAAACTAGATCAAGTTGCAATGTGATTTGAATTTAGGTGAAAAAATGGAAAATTTAATTTTTTCAAAATTGAAAACCACCTACACCATTGCATCGAGCATGAAATTATACCTCATTTCAAAAAAAAATTCAAAAAAGTCCTTCATATGACCAAGATATGGTCATTTTAAGATAGAATGTAAAAGTAAAAAAACAATAGCATCATTATAGCTAAAAATCAAATGTGTCGCTATATTGTGTTTAATTTTCAAAAGCGTCGCTCTGGTGAAAAAATAGCATCATTGTAGCTTTCAAAAGTGTCTCTTTATCCCAAGAACCTACAACTCAGAAACTTAAGAGAAATTCATCAAACAAAGTTAGTAAAGCCCTCCTTCTAGTGCCAAAATGTGATCAAATTCATAGTATGAACTAAATATACTAGATCCAAATGAATTTAAACTATATTTAATCCCCTAACGCATGATCCTAGTGATATATTTGAAAACTTTAAAGACTAAGAACCCATTAAACTAATCATGAAAGACACAAAAAAACATAAAGGAAACCTATTCTAAGATCTCAAATCTTATCCCATTGGGGGAGTGGTGTCACATTGATGTGGAATGGTTACCCTTTCCAAATCCCCTGGATAATATGAGTCATTCCAATTGATTTTATTGATAAAAACCAATGAAACTGATGAAATATGAATGAAACATGGATGCAAAACTAGTTTAACATGATGAAATTGAGTTCTAAATGCTAAAATACTTGATGGAGATGGATGCAAGCTATGCTAAATGGAAACAAAGTTCAAAGATGCAAGCCATGGATATAAACTTATGCTAAAATGGATGCAAACTAAGCTAAAATGGAAGCCATTAATGGATGCTTAAGCTATTATGGATGAATATTAAGCTAAAATGCTAACAAATGCTAAATCTGGATGCAAGTGCGTATGAATTTCAATAGCATAACTATTCTTTGAAAAGGTGGATCCATTTATCTCCAAATGATGAAGTATTTATAAGAGAGCAAATGAAGAATCAAGGGCTGAGATTGACTTGATCAATCAATGATCAATATTGAATTAAGGGTGAAACATGGATCAAGAATTCTCATCAATGGATGAGAATCAAAGATCACATGGATAAAAGAAAGCATCAAGGGATCATAATGATTCAAAAAAATACACTTTGTAACAACTTTGAATGTTTCTTATAGAGTTTGTTTGAAAATAATCATTCCCTTTTTGGAGCCAAATAGGAGAATATTCCAAATATTCCCTATGCAAGTGGATGGGTGAGCAAAATTAGCAATTAGTAATTAAAACTAGGTTTTAATTGTGCAAGATAAGGAATATGGGGATGCTCATTAAATCATTTATTTATTTAATGAGAAGAGGATGCATTTATGAAATTTAATTAAATAATTTAGGATTATTTAATTAAATGAGAGGACTTAGGGGGTTTAAATTTGTAGTGTAGTAAAATGCATACCCTTGCATTTTCACACTTGTTTGGGCCCACCTTGCTTTGTTTATCCTTATTTATGCCTTAATTCATCCTATTTTGTATCTACAAGCTCTATGAATTATATCAATTTTTTTGACTGATCTCGACATTCTCTAATGGATAAATGATAATTTGATGATTTTTTCTAAGTGTCCCTGATTTTTGGGTCGGGACTAAGATGCCACCTAGGGCGTCTTTTTCCCCCAAAGGTCTTGGGACCCTAATTTTTAGGCATCTTAAATAGGTCCCTTTTTGTATTTTGTGCCCCGAGTTTCATGCCTCAAGACTAAGATGCCACCTAGGGCATCTTAGTCCCCCTTGAGGTATTTTTGGGATTTAATTTCAAATTCTGGGGGGATTTTTCCTCATTTGATTAATGAATTCATATGTCGGCTTGGTGTCATGTAATTTTATGATATTAAGGATAGATAAGTATAAATACAAGGTTCTTTTATCTCATTTTCAGATACAAGTAATCTAATAAGAAATCTAAGCATTCAAGATCAATTCATCAAGCATTTGGAGCCATCATCAAGATTCAAGCATCATATCAAAGATCTTCTTGCATGATGAGTTTTTTTGTGCTAACATTTGTGATGTATAGTTTTGATTCAAGAAATAAATTCAAGTCCATATCAATCATTACTTTGATTCAAGATCCATATCCATTGTAGCCATTTCACACAAGTTTTCAAACTTTATAAGGGTTTGGTGAGTTGTAACATTTCATGTTGTTCATTCATCATTTCTCTCTTTCATTTCATTTCATTTCAAGGTTTAATTACCAACAAGGAATTTGACCAAGGAAAACCCCCATTCACTAATAATCAACAAGTTTTTCTCCTCTTGCATGTTTGTGATTGTAGATTTAGGTTGCAAAGTTGTCATCTTCACAAAAACTCACCTATAGGTCAAATCCAAAAGTTTCAGAACCTAAGATCAGAGAAGGAAGAGCAGACATCAAGACTCAAGACCACATTCAAAGGTTCTAGAAATCTCAAATAGGACTAAATCACCACCTAGGGTTTCTTAGTCCTCCTAAATATATTTTTCAAAAATTCTTCTAGATCCGCTTCTGAAATCTGAAGATTTTGCATCTACCCCGAAAAAACAACAATAGGACTAAGACAATAGTAAGGGTTTCTTTTTCCTCCATAGCATATTTTGACAGCTTCTTTACATTTCCAGAATCCTTGTTGCATTTCCAAATTTCCCAGGTACACACATCATAACTTCTAGTTGCTTAATTTCTTCATTTGCATCTCTCATTTAGCTTGCATTACTAGGTTTTGTGAGTTGAATGCCTATTTGTCTTTTCTAAGCATTTATTTAGTGGTGAACCCCTAAAATCTTAATGAACCCCCTCCTAGGTCCTCCTTGTTGAGAATTTACTCACCTTTTGAGGTTGATAGTCAATCCAATTAGGACTCCTAGGACATTATTGAATGATTATAGGAGAAGAGTGATACATTCACCCCTTTTCCCATTGTTCATTTTGGTGAACTTGACCTTTTTTTGAGCATTCATTTTCCAATTTGGAGTTCATTAAATTCCTAGATCTAGATTGCATTCATTCTTGTGTTACATTTTGTGTTAGTGAAATTACATCTAGGGTTTCTCATATTTCCATTAGTGAAAGTGCACATAGGGTGCATTTTTTCTTTCTTGCATCATTTCATTTCATTCAAAAATTGAAAATTGCATTGTTCATCAGCCTAATTACATTTAGAAACATTCTTATTGCATTCAATATTGAAAAAATTGCATTCAACTTTACATTCAATTTCTTTTCACTAGTTACTTTTCCTTGTATTCCTTTACATAGTTTTCTATTTCCAAACATTAGCATCCTGAATAGGCAATCTGTAAACACTATAGACAATCCAAATTTTTATTTTTTTCTAAGAAAAACCTCTGCCATGACTAAAACACCCTTCCTGGTGTCTTAGTCCCTTAGGGTTTTTGTCTTAGAATCCTCTCTCTATTGTTTGTTGCCTATTTCAGTCCCTAGAACTTTAGAATCTCACCAGTAGGACAAAGACACCCTTACTAGCATCTTAGTCCACGTTGACTTTGAATTTCCATTTTTCAGGATTTGATATTTCTTTTCTATGCTTCTGTTGGTTGCCTTGATTTTCCTATTTCAGTTTGTAGAATTATTGTTGATCCAATTTCTTTCATTTCAAGTGTAATTACAAGCATAAGATATTGTGTTCATTGCACTTTCTTTGGTCTATCCCTTGTATGATTTGTAGTACTTGGTGTCCTACTACTAATACTATGGTTAGATGAAGTGTGAGACTCATGGAATCCTGCAATAAAACACTCATTATGGATCTTTGGTTATCAAGCTCTCTTACTTATGGTGTTGGTATTAGTTCACTAGGTATGCACCATTCCTTTGATACCTCTTTTGCTATGCCTACCTTAACTATGAGTGATATTCCAAGTGTCCAAACAATGGTTGATCATATCCCTCAAGAAAAAATAATGAAAATGCATGAAGACCTAACTCATTTACAAGATAGCATGAGTACTGAAAAAATTTCCAACACTATTATAAATTTCATAAATAGTATTCACCACATGATGGAAAGTGATGAAGGACTGGAAGTAGTGCGTAACATAGCTCACATCTTTGGAAAAAATCTTCCTTCCACCACTAATAGTGCTTAAGCTTCAAACAATGTGCAAAGCCAAGGAGGAAATCAAACTCCTCCCCCTTCAATCATAACCTCAATTCCCACCTATACCAATCCTCAAGTGACCACAATGATGAAATCCACCAACAATATCCTTCCTACCTCAAATATTTCCACTAGTGCTCCTTATGACTATGTGGTATCTAATCTTATATCTCCTTCCATAAGCAATCCATTCACTGGTCCTTCCAACACATACACACCACCACCATATTCACCTCCATTGCAAACCACAAGTAATGATCCTATCATTAACCACCTTTTACAAAGCCTTCCATCCATTCAACATCATGTTTCCACCATAAATCAAATTCAAAATGGTCCACCTTCATACTATGTCTAAAGCAACCCACTATCCTTGAAGATATTAAGAACTTTGGTGCCACAAGGTATAGAGATCCATAGATTTGAGCAATGTGGAGGAAAGGGAGATCCTGCTAGTCATGTTAATGCCTTTACTACTTTGTGTAGTGACTTTATTCTTGAGGATAAACTTTTGCCAAAACTTTTTCCCCAATCCTTGAAAGACATTGCCTTGGATTGGTTTTCCACATTAGCAAATAACTCAATTTGTTCATTCAATGAATTTTTTGAGGTATTTACTAACCATTTCTGAGTGCATATGGTTCCTAAAAATTACATTAGTTGATTTGATGAGATATAAGAAAAATGAGAGTGCAAAAAATCACTAAATTTATTTCACGCCACTAATCACTTTATTCTCAAATCAATGTAAAAACTCTCAATTTCCACCTTCAAAAAATGCTCATAGAAAATTTACAAAGTAAGATAAGAGACAAGCTCACCATGATGAAATTCCCTTCCTTTATGCATTTATACACCGCCCTTCAAGATTATCATAATTTTGTAGGTAGTGGTAGACTAAAAACCACCTCTACCCATCCTGAAATGTTTGAATCCTCCAACCAGAATACCTACCAGCCTTTTAGAAGATAAAATAAAAGTTTCCTTCAATTAAATTCCAGCTCTCAACCTACCCAACAAGGTGATACCCAAGTAGCTGCTATAAAGAAGAGTAATCCTTATATCTTTGGGGATCCACAAAGACAATTTACACCCTTACCCAACACACTTCACAATATCATGACTTGGCTATTAAACAAAAACATGCTTAGCTTACCCCCTGTTTGACCCCTTGACCCTAGCAAACTGTTACCTCCGAGCTTCAAACACAATGCCTATTTTTCTTATCACCAACAAAAAGGACATGATACAGAACATTGCAAGTGTCTTAAACATCTTGTGCAAGACCTCAGTGATTCTAATCATATCCAAATTGGAGGTGTGAATGAAAAAGGTAATAATTTTGTAGCTCCTCCCAACCAAAACTTGCAAATCCTTACCAATCCCATGCCCAACCATAATATTTCATTTGTCAAGGCTAGTGAAATTAAGCCCAATGTGGTGAATGTTGACATGGATGATGAGAATATGAGCAATAATGAACAAAGTCCTATGGATGATGATGAAAAAATTCCTATGGATATTAATGAACAAAGTCCTATTAATACAATGATAGGAGTGATTGACATCAAGCCTCATAAGCAACAAACCATAATGCCCATTGACATTACTTTCTCTTCAGAAGAAACAATCAACCATGCACCTGAGGTCCTCTTTACATAGCTGACATAATTAATAGCAGGCCCACTCTTGGAATTTTAATTGATCTTGTCTGTGGAGAGAATGTGATCATAAAATAAATCTTATATGTGCATGAACTTACTAAAGATCAATATGATAAACCAAAATCATGGATTAAAACTCATGATGGTTTTTCTCATGCTACGATGGGATCAATCACACTCCCTTTACAAGTAGGACCAAAGAAATTAAATGTATCATTCTCTATCATATCTAATTCAAACCAATTTTGTGTGAAGTTAGGCTAAAAATAGCTTCGCTCCATGAATGTGGTCCCATCCGTTGTCCATAAGTGATTAAATTTTATAGTCGACAATGAAATATTCACTATGAACCATAATGGCTTTGGCTTTAGACCTCCATCTTCCTGTGGAAATTTTTTATTTGAGTTTTTTTGGCTTGAGCCCATGGAACCTATACGACCCCGTGAAGACTTCCTTTTCCTATCCTACCAAAAGTTGAAAGAAAAATGCATATCCAGATTATCCCTTGAGAATTTTCCTCCACCCCTTGAAGAAAACAATAGTGAGCCTAAAACCCTTCCAAAAAACAAAGATCCATCCCTAAAAAATCCCTTTCCTATTTCCTATAAAAGGCTAAGAGAAAACCAAACAAGTCATAATCTGCCTCCTAAGAAAATTTATAAAGATAAAGAGAAATTGGTCGAACAACCTTCCATGGTTTCTTCCATTCTTCCCTCACAAGAATAAAAGGAACCTTGGTTGACAACCCTGCTCATACACAAACACAACTTGAAAGCCATAATAAAAGTAACAAAAATGCTAGAGAGCATAGGTGTAGATGTGATATTGCTTGAAAGATGAATGAAGAGAACAACATTGAAAATCAATATCTAAACTTGATAGAATCAATAAATGATGAGCCACCTCCCTTACTAGAACCAATAGATCCTATGTCTCCAACACAAAATGGACTAGCACCTTCTATGGATATTATCATTCATCCTCCTGTTGTGGTTAACTTGGATGACAATGAAGAAACAACTAAAATCGATGATGAAGTACATAATGAGTTGAATTTGTTATTTTCCTCTTCCATGATCCTCCTAAACCAAGTGATGCACCACATGTTGAACTTGGTGATTCTCCTAAGTTACAACACTTGATGTTTTCCCTCTCACTAGTGATTTGCATTCCATATATATTGAACAAGATTGGGATGTGGATGACCTATTGGATGGTTGACTCACATGTGCTTTACTAGTCTTTTATCTTTTCTTTTCTTTTCCTTTTATTTCCTTTTTACTTTCTTTCTAATTTAGATTGCATGTGTGTAATGTGATCCCCTGTAGTGTTTTGATTGATGTTTCTCTCTCTATGTGTATTCCTCTATTTGTACCTTCATTCTTCTATATGTTAGCTTTTTGCCTCTTTCACTATCATTTTTTTTTCTTGTGTTTTCCTTTTGGGTATGACACAAGGCGTCAAGACACCCTATGTCTCTTCCATGTTGACCCAAAAGATCTTTCATTTTCTTTTCTTTTCTTTTCATTTTTTTCTTGTTTTTTTCCTTTTGGGGATGATGCAAGCCTTCAAGACACCCTATGTCTCTTCCATGTTGACCCAAAATATCTTTCATTATCATTTCCTTTTCTTTTCATTTTTTTCTTGTGTTTTCCTTTTGGGGATGACGCAAGGCATCAAGACACCCTATGTCTCTTCATGTTGACCCAAAGGTTTTTCTTTGTTTTCGCTCTCTTTGTGTCATTCTTCCAGTTCTATGTGTATTTGTAAATAATAAAATTTCTGATCTCTTTAATATCAATGTAAGAAAATATAGATACTGACCCTGATCCATAGTGGACAAGATTTTAGCACCTTAATGCTCTCTAACACTTCTAGGGTTTTTCACCTAAAAGGAGAGAGATGGGCAAAAATGGGCAATGTCCTCATTCGAGATTAATGTGAAATGGATGTAATATGCTTAAATGTCATGTCCTAATCCAATAAAACAAAAAAGGAAAGATGATTTATTGATGCTAAATCTAAGAAATGTGAAGTGTTGGAAAACACATTGTGATATGCGAACATGTGATAAATGACCTAGAAAAGTAAACAAAACTAGATAGAAAGCTATGAAACAGAATGTGTGCACCTAGAGGTTGAAAAAGGATTGCATGAAGGTCTAGAATCTTGATGAAACTATTGTAGAAGTCAACTAGGACACTTATGCCAGGTTGGGCGACTTAGTCCCAGTTTCAGGAAAATTGCTTAGAAACCCGTTTCAGCCAAATGGGTATCCAAATCTACAAAAATCTCCAGAAAATAGGTTCAGTGGGACTAAGTCGCCACTATTGGTGACTTAGTCCACTTCTGAATTTTTGAAAATTTGAAAGTGGAAATGGAAGATCTCAAACTACACTTTATGCCCCTCCAAGTATTCAGACTTGAAATTGTAGAATTCAGCCTATGGATGTCTTTTTATGTAGGTTTTTTCCCTAGTTAACAAGGAGATGCTTTCAAAAAGTCTTCAACCTTTTCTTCAATGATCTTCAAACCCTCAAAGTGCCTAAATCTGTAAACACAGAAGAAAAGAAGGAGAAATGTTGAACATGGGGGTTTTCCTTAGTCAAACCCATTTTTAGGTAATTAAACCAAATGAAGAAAGAATGTAATGAAGCATGAAACAATGGAGTTAATAACTTTCCATGATGTTTGATCTTGAATTTTTGTAGCAAAACATGAAGAATCGTCCCTTGAATGTCCTTGTAAGCTATCTTGATGGCTTAGCTAAAACCCTAATTTACTTGACTTGAGAATATGATGAGTGATGAATGAAAGATAAGAGATGTGTGAATGAGTCATGAGATGTAAATTAGGGTTTATAGATCCCCTTATTTTTTTGTTAATTAGATCCCCAAGGCCGACATGAAGAAAGAATAGACTTAAATTCCAAAATTTTCTGCTCAAACCTTGAAAATAGGACAAATTGGACTAAGTCGGCAAGCTGGGTGACTTTGTCCCACTTAGAGGGGACTAATTTGCCTAGATAGGCGACTTAGTCCCAAAGGGGCCTTTTCGACAGCTAGATTGCTGGGGAGTGAGGAATTTTAGTTCTTATGTTAATTTCATTGGGTATTTGATCAATTCAAGCCTTGGGATGCACAACATGGGGTAATAGGGACCTACTATTGATGATGTAAAGTTCAATTAGGGCTTGGGACACAAAATTCAATGTGAAAGTGTGATTAAATACACTTTACAACAATAAAATGAGGTCCACATAGCCTAGAAAGGCACAACATCCAATGTGAATGTGTAAGACACACTACAACACTAGATTAAAGTCAAATTAAATTTACAAGCCTTCTAGATTGATGTGATAATGCAATTAAATACATTTTGCAACATTGAATTAGGGAAAGATGAGTCCATTAAGTCTAGAGAGGCGTGAAAGTATCTTACAACACTTTACAACACCTTTACAAGACATCATTAACTACATTTGAAAGGGTCCAAAACCTAGTGTGGATGTGAAAAACACCTCACAACACCAAATAAAGGCCTCATTAAGTCCAAATGTTATCAATTATTCCCATATCAAGAAAATTATACACTTTTTGGTGACACACATATATCCCTTATGTGTTTCTCGAGGGAAACCCTCTTTTCCCTTTCATTGTTGGCTACTTTAAAATAATTACTCATGGCATGGTGTTAGCAATTTCTTTAAAGTGGGGGCATGCATTGGAATTATTTTTTCATGATTTCATTTGCATTTTATTTTCATGTTCCTTAATGTGATTTTCTTATTTCACGCAACATGTTTTCCTATTTGTGGTGAAATTGGGAGTAATTTCCTTCAAGAGCATGATCTATCTTACAATATTGCATTCCTCTTAGTGGTGATGTGATGCACTACATCCCCTAAGTTGTGAATCTTTTATCCTTTGATTTGTCCTCCCTTGGAGACATTAGGAATGTTGTCCCCTAAGATTAATACCTTGTATGAACTAAGAAAAATACCTTCGAACATCCCTCTTTCTTGTTGTATTGTATTTTCTTTTTGTACCTTATTAAAGTCATGGAGGTATGGCTTTGATATGGTTCCTTGGGGCTCACCTAGTGAACAACTAGCTTCACTAGCCCTTGTGAGCATGCATTTTCTATTTGTGCCTTATTAAATTCATGGAGGTATGGCTTTGATATGGTCCCCTGGGGCTCACCTAGTGAACAACTAGCTTCACTAGCCCATGTGACCGTGCATTTTCTTTTTGTTCTTATCATAGTCATGGGGTTATGATGTTGATATGGAATTCTTGGGGCTCACCTAGTGGACAACTAGCTTCACTATCCCTTTTGAGCATGTGTTTTGTTTTCATAGTGGATAGCACGTTCCACTCACAAACCTTATTTTTGAACAAATAGCCTAGACCTGGTCCACCATATTAGAAGGCTACTCAAAGCTTGATCAGTTGCATTTTTTCCTTATTTTTTCCTTTTTCTATCTTTGATGGTGTATGTTTGCAATCTAGTTATGGCTTCATATATCATTCGCAAGCATGTTCTTTTGTGCCTATGTTGGTTTTCCATAGGATCTTGATCCTTGGGGCTTGGCCATCCTCTTGGTTATTGTCATCCTATCTTACCAACATTTGTACATTTGAACCCCTTTTGATTGTGTGGTTAGCTAATTTAGTGTGAGTTTGAAGAAATTGCATCCTCTCACTAAAGTGGGGGCTAAATGTAGTGTAGTAAAATGCATACCCTTGCATTTTCACACTTGTTTGGACCCACCTTTCTTTGTTTATTCTTATTTATGTCTTAATTGGTCCTATTTTGCATCTACAAGCCCTATGAATTCTACCTTTTCACGGCTAATCCCGACATTCTCTAATGGATAAATGATAATTTGATGATTTTGTTTGAGTGTTGCTGATTTTTGGTCTAGGACTAAGATGCCACCTTGGACATCTTTTTCCCCCAAAGGTCTTGGGACCCTGACTTTGAGGCATCTTACATAGGTCCCTTTTTGGAGTATGTGCCCCAAGTTTCATGCCTTGGGACTAAGATGCCACCTAGGGCATCTTAGTCCCCCTTGAGGTATTTTTTGAGATTTAATTTCAGATTTTGGTAGGATTTAGCCTTCTTTAATTAATGAATTTATATGTAGGCTTGGTGTGCTATAATATCAGGATATTAAGCATAGATAAGTATAAATACAAGGTTTCTTTATCTCATTTTAAGATCCAAGCAATCTAAGCAATCTAACAGGAAATATAAACATTCAAGCATTCAAGATCAATTCATCAAGCATTTAGAGCTATCATCAAGATTCAAGCATCACATCAAAGATAGTCTTGCATCATGTGTGTTTTTGTGCTAACATTTTTGATGTAGAGTTTTAATTAAGCAAGCAATTCAAGTCCATATCTATCAAGCATTCATTTGATTCAAGATCCATATCCATTGTAGCCATTTCACACAAGTTTGTATACTTTATAACAAGGGTTTGGTGAGTTGTAACATTGCATTTTGTTCATTCATCATTTCCCTCTTTCATTTCATTTCAATTTAAGGTTTAATTACCAACAAGGGGTTTGACCAAGGCAAACCCCCATTCACTAACAATCAATAAGTTTTCCTCCTCTTTTATGTTTGTGATTGCAGATTTAGGTTGAAAACTTGAAGATCCTTTGAAGTGCAAAGTTGCACTGCAAAGTTGTCATCATCATAGAAACTCACCTACAAGCCAAATCCGGAAGTTTCAAAACCTAAGATTAGAGAAGAGGAAGAGTAGGCCTCAAGCCTCAGGACCACATTCGAAGTTTCCAAAAATTTGAGATGGGACTAAGTCCCCACCTAGGGCGTCTTAGTCCTCCTGAAGATATTTTTTAGAAATTCTTCTAGATCTAGTTCTATCATTCGAAGATTTTGCATCTGCCCCAAAAAAACAGCAATGATATTAAGACAATAGTAAGGGTGTCTTTATCCTCCATAACATATTTTGAAAGCTTCTTTACATTTCCAGAATCCTTGTTGCATTTCTAGACTTCCCAGGTACACACATCATAACTTCCAATTGCTTAATTTCTTCATTTGCATCTAGTATAAATTCATTTGGATCTAATATATTTAGTTCATACTATGGATTTGATTATGAATATAAATGGGGAAAGACATCAAGTCACATTTTTCACTTTTACAACTTTATATTATTCTTTTTAAATTGTAAAACCTAAATAATAATTAATGACTTAAGATTGTAATGCTCTGTAGAATTATAAAAATAATAGTTATTGAAAGTAGACTAATATTAAATGCTTTAGATATTTGGCATGCCTTCTAAATATAAAAGATAAAGAAGAAAGAAAAAAATGAAGTAATAATCATTATTATACACTTTTTAGTTATGTATTGAGTTTAAAATAATAATTAGCATTTTATAAATCTACATATAGGTTGTAACAAAAAATCAAATATTTCAATCAATAACATTTCATATAAGGTAGTGGTGTTAATATGGAAACAATAGTGGTGACGAGTCCAAGTATGAGAGGACAACATGCCCTTACATTATACGGATTGGTTCCTACCATTGAATACAGTGCTAATTCAATTGTGCTCTTTCCTTTCTAAGTTCCTAAATATAGTTGTATT